>CM076581.1:345693194-345956383 GCA_034641835.2 Pinus albicaulis | reverse complement strand
GAGCATTTCACTCATCTCATCTCATCACACCTTCTTCTCTTCGATCTAGTACGAGCTCCTTGGAGGACAATTCGGTTCACACGTGGGAAAGAAGGACGAAGAGGTGTTGTTGTCGTTCTTTGCGTTGTTGCCGTTCTTTGCGGGTGTTGTTGCCGTTAACACGTTACTCACAGTGTTTTTGGGTGTTGCGGTGTTTTTGCCGATCTATTGGTGTTGTTGCGGTGTTTTTGCGATCTTTGCTTGGGATGTTTGTTAAGATTTGTTACTTGGTTACTCTGGGTGTTGTTCGTTCTTTGTTGTTGTTGCTAGTTGTTCTTGGGGTGTTGATGCCTTTCTTTGCGGTGTTGGCTACTTGCTACGGGTGTTGTTATCGTTATTTAACGATGTTATTACCGTTATTTACCGGTGTTGCTGCCGGTGTTGTTGCCATTGCTGTCGTTGGGGCAACGTTGACTTTTCTGGGGTTGACTTTGAGTTGACCGTGTGGCTGTTTTGAGGGTTGTTGTGACACATGTTGGGTTGGCTGACCAAGGAGACTTTGCTGGTTGAAGCATCCTGTTGACTGCCGTAACGCACCACCACATTTTTCTGTTTCTGGTTTGTCTTCTATAGATCCACTGGTATGTTCTATCAACATTTTACTTGATTGTTTATGTGATTGTTGTGGTGAAAATTAAAGTTGCATCAAACATAGAACATCTACATAATTTTACTGGTATCAGAGCCGAGGTGAAGACAAGCCCTAACTTATAGCAATCACCATCTAAGAAAAATGGGTTCAACAAGTTATGGCTTCAAGGAGGAAGACAAGCTGACTGGAAGAGATGACTTCCATGCTTGGAAGATGATATTAGATCTCAAATTGGAAGACCATGATCTCATGGACCATGTACTGGGTAAGATACAAGAACCTCCATCCAATGCTACTGCTGCTGCAAAATCCAAGTATAAGAAGGGTGAGATCAAAGCAAAGCTGATGATCAGGGAATCCATTCATAAAAGCCTGGTGGCCTACATCTTTGAGTTGGTCACATCCAAAGAGACGTATGATAAATTGATCCTTATGTTCAAGGTAAACAATGCAAACCAAGTGCTATTCTTCAAAAATCAATTGAAGAATCTGAAGAAGGGCCGGGAAGAGTCTATCCAAACATACTTTCTGAAATTGACTGAAATCAGAAACAATCTGCTGGCTATTGGGGAACAATAGCCGATCATGAGATGGTACTCACCGCACTTGGAGGACTCCCATATGAATGGAAAGTATTCAACACTACCATTCTCAATAATAGTACAATTCCTAACTTTGACGAGCTACTGTCAAGATGCATGCAAGAAGAGACAAGGATGAAGGAATTCGAAAATGACAGAAATGTTGCCTATGCTGCTCATTCTAGAAAGAAGAACTCTAGTGGTCCTAAGAACAAAGAAAGAGCAAGGGCCCAAGGAAAGAAGGGCAAGTGCTTCACTTGTCATAGGCCTGGTCACTATGCTAGAGAATGTCCTTTCAAGAAGGATTCTCCTGATGATGATGACAACAACAACAACCGGAGGGATGATAATCAAAGGAACAACAAGTTCCAGGGAAAGAGAAAGGCTCCCTCCCGTGAAAATGATCAACCTTTCAAAAGGTCAAGAAATTTCAGGTATGAGGAATCAAATGTTGTTGATAAAAGAAATGAATATATTCTTGTATCTGCTCTCTCCGTTGCATCTCCACCCGACACTATGGATGTCTGGTTGATAGATAGTGATGCCTCAAGGCACATCACTGGGTTCAAGGAAGCACTCTTTGATATGGTTGAGAAGGATACTAATTTGAAAATTATCCTTGGAGATAATGCCACATATCCCATGAAAGGGGCAGGGACTGTGACCCTCCACTTGTCTCAAGGTCAAGTTCTCCACTTGCAGGATGTACTCTATGTACCTAATTTGAAGAAGAACCTCGTGTCTATATTAGCCATGGAAGACAAAGGTTTCAATGTGGCATTCACTGATGGAAAGGTGCGCATGTGGAAGAAGAGCTTCAAGGAAGCTATCATGTTTGGGTCTAGAATTGATACACTCTACCAGGGTGGAGGAAGTCCACTGGGAGCAATGACATGAGATGCTATCCGACAGACCGATAATGGCACTAAATATGAGACAAACGAGTTTAAGAACTTTTGCAGAGGAGCTAGCATCAAGAAGGAGACCACAATGTTTGTGGGCTACAGCAAAACTTCGAAGGCCTATAGATTCTATGTGCCTGGTCAAAGGAAAGTGGAGATATGCCACGATGTCACCTTTGATGAAGATGCTTCCCTGAGGAAAGTAGTCAATCTTCTGAGATCCGAGGAAGATCATGAAGCAAGGCCTGGAAATCAAGAGGAACCGAAGGATGAGATGATGCCTGATGTTGAAGGACCAATGGACCCAATTGATCCACCTCCTTCACTGGGAAAGAGACCATCATGGCTCAGGGACACTCTTGAGGATGCTGAGGGACATATGGCCCCAAAGGGGGACATTCCCTGAAAGCAAGAAGCCGAGTACATACCAAGGGTATCTAGCAGCCATGAGTACTATTGTACAATCCGAGCCTGGATCTTTTTGAGGAAGCCGTAAAGCATCAAGTCTGGAAGGATGCTATGCACGAAGAGTATGAGTCCATAATGAAGAATGATGTCTGGGATGTGGTTCCTAGACCGAAGGTTAAAGCAGTTGTCACCTCAAAATGGCTCTACAAGATCAAGCATGGATCTGATGAAAGTGCTGAAAAGTTCAAGGCAAGATTCGTTGCTCGTGGCTCCTCTCAAAAAGAAGGCATAGACTATGATGACATATTTGCAACTGTGACCACCATCCGATCTATCATAGGATGGAGTCTTCATCAGATGGATGTGAAGACCGCACTTCTGCATGGTGCGATAAAGGAAGAGGTTTATGTGGAGCAACCTCTGAGGTTCGAAGTCCAGGATCAGGACACCCATGTCTGCAGGTTGAAGAAAGCTCTCTATGGGTTGAAGGAAGGACCCAGAGCTTGGTACGAGAAGATAGATAGCTACTTGATGAAGCTGGGCTTCACTTGTAGTAATGTTGATCCGAACCTTTACTTCAAGGTTCATAGAGAGAAGCCTCTCATTCTGGTGCTGTATGTGGAAGACCTCTTCCTGACAGGTGCTGACCCTCTCATTCATCAGTGCAAGAGGGAGCTCGTTGCTGAGTTTGAGATGAAAGACCTAGGACTGATGCACTGCTTCCTAGGCCTGGAGGTTTGGCAAAGACCTGGCGAGATTTTCCTTTCTCAAGGAAAACACATTGTGAAGCTTCTGGAAAGATTTAGTATGGTGGACTGCAAGTCTGTGTCGACACCGATGGAGCTCAACTTCAAGAAGTTGAGTGGCAGCGCTGCTGGGCCCGTATTGACAAATCCTATTGAGTATCGTCAACTCGTAGGGGCCCTGATGTTCTTAGTGAACACCTGTCCGGACATATGTTGTGCAGTGAACACTTTGAGTCAACACATGGTTGATCATAACATTCATTGGGTTGGTGCCATGAAACTCTTGAGATATCTCTGAGGCACGATAGACCATGGGCTGAGATACACTGCCGGGAGTATGACACTCCATGGATATATTGATGTCGATTGGGCTGGCAGTGTGGTGGATTGCAAGAGCACATCTGGATGCTACTTCACACGTAGATCTGCTTCAGGCAGGAAACCGAAGTCGGTAGCCTTGAGCACCGTTGAGGCCGAATACATTGTAACATGTATGGCCTGTTGTGAAGTCACTTGGTTGCGAAAGCTCTTCAGTGAGCTGTTCGAGCATGTGCTAGATGCCATCGTTATCCTTTGTGATAACTAGAGGGGGATTCGTTTGTCATAGAATCCCGTGTTCCACGATCGATCCAAGCATGTTGATGGCTGGTACCACTTTATCCGGGATATGGTACAGCGAGGCGCCGTAAGGCTCGATCATAGGAACTGATGAGCAGGTCGCGAATATTCTCACTAAGCCCTTGGGGAAGGTCAATTTCCTAACCTTCCGTGAGATTCTTGGTATCGTGGAACGACCCTATGATGTGGTCCTGTTGGACGATGAGCTCTGGGAGCTCTGGGGGGCTTTGGGGACAGCTTTTCAGAGCTATGAGCAACCACAAGGCTAGGATTGCCGAACCTTGTTGGTGTGCTTGGACCCCACCGTTGTGATTATTGAGTTGGTTCACCTCTCATTATCTATGCCCCGTATGCATCCTACCCATTGAGTTCAGGGCTCATGGGAAGTACCTCTCATTTGGTCAATGAGATGGGAAAAGCTAGAGACTAGTAGCAAATACTGATGGACGCATCAGAGATTTCCGTACTCTCTATCTAGGATGGTACGGTCCAACCACTTGATCTGGGATCAAGTATAGTGAGGTTTCGGACCTCCGCCTGACTTCGGGTCAGATGAACCAACTTCGGGTTGGTTGGAGACTCTTTGTGAGTCTGATAGTGAGGTTTTGGACCTCCGCCTGACTTCGGGTCAGATGAACCAACTTCGGGTTGGTTGGAGACTCTTTGTGAGTCTGATAGTGAGGTTTTGGACCTCCGCCTGACTTCGGGTCAGATGAACCAACTTCGGGTTGGTTGGAGACTCTTTGTGAGTCTGATAGTGAGGTTTCGGACCTCCGCCTGACTTCGGGTCAGATGAACCAACTTCGGGTTGGTTGGAGACTCTTTGTGAGTCTAATAGAGGTTTCGGACCTCTGGGCTGAATTTGTCAGCCGGGGGATGATGTCTTTGTGACTGACCCACTTCTGTTCTGAAATAAAGAGGCCAGCAAAGCAAGTTATGGCGGGATGACGCACGATGTTTGATTGCACTGGTGGATGGAGTTCTCCCTAGTTGAGAGGGAGTGTTAAATTTGGACAACTAGGTCCAAACTCCATCTTGTGATGCTCGGATGAAGATTCCAATATTTGTATTGGATTCCTCTTTCGGAGAGGTGTAAAATCGATATAAAATTGATTTTAATCTGATGAGCAGAACATTTATTTTGAATTTATTATTTATAATAAATTTAAGTGCAAGTCGGCCTTAAGGTTTTACACCCCCAACAGATGTGACACACCTCAATGATGGATATAAATACAGTCAACATTGGAGAGCGTTTCATCTCATCTCATCACACCTTCTTCTCTTCTGATCTAGTACGAGCTACTTGGAGGACAATTTCGGTTCACACGTGGAAAGAAGGACGAAGAGGTGTTGTTATTAAATTCTTGCCGTTATTTGCAGATTCTTTAAATCTGTTGTTGTTACTACGGTGTTTGTTGGTGTGCTGTTGTTGCCGTTGTTGCCGGTGTTGTTGCCGTTGCTGCCGGTGTTGTTGCCGTTATTACGTTGCTACCGGTGTTGTTAGTTGTTGCTATTGTTGTCGTTGTTCTTAGGTGTTGTTGCCGTTCTTTGTAGGTGTTGATGCGTTGCCTAAGATGTTGTTATATTGTTACGTTGTTGGATGTTATTTGCCATTGTTGTGGTGTTGTTGCCGTTCTTTGCCGGTGTTCTTTGCCGGTGTTATTCTTAGTTGTTGCGGTGTTCTTGCCATTAGCGTCGTTGGGAGCAACGTTGACCCTGCAGGGTTGACTTTGGAGTTATTAGTGTGGGTACATTTTGAGGTTGTTGTGACACATCTTGGGTTGGGTGACGAGGAGACTTTTCTTTGGTTGAAGCATCTGTTGACTAGTAGCAGCACCACCACATTTTTCTGTTTACGGTTTGTCTTCTATAGATCCTTTGGTATGTTCTATCGGCATTTTACTTGATTGTTTATGTGATTGTTGTGGTGAAAAGTAAAGTTGCATCAGAAGCATAGAACATCTACATAAATTATACTTGTAATATCCCCAAAGGGGAATAACCAGTAATAAACAGAAATATGCCAGACAGATATAGAAAATACAATGTTGAATCAGATCATGGAACAATTACACATAGAATGCCAGAAAACTGAGCCATTTTATTAATCTGAAAGTACATAGAGAGGAGTACAAGAAAATCAGAATGAGGGCACCTATCCTTGCTCAAGGCAAGTGAAGAATCCTCTTAGAAAACAGGAAATGGCTACTACAGAAACTGCATCCCAGCTGCTGGAAGAAACTGCCGTAAACTGCTGCTGCTGGAGTGAACTGAAGCTAGGGGCTGATCCCCTTGCCGGAATGAGCTAAAAATCTACGGATCACCTATACTCGCTGCTCCGGACAAAACCCAGAAACCGTGAAGCAAATGGACCACCTCCGAAAATCGCCCCCAGAAACCCTCCTCCTACAAAAACGCTGTGCCTTCAGGAACAGCTCAGAAGCTCAAGAAATATCTTTGGCAAGGCTGGATCTACTACTATCTCTCCAGATCTGCGTCCCACAAGGCTAGATCTGCTGCTAGCTCTTCAGATCTATGCTAGATCTGCCAATATCTCCTCAGATCTGCAACCTCATAGGCTGGATCTGATGTTATCTCTTCAGATCTAGGCTGGATCTGCCAATATCTACTCAGATCTGCAATCTCCCAAGCTGGATCTAGTGCTACCCCTCCAGATCTGCAACCTACAGAACCAGATCTGCAAATATCTACTCAGATCTGTAATCTCCAAATTTGGATCTATCCAGCGTGCCTGGATGCCGTGCTTCCTCTTCCTAATTGAAACAACGTCTCTGCTCTGCACCCGTCTGCGTCCTTCTGCTTACTGCTGACACGTTTTTCTGCTAGATCCAGCGCTTGACCACTGGGGGCTTCTTCCTCCCACGACTCTCCACACAGCCCCACTCTTGAAAGTAAGGGTAGAACTCGAAGTGCCTTACTAGGGGCGGGCCTCAGGGGTCCCAGCCCTGGGGGTAGGCAGAAATAACCCTTACCGACGAGGCACTCGAAGTCCCCAGAGGCTAAGGGTGAGATCTTATTGTTCATCCAAGCATTTTCTAACATTTTGTTAGAGCTAGTCAATTTGCAAGAAGGATCATTAAAGATCCACCTATAAGAACTATCATTTAGGAAGGTTCTTGGGAGAAGCATTATGACTGGTATATATTCCATATAGTATGGAAACAATACTCTTGAAGGATGAAGGAATGCAAATGGTCGAGTTGTAGTGTGAAGGGCATAATGAAATTCTTTCTATTCCTCAGAAAAGAAACCTATCTTCGGCAGGTATAAGAAGCAAGCTCATTCAAGAAAGGATGGCTAGATGGTTGTATGAAAGCAAAGGAATGCACAACTCTTCTCTAGGGTAAGGTTCATATCTACAAGAATCATGCAAGAAGAGTTGGTTATGAGAATGTGCTTGGTAAGTCTTCCATGTGGTTATTCGATGCTTGAAGAAGGGGTTTGGTAGTCTTTGGAATGGCTAAATATCAAGGCACTCTCACAAAGTAGCATGGAAAGAATACAATGATATTGGTCAACATCAAGTAGTCTTCGGAAGAAAGAAAGGAAGTTAACAATGACAACTCCAATGAAGATATTGTAAGTTCGATCTGTTGAGAAATCTAGGGCACCAATATTAGGTGATTTCTCTTCATTAGATAACTGCTTGTGAATGCTTTTTACTTCTTAGATTAAGTTCTTCTTTTACTTAGGTTATTATAGTGTTCTTCTTCATCAAACAACTACCAATGCATAAACCATAAAGAGACAAGAGACACAAAATGTAGGCGATCAGCGAAGCCAAAACCTTTCCCACATGAGAGGAAAACCCAAACGAATTCTTCTTCTTATAGAGACTTCAATTGACCAAGACCCTTGACCTATTTGCCACTCCAAGACCAAGACATGAGTTCCCTTTCACTGCTTCTCTTTCGTGCCCAAGTCAACACTTGGTCCAACTGCTTGCCTTCCTTTGCACCTCGGCTATACTTAAGATTTAGGCTTCCTTTTTTCTCTACTTCAGACCTGCAACTTCTCGACTTCCTTTAGAAACCCTAGCACGTGTGAATTACCAATTTTGGGAACCTTGATTCCCTTCGATTTTAGGTGGAGGTTACTTCCTTGGCAACTCGGCTTCCCTTTAACTTGTCCTTCTCCCAATTCAATTACCTTAGATGACTATAATATTCTCAACCTTTCTTGCAACAGATGATCCCTTTCTTCTTCGTATGTGTGATAGAAGAACAGACCCAAAACACCTTCGCTCTTCCTTCCTTCTTCTCGCTGGCTACGAGACTCCTTTCTGGGTGATTCTCGCACTTCCTATTGCAGAGATCTTCTTCACCGAAATTCTATCTTTGAAATGAGGCCGAGTTGCCCTATTTATAAGCCGACTTGAAATATGGGTGAGCCAACATGTTTTTTGGAGCAAATTCATTATTACATTTAAGGCCGACTTGAAGGAGATCCTTGAGCTTGGTCTTGGAGGGCTATTTGACTCTCTTATTGACTCATATACAAATGTAACATGCCCAAGAAGACCAACACTATTTGAGGATTGGATAGGTATCCAAAATAAGAGTGCTCGAAGAAAACCAATATTCTTTCAGGATTGGGAATCCAAGATAAGAACAGTCCTAAAAGGACATACCTAGTGAACATTCGAATGGGGTATGTACCTTGAAGAGGTAGTGTGGTATCTCACATAAAGCCTCCTAGCATTAGGCTCTGATATAAGAAGAGCATGTCAAGTTAAGACCTTGCTATGTTGACAATGTTGGTCATAATATTGATGCTTAAAGATGGCTTACCAATCCGACTCTTCTAATGAGAACTCTTCAGTTTGAGAATATCCTTGTACCAGGTATACAATTATGAATACCTCCCTAGTTAAGAGGGAGTGATGGAAAATGTAACTAGTTTCAGCCTTCATAATTTTAAATGTACTCAAGTCATTATGTATACCTTATGTTACAAGGCAAAGAAGAAAGAAAAATATTATTTTAAGCATGGGTTTCATGCTCCATTTTAATGGTCATCTAGGTCAAGCATGTTCTTCATGCTTCTAGGGTTTGTCATGTCAAAAGAATATATTTTTTGAGTCAAAATCGCCTTTATCATTTGTATAAGACCCTATTGGCAAGTTGTAACATGTAAAATGATATTATTTTGAGTCTAAAAACCCCTTATGAGCCTCCAAGTGTTGAAAATTGGCAGCTAAGGGCTGAATTTCCTTGAATAAAATTTCATTGCAACCATGACTTTCCAAAATTAGTAAGTCACCTAGCTTCAATTGATAACCATGTATAGATGATGGAAAATCACTTAACTTGTCCTTAATCAATCTAGATTGTTTAATTTTTAATTTAATCATCAATATTATTAATATTATTATTACACTTATGATACTATAATATTATCTAAAGAGGAATTACATGTCATCTCTCCTACTTGGTACTCAATCATGCCACTTCACATCTCTCTCCTTGATGGCAAATCGAACTCTCTCATTCAATGATACATTACTCTCTCTCTCTCTCTCTCTCTCTCTCTCTCTTAATGGATTCATTCCTCTCTCTCTTCAATGCTCTTACGCACCTCTTACACACATTAATGACTCGTCATAAAAAAAATCCTCTTACACCTCTTTAATGCATATGTTACACTTCTCCTTAATGGCTCGAATTACTAAGGCATGCGTTCTCCTTCTTTATGGCACAAATCACTAAGGCATGCATACTCCCTCTTGATGGCGTGAGTTACTAAGGCAAGCATACCTCCTTTATGGCATAAGTTACACTCCTATTTTGGCATATGTAACTTATCCTCAAGGCATGGGAGTTACTCCTTCATGAATTCGACCTCCTTGCTCTTTCTATATATTTGTGCCTCTCATCCTCTCTACTACTCACTTGTGCATTATGAAAGGAGAGTACGAACTTGAGAAAGAGAGAACTAGAGAGTCTAGAGAAGAATTGTGAGAGAGAGAGAGAGAGAGTCTTGAAGAGTACGAGCATAACTTAGTGAGCCAAAGTAATTTAGTGTTTGCATCAGCTACTGCTATCAAAGATCTTATTCAGATTTGAGTGAACTTCTTCATTCTCTCATTGTATTATGTATCTTTGTTGAACATTTGATTTCTAATAGAGGAAGAATCTAGTTAGGTTTTTCCCTTGTGGGTTTTGCCCTGGTCATTAGACCTAAACTCACTATGTCTTATTGAGTTCTTGGTTGTCTTCTATTGTGTATATGATTTATGTTCTATCTACAATTGCTTAACTAATATTGCAGATTAAAGAAGTTATTGGATCAGATAATTGTTACAGCATAGAACTTCAGAATTTCAACATGGTATCAGTCTCAGAGTTTTGGTGAAGACAAGCTCAAGAAGACAAGTGTTGTTCCAACCCATTTTCTACTAAAATATCTCTTGTTGTCCACTCTATTTACAGCCCATTTTCTGCTAAAATATCAAGTGTTTTCCACTCTATTTGCAGCCCATTTTCTATTGAAATGTCACTTCTTGTTCCTTCTACTTGCTGCTCACTTTTATGCTAAAATATCTCCTCTTTTGCTGTTGAAATATCTCATTTGTTGTTGAAATATCTCTTCTTGTCCCTTTTTATTTGTTGCTAAAATTTTGAGCAGATCAAGATGTCTTCCTCTTACTTTAAGAATGAAGAGAAGTTGGTTGATGCTTCAAACTTCTTCCCTTGAAAGGCTAGATTGGATATTACTCTTGAGAAACATGATGTTCTAGATTATGTTAAAGGAGAGGTAACAGAACCAGCTGAAAACTTCAATGTTGTTATCAAGGCTAGATACAAAAAAGGAGAAGTCAAGACTAAAAAGATTATCCTTGATTCTTTTGGAGACCACCTAATCACTTATGTATCCAACTTGAAAGAAGCCAAAGAAATGTATGACAAGTTGATTGGAATGTATCAAGTGAAAAACTTGAGTCAAATTCTTGCTCTGAAGAATCGACTCAAAGATATTAAGATGAATAGAGGAGACACCATTCAAGCATACTTCATGAGGATATCAAAAATCAAAGATATGTTGTCAACTTCTGGTGAAATTGTTTCTGATAAAGAGTTGTTGTTGATTACGCTTGGAGGTCTTCCTTCTTCTTAGGAAACTTTTATTACTACCATCAGTAACAATAAGAAGTTTCCTACATTTGATGAGTTCCTGGTAAAGTGCAATCAAGAAGAGGCCATAATGATTCCTAGAGGAAGAATTCTCAATCATGAGGAGGGAGAACCTACTACCTTTGTTGTCCAAGGCAAGAAGAAGAAAGGAAGAAGAGGCCATCACTATTCAAAAAAACAGCTCCCAACAGTTCCTCTAAATGGAACAAAGCCTTATCAAAGGTCCAATGCTACAACTGCCATAAGAATGGCCACTATGCTCGTGATTGTCCATAAAACAGAAGAGCACCAAGATCCAACTTCAAGAATCATTCCAACAAATCTGATTATAGAAGAAGAAGAGAAGCTCCTTCTACTCATAAAGAGAGCTTTCGTTCTTCAAGGAACCCAAGGTATGATAACAATGTAGTTGAAACACAATAAAGATACTTTCTTGTTTCTACTCTTTCTAGTTCCTCTCCTGCAAATTCCTGTGACAATTGGTTGGTTGATAGTGGTGCCTCAAGGCACTTCACTAGCTACAAAGAAGTGCTCTCTAATCTGATTGAGAGGGAGACCGATTTGAAACTCATTCTTGGAGACAACTCTACATGTCCTATAAAGGGATCTGGTTCTATTTCCTTCAATCTAGATCATGGTAAAACCTTATCTCTTCAAGGAGTTTTGAATGTACTTAGTTTGAAAAAGAATATTGTTTCTATTTCTACTTTAGAAGATAAAGGAATGAAAGTTGTTTTCATAAATGGTAAAGTTCTCTCTTGGTCGATGAGATCTAACATGAGAGATGCCTTCACTCTAGGATCAAGATGTGAAGGTATGTATAAATTCAATGTGTTAAAATCTGAAAGTTCTATGTAGAAATATAAAAATTATTTGCAGACACTTGAAAGTTTTATGCAGAAAACTGAATGTACTTGCCAAAAATTGAATGTACTTTGAAGAAAATTCAATGGAACTGAATGTAATTTGTAGAAAGCTAAATGTACTTTGCAGAAAGTTGAACGTATTTTGCAAAAAACTGAATATAGTTTGCAGATCGAATGTTCTACGCTGTTACAATTACTTAGAATGCAGATTTCTTCTTCACAACTTTTCATATCAACAATTGTAGATAGAACATAAACTTAAAGATCATATGAAGACATCCAAGCACAAATATGAGACACTGAGAGTTAGGCCTAATGACCAGGGAAAAACTCACAAGGGGAAAATCCAAATAATTCTTCTTCTATTAGATTTCTTCAATTGTTCAGCAGAGTACAAAGAGAGAAAGAATGAGAATGAATAAAGTCACCAATGTCTAATCAACTTGCAGTTGAAGTGCTCTTGCTCTTTCCTTGAAGATCTCATCCTTCTCTTGATTAGATATTGTCCTTCACACTTGCTCCAGCTCTTCCCTTGACCAGGGAAAAACCCACAAGGGGAAAACCCAAATGATTCTTCTTCTATTAGATTTCTTCAATTGTTCAGCAGAGTACAGAGAGAGAGAGAAAAATGAGAATGAATAAAGTCACCAATGTCCGATCAACTTGCAGTTGAAATGCTCTTGCTCTTTGCTTGAAGATCTCCTCCTTCTCTTGATTACATCTTGTCCTTCACACTTGCTCCAACTCTTCCCTTGCTCTTACTATTCACATGCCCTCGCACTTCTCTTGCACACACTCAACTCACATGCTCTTGCTTAAATAGATGAGAAAGGAGAGGAGTTACAAAATGAATTCATTCCTTGAGCCAATAATAGGACACTGAATTCCATGAGCGAGGAGTTACTTGAGGAGAAATGTAACTCATCCCAAGAATAAAGAGAGATGTACACTTGTCTTAAGGAGTTACAATTCGAACTAGGGAGAGAGAGAGAATTACACTGAGACATAAGAGAATATTTGGTGAGAGTTACAAATCGAATTGAATGAGGGAGTTACAAGTGCATTTAATGAAGAGGAGTTACACTTTTGCCATACATTGAATTAGAAAGGGAGAGTTACATTCTCTTAAGTGTGTAGTTACTATTTTATTCCAAGAGAGAGGTTCAATTGTCCAAGTAAGAGATTCTCAATTTAATTTATTTATTCCATGAGAGAATTTGTTTTTCTTAATCCATTAAAGGTGAATGACTTTAGACTATTTTATAAATAATAATAATAATAATACTAGTAAGGATAAAAATATTAATTCTTGACTTGTATAATCATGATTGATTTGATTTTTAAGTGAATTCCATATGTTGAGATTATCCTTGATGATTTAGACAAGAATTTCTATTTTTGGAAAGTCACTTCTAGATTGAGATGTGACTTACTATTTTTGGAAAGTCATATTAGAATTGTTAGAAATGAAATTTTATTATAGGTGGTTCAAACAGAACTGAAAGATGTGATTTCTTCTAGCAGAAATTCATCCCTGAGCTACCAAATTTTAACACAATGGAAGACCTATTCGTGCATTGATCCATGACAACAATCATCAAAGTGAATTTTGGCACCGAAGGTTCGCTCATTTGCACTATAAAGCATTACCTCATGTGAGAAAAACGGTTTCTGGAATGCCGGAGATTAGATCTGATCATGATGGAGTTTGCCAAGGGTGCTCTAGTGAGAAGCAAGTAAAGGAACCATTCCCTTCGAGCAAAAGTAGAACTAGTCAGGTACTTCATCTTATACATTATGATTTATGTGGACCAATGCCTATAAATTCTCTTGGTGGCTACTTGTATTATATAATCTTTGTGGATGATTTTTCTCGCAAGAAATGGATCTATTTTTTGAAAGAAAAAAAGTCAAGCATTTAACATGTTTAAATATTTGGTAGAAAAAAAACTAGAAAACAAATCAAAATATTCAGATCTGACAATGCAGCAGAATTCACTTCAAACGATTTCATTGACACCTACAAAGAAGTTGGAATCAAGAAAGAGACCACAGTACTGTATAACCTAGAACAAAATGGTGTGGTTGAGAGAAGAATAGAACTATCATGGAAGCAGTTAAAGCTATGTTGCATGATCGGAAACTCCCAAAGTTTCTATGGGGAGGAGCTGGTAACACAACTATCTATGTTCAAAATAGATCTCCTCACCGTGCCCTAAACAACAAGACTCCAAAAGAAGTCTTCGCTGTGAAAAACCTGAGGTTGGGGACTTGAGGATCTTTGGTTGCCATGTCTACTTCCACATGCCAAAAGAAAAAAGGAACAAGATGGAAGCTTCAGGTAAGAAAGGTATGTTTGTTAATTATTGTGAAAATTCTAAAGGTTACAGAATATATGTACCTGAACAAAGAAATATAGAGTTTAGCAGGGATGTAACATTTGATGACGATGCAGCTCTTGGAAAGGCAAGAGACACTCTTCTTCCTCCTGCTAATGTTGATAGTCAAGATGATGCATTTGACATAAAAGAGAATCCTGAGCCTGAAATTGATCCTGTTGATGAACCCATGGAGCCCATGGATCCTTTGGATCCTCCTCCATGTGATCCTCCTACTAAAAGGAGACCTTTATGGCTTCGTGACACCCTTCAAGATGCTAATAAACATGTTGCTCCAAGTGGAACCTTCAGAGAAAGCAAGAAACCATGTTGGTTCCATGGATAAGTTGAAGCCATGAGCAACATTATTCAAGCTTAACCATGCACTTTTGAAGAAGTTGTGAAGGCTCAAGTATGGAAAGATGCAATGGTTGAAGAATATGAGTCCATCATTCATAATGATATATGGGAAGTGGTTCCAAGACCCCAAGGTAAATCTGTTGTGCCTTCTAAATGGTTGTATAAAATTAAACATGTTGTTGATGGCAGTATTGAAAAATATAAAGCTACATTTGTGGCCAGAGGGTTCTCTCCGAAAGAGGGAATAGACTATGATGAAATCTTTGCCCCTGTTGCTCGTTATACAACCATCCAACCTATTGTGGCTCTAGTTGCTAGCCAAGGATGGTCACTTCACCAAATGGATGTGAAGACTATTTTTTTGCATGGCTTCCTCAAAGAAGAAGTATTTTTGGAGCAACCACAAGGCTTTGAAGTACATGACCGGAAAACTCGTGTGTAGACTGAAAAAAGACCTTTATGGTTTGAAGCAAGCTCCAAGAGCTTGGTATGCTCGCATTGATAGCGTCTTGATGAAGCTTGGTTTTACTAGAAGTAATGTTGATCCAAATCTTTACTTCATGACAGTTCAAGTTATGCCTTAGATTTTGGTATTATATGTTGATTTATTTTTTATCGGTAGTGAACCTCTTATCCTCCAATGTAAGAGGGAATTAGCTTCTGAATTTTATAATGAAAAATATTCATTTGATGCACTACTCTATGGGTCTTGAAGTATGTCAGAAACCTGGTGAGATTTTCCTTTCTCAAAGAAAATATGTTGTCACACTTCTAGAAAGATTTGGTATGACCAAATGCAAATCCATGAATACTCCAATGGAGATGAAACTAATTAGGGCACTGATGTGCTTAGTGAACACTAGACCAAACATATGTTTTGCGTTCAATACTCTGAGTCAATATATGATTACACCATCTCATGCACATTGGATTGTTGCAAAGCATGTGCTGAGATATCAGCATGGGACCATCAATCTTGGATTGAAATATATTTTCGGAGATGTAAGACTACTTGGGTACTCTGGTGTTGATTGGGTTGGTAACTCTACTAATAGAAAAAACACATATGTTTGTTGCTTCAACTTAGGATCTGCCATGATATCTTGGATGAGCAGGAAGAAAAAGTTTGTTCCCTCAGCGCGGTTGAAGCTGAGTACATTGTTGCTAGCATGGCTAGTGCGAGGCAGTATGGTTGAGGAAGCTCTTTGGAGAGTTGTTTGAGCATGTTCTGGACACAACAGTATTTATTGTGACAATAAGAGTGGGATTTGACTTGTAGAAAATCCTATGTTCCATGTGAAGCCCAAGCATATTGAGATCAAATATCACTATATCTGGGATATACTGCATAGAGGAGCAGTAAGACTCCATCATATAGCAATTGATGACCAGATCGTCGGCATTCTTACCAAGCCCTTGCCAAAAGGGAAGTTTTTGGTTTTCAAAGAGCAGCTTGGACTGACAGATGTGACCCTTCCTAGAGAGGGTGGTCATGGATGATGAGCTTTGGTCGTGCGAGATCCTTGTCATGTGTTGACAACTGCATCCCCCCAAGCAGAGATGAGTCTTGGTTGTGTGAGATCCTTGACAAGTGGGATATCCCCCCAAGCAGAGATGAGACTTGGTTGTGCGAGATCCTTGTCATGTGTTGGCAAGTGGCAATCCCCCCAAGTGAATATAGGGTGATGGATTAATCTCCCCTATGATGATTCTTCTTCAATAGATTGTAACATCATTGTTCCAAAGAAGAGATTGTAGAGATCCTTGTGTCAGGAAGAAATGCATCCCTAACTAAGAGGCAATGTTGAAAATTGGCAGCTAAGGAATGAATTTCCTTGAATAAAATTTCATTTTTGACTATTCTAGAGTGACTTTCTAAAAATAGAAAGTCATATCTATCATTGCAACCTTGACTTTCCAAAATTAGTAAGTCAGCTAACTTCAATTAGTAATTATGTATAGATGATGGAAAATCACTTAACTTATCCTTAATTAATCTAAATTGTTTAATTTTTAATTTAATCATCAATATTATTATTATTATTGATATTACACTTACGATACTATAATATTATCTAAAGAGTAATTACATGTCACCTCTCCTACTTGGCACTCAATCATGCCACTTCACATCTCTCTCCTTGATGGCAAATCGAACTCTCATTCAATGATACATTACTCTCTCTCTCTCTCTCTCTCTCTCTCTCTCTCTTAATGGATCCATTCCTCTCTCGCTTTCCAATACATTAATGATACATTACTTTTCCAAGCACCAACTTGGACTTCATGAGGCTCCGACCTCAAGGGCTCCAACCCTATCTTCCCAAAGCACCAACCTTGTCACTTTGAGGCTCCAACCTCTAGGGCTCCAACCCCATCTCTGGTACAGGCTCCAACCCGCTCTCTTGAGGACTCCTATCCTCTAGGTCTCCAACCCTTTGCTTCAATTCGTCAATATAAGTTTAATGATTCTTCAAGGCTCCCAATATCTTCTGCAACGAGCCCTGACAATATCTTCAACAATGCCTTCTCCAAATCACTTCATCAATGACAACCTTGTCTTCACATGAAGGTATCACCACTGCTCTTCATGTACCCAAACAAAATCTTGAAGGTCACCTCATGATGACAAATGCATCATGGTTTCCAAGGACCTCCACAAATCTTCAAAGTTAACTCCAAGGTTCCAAGGCTCCAAAAAGGTCTTCAAGGTTTTTCTCTAACAAGATTTGTTCACTTCAAGTCTTCTTCAAGGATGATCAAGTGTGCTCAGAAATACTCAAGAGGCAGCTCCAAGATGTCTATAGGATTCTTAAAAAGGCTATCTCAATAAAACTTCTCCAACTCCTTTTCAAGGATAGAGGTTTGTTTCAATAATTTGGGGAGGAATATTCAATGCTCTTCATGGTAACCAAGGCATCTTTTCTTAAGATCAACCCATAGGGCTTTCAATCAAGTACCTTCAATAGACTTCTCCAAGAACAATTCCTTCAATGGAGAGCTTGCTCAAATAGTCTCTTAAACAAAACCAAAACCTGCTCCAAAGATGTCTTCACATGGCTCTTTCCAATACATTAATGATACATTACTTTTCCAAGCACCAACTTGGAATTCATGAGGCTATGACCTCAAGTGCTCCAACCCTATCTTCCCAAGGCACCAACCTTGTCACTTTGAGTCTCCAACCTCTAGGGCTCCAACCCCATCTCTAGTACAGGCTCCAACCCGCGCTCTTGAGGACTCCTATCCTCTAGGTCTCCAACCCTTTGCTTCAATTCGTCAATATAAGTTTAATGACTCTTCAAGGTTCCCAATATCTTCTGCAACGAGCCCTGACAATATCTTCAACAATGCCTTCTCCAAATCACTTCATCAATGACAACCTTGTCTTCACATGAAGGTATCACCACTGCTCTTCATGTACCCAAACAAAATCTTGAAGGTCACCTCATGATGACAAATGCATCATGGTTTCCAAGGACCTCCACGAATCTTCAAAGTTAACTCCAAGGTTCCAAGGCTCCAAAAAGGTCTTCAAGGTTTTTCTCCAACAACAAGATCTGTTCACTTCAAGTCTTCTTCAAGAATGATTAAGTGTGCTCAGAAATACTCAAGAGACAGCTCCAAGATGTCTATAGGATTCTTAAAAAGGCTATCTCAATAAAACTTCTCCAACTCCTTTTCAAGGATAGAGGTCTGTTTCAATAATTTGGGTAGGAATCTTCAATGCTCTTCATGGTAACCAAGGCATCTTTTCTTAAGATCAACCCATAGGGCTTTCAATCAAGTACCTTCAATAGACTTCTCCAAGAACAATTCTTTCAATGGAGAGCTTGCTCAAATAGTCTCTTAAACAAAACCAAAACCTGCTCCAAAGATGTCTTCACATGGCTCTTCAAATCAAACCAAGTCTTCATAGTTCAAACCTTCAAATCCTTGACAAGGTCACGGGTCTTTTACACCTCCAAATTCATCACTGTTGAAGGCCAATTATTTTCACAGTTGTTAAGCTCCACAACACAGTTCTGAGTTACTGAGGCTATTGATCGCAAAGATATGAATTCAATCCTTCAAAATGTTTTAGCTCCGAGCCTTACAATTGTCACTACCCAAAAATTAGTCAACGGTCCAAGATATGTGATTGTCCACTAATCCTTCACAAGATTGTTTCCTACAGGTAGATGTCCGAGTACAGGACTGAGGTAATATTCTTTAACACAGGCAGCAACAAGACCGAGCTTCTAATCTCAATAAAGGCAGCAATCCAAGCCTATTTAAATGACTGTTTTAGTGTGATCTGAGCTAGAGGAGTCGTGGATGTGTTGACACATGTGGGATGGTCGATGATGCAGGGTGGTGCGACAGTTGGCGTAGGTGTTCAATGGTGCACAGAGTTGCACCACGAAGTTTAGTGTTCTAGAAAGGAGCACAAAGGTACATGGTGGAGTTTCGAGTCATGCGGACGTGCACTGTGCAGTAGGAGGAGCGACTCACACCACCTTGAGGTTCCACATGGAGTGAGAGATACATCATCACAAGAGGGGTACCGACTGATACAGGATGGTGTGGTAGCTAGTGGTGGTGTCTAGTAGTGCACAGAGGAGTGCAATTGAGTGCAAGTGTGTGCCAAGGGGCACAAAGATACACATTTGTATGCAGGGGAGCACAAGGATGCTTGGCCACAGGCAGTGATGCGTGATGCTAGCCATTGGGGTTTTGGGGCGTCACCTCCAAGGAGACCGTCCGATAGAGGCGACGGGCATGACGGTTGGTGTAACTCACCCTGGATCGATGAGGATGCAGATGAGCATCATTTGATGATATCATGGGGACTTGCGGGCTACTCTCACTTCCACATTGTTTGCAGGCGCAACGGAGTCAGATTTTGTCCCTCGATGCCTTCATCGTGAGCAGCAGGATGCAGGAGGCTCGCTCGAGACAGCTAATTGGGGCACTGAGTGCCCAGACTCCAAAGAGAGGCTTCTCAGTGGTGGAATTTGGTTAGGGCACGAGCTGACAAGCACAGATCTGGGGAGTGTGTGGTTTGCTGCAAAGGTAGCGTATGCTCCACCCCTGAGTTCACACTTAGGGAGGTGACCAAGAGGGAATTTCATGGTGCTCTTTCGGCTGGACAGCTCGAGGAATTAGGTGAGCATAAGGTATGGGGAATGGTATTCCTTGTTGGCAGGATGATGCTTAGGCTTCCGACAATACCCGGGCACATCATCAGGAACTGGGATAGCAGATCTTGTTTTCTGATTTGGCAGGTGCAGAGCAGTTGGTCATTCGAGGGACAGGGGCTTGATGCTCGATGCCTACCTATTGGATACATACAGGATTCAGAGATGAGGCACAGATGGGTCCAAACCGCTAGCATCATATCACAGTGGCATGTAGTGAGGGCTGGGAGTGGTGGACCTCCGGTATGGTCATGGGATTCAGGGATCCAGTTGATGTGGGGGACACTCCATTACTTAGTGAGTACGGTCAAGATAGTCGATGATCCAATTCATTATCAGGTTGACACATGGGGGATCACCCAGGTTTTCATCGTATGGCAAGGCAAGCGGTTGTTCAAGAGTGGGGCCAACCATAGAGTGATAGGCGCGGGCATTGTTGAGTCCCCTTGGCAAGTTGGGCTTAGCCTCGATCCTCAGATATATTATGGTCGAGAGTTGCAGGAGATGAGGCTCTGGTATGAGCATGTTAGACAATTCGTCATGACCAGAGTGTTGCAGAATCAGCAGGATAGTTCCTTCTCGCGATGAGCATGGGACCCTGGCATCACAGTACTTGACAGTTCAACTACCCTTGGGAGTGAGCTAGGTTTGACAGGGGAAGATCATTCTGACCTTCCGTTTGATTTTAGTGATGCTTTGTTGGCGTGGGGGACTTCACCGACAAGGAGGGATGATCAGCGGGGGGGGTTCAAGGGAAGCTCGTGTAGGGAAGGATTTATTTCCACAAGAGTTGGATTATATCTTTAGGTGCCCACCCTTGGAGTACATGAGATGGATGACTTAGTAGAGAGGTTTCATGTGCAGAAAGACAGGACTCTATATGATTATGATGCTCTATTTATTGATGGTATGCGGAGGGCTTCAGGTACCTTTACCAGGTTGGACAGTGAGTGGAGCAACGGATGCCTCCCGGTGATTAGGATGGCTTGGGATCCTGGCAAGATAGGGCAGAGATCTGGGATGGTTGGTTGGTACATTTGGGACCCTAGTATTGTGTGCAAACACTGTTGGGTCAGTTGATTGAGAGGGTGCTTGTTCAGGCATTGCTTGAGGACAAGCAATTTTTAGTGGGGAGGACTGTAATATCCCCAATTAAATTAATTTTGCAATTTTGATTAATAATAGACCAAGGCAGTTTTGGTGAAGGGAACACAGCAGAAATGGAATTATTTTCATGTTAGTCGAATGTGGGTGCCACTCACCCACATGAAATATGCACTTGGGGAAAAGGGAATTCGAATTCCCTAAGGAAAAATTGAATTTGTGGAGGGACCCACAAGCATGCATGCCCAACAATTATAAAAGGAAGGAATGGAGGAGTCATTTGCATCTTTTGCCTATTGAAGAAATCGAATTTCCTTAGCTGCTTAGATGAGCCAACATTGTGTTGTTCAGCACAAGAGCTTCCCAAGGAGGAAAGCTCAAACTTTCTTCGGTGGACTTTGAGTGCAACCCAAGGAAGGCATTTTCTTTGCCTTGAGACCGGAGGAGTGAGTACCTTCAGGTTTTGGGCTTTTCTCGAGAGATTGGGACGCAGTTCAGAGCTTCTACTATGCAGTGGTTGGAGCCATCTTGCTATTGTGGAGTGGATTTGCTCGAAGATTCACCGGAGGAGCTACAGTAGTGATTGAGGACCCATTTCTGGAGTGTAGCAACAGTAGCAGCCTTTACGCAATTCTCAGCCGATATACACAGAGACTACGTAAGCACTTCCCTGGACTGCGCAGTCATTGGAGGAGGCTCATTTGTGAGAGCTGCCTTGGAGGGATTTTGGAGTTGAGGTGTTGGGGGATTGATTCGAGGTTCATTTGAGGAGGTTTGTTGGGGTTTTAAAGGGCAGTGATTAACAATAGCAATTGCAGTACCAGAAATCAAATTTGGACGAGGGCCAAGCTGCAAAGGGTCAAATTTTGAAGGTTGGAATTAGAGGAAACCCTTTCTGGGTTTTTCTGGGTTTTGGGCAACGATCACCTTCCCAAATTCATAATTTTCCGAGAAGTTTTCAGTGGGTAAATCAGAGGTCGAATTCAGGCAACAGTGTAGTCTTGGAGCAGCAGTGCAGTTTTCTGGAGGAGCTTGCTACTGGAGTTGTTGGTTTTGCTTATACTCATCACTTGGTGCTTGTAGCTTTCCTTGTGCAAGCCCAGGTGCATTTTCTCCAACTATTTGTACCACAATATCTTCATACAATAAAATTTGGCTAGTTTATAGACTTGGTGCATATTTTCTGAAAATTTGTGTTTATATATTTGCATGACTTTGTTATCTTTGCAAATTTTCCATTTGGAATATTACAGTGGGGGCCACCCCATGGAGAATTATGGCCCACGTGAGGAATACGCTCTCATTGGAGCGAAGTTGGTGGGGGAAAGTTGAGTTGGGCTCACATGGGCATTTTGGAGGCTCTTTGATAAAAAGAGCAAGAGGCACTCATTTGGGGCATTCCTGATCATTTGAGAAAATTGTCTTTGACATAGCACACTTGAGCTAAAGCCAAGTCTGCAAGTGTTGTTTAGCACACAAGTGTTTCCGAGCAGAAATATCAACCCTTGCTACGGTGGACTTTGAGTGCCAGCCCAAGGAGGGATTCCTACCTATACCAATTCGTACAAGCAGCAGGGAGGGCAAGTTTGTGGAGAGGTTCAGTAGCAACAGCATAGAGACTGTGCAGTTCTTGGAGGAGGCATGCTTGGAGGTTGAATGAAGGGAGTTAAGGGCTGAAACTTGAGGTGGAGTCTGGGGAAGTGTTGTGAGGACTTTTCCAACATTTTGATTGAGCAACAAACACAGCATTTGCTACAGGTTACATTTTCTTCTTGTGGAGGAGGGCCAAGCATTTGGGGGTCAATTTTGGAGCTTCAAAACTAGGACAAACCCTTTCTAGGTTTTTCTAGGTTTATTAAGAAGAGGCCAAGATTAATTTGGCCAAATTTTTTGGGCAGATTTGAGGGGTCAAACAAGGATCCCAAATCAGCCAGCAGTTATAGGAGCTAGGGGAAAATTGGGCCGAAATTTCGAGGTCAACATTTGGCCAATTCCTTTGTGGGTTTTTGTGGGTTATTGGTGGAGAGCCCGGGGTTAATTTCCCGGAATTTTCTAAGCATCTAAGGAGGCCCTAGCAGTAATGTATTTCCTGCGAAGTTCAACGCAATGCCAGGAGAGAGCAGCAGCAAATCAAAGAGGAATTTCATATCTTCCATTTGGGTTTTGCTAGCTTGCCTTGTGCA
Organism: Pinus albicaulis; assembly: GCA_034641835.2. Classification (NCBI taxonomy): domain Eukaryota; kingdom Viridiplantae; phylum Streptophyta; class Pinopsida; order Pinales; family Pinaceae; genus Pinus; species Pinus albicaulis. The sequence goes on along the minus strand of CM076581.1, from coordinate 345,933,269 downwards.
AGCCCAAGTGCACTCTTTCCAGCACCACATTGTACCCTCTTATTTACTAATAAAATGGCTCAGATCAGCACAGTTCATGGAGATTTCTGGTTGTTAAATGTGTTGTAAATTTTTGTATGTGTATATGTTATGTTTGCTTTGTTTAGCATTGTATATTTCCATTAGGAATATTACAGTGGTACCAAATCCATAATCCCAGCTCAGCCTGTGGGAAACCCTTCATTCTATGACAAGGCCAGAATAAAAAACTAAGAAATCATGGTATCCCAAGAAAGGTTAAAATCAAACAACATGGCAGTAACCTTGAATGAGGTGATTAGGGTGCAACAAATGATGGTTGGTGTGGGAAAGAAACTGATTCGTGCAACAATTGGGAATCAAGACCATTCTCAATTATACAACAAATCCATTATGCCCAAAATTGTGGATAATGCATCAAGATAGCAAGACATGATTGCAATTGATGTGGAGTTATTGGCAGCAAATTTGAGGGCATACCAATCATTGGGACATGGAATTCAAGCGTCCTTCTCTTTTTGGGAGTTCTGTGAACTAAGAGACATGCAAAAAAACAGTGGGAATTTCGTGGAATTATGCAGGGGTGATGAGGAGGATTAAGGAAGAAGATGAAAGAGTAGTTGAAGGGGCCATGGTTGGCAAGGAGACAGTTGAGCATACACCCGTGGATGAGGCGCCATCCATTCTTGAGGTATCCATTGATGAGGTATCTGGGGTTGTGACCGAGTTCTCAGGTGATAGCAACGCACCACAGGTTGATGAGGTGTCGGGAGATAGCTCCACCATTGTTGAGGAGCCGATAGGTACATAGTCCTCCAAGTCTATGACAGAGTTGTCGGACGACAATCACCTATAGCTTACTAGTGAGCATGTCTTGCGTGTTGGGTTGTCTATGGAGGAGCAATTGGAGGCTCGTGTTGATTCCATGATGGAGGAAGATGTGCATCCATCCTTTGGGCTAGCCATTGATGAGGGGCTGCAGAGAGGCCACGCATTGGGTTTTCAACACAGTTCACTTCAAAGGCACACTTACGCCCGCCCTTATCCATTGGACTGAGTGAGGCAGAGCTGTCTAGACATACCCGAGAGGATGGCCAGGTTAGTAGGATTGGGCGACATGAGCTGAGCATGACACCACATCAGCTTGGAGGGCTTGTTCCTTCCACAGAGGATTGCACATTCGATCCCTCCTTTGGGATTAGATGGCGAGAGGTACTGAGTTGGTACCCGATGGAGCATGCTAGGTGGTTGGATACATCCATGGCCACATTTCAGCATAGGCCATAGATTTCCAGAGGGACACGAGGGCCAAACTGGTTTTGGGATCCAAGTGGGATTTCCCATCACATCATAGAGTCAGGAGGTGATGGTAATAGTTGCGCGATGGATCTGATGTTTGGGCACACAAATTTTCAGATCTCCATCAAAGCCTCAGACAACACTAGAGACAGGATGGTTCGACTGGGGGAAAGACACATTTCACGAGTTGTCTCGGCATATTGACTGTGCGTGGAGTCACAGGGTGATTAGCCTACTTTGGCAGGAGCTGGTACGAGGAGGTGGCATCAACATGCCACCAAACAAGGCGTTACATGGAGACGGTGCTCTATCATTGGTATATTGGACACCAGATCTATTGAGGATAGGCGCAGTAGTGTCATTTTCATTGACATGTGAGGAGTCGAGCCGCTCAGGTCTTTCAGAGTAGATGGCGAGATGTAGCCCACATCATGGAGGGTTTACTAGCAAGAGTGGTGGATATTTTGGCCCATGCAGGATACTGCATGTTACAGGGTGGTATATACACAGGACTACACAGAGTTATGTCATAGGGTCCAGTGTTATGTAGAGGGATGCAGACTGATGAGTGCAGACCCAATGTTAGGCCATAGCATCCAGTGGTGTGCAAGGCTATGCAGCGAGGAGCAGTGGCCTGTAGAGGAGCATGGAGATGCAGGGTGGTGTGTCGTAGCCTATTAGTTTACAGTATGAAGTAGGATGAGTAGCTCACATCGCATTGAGTACCTGTGGGGAGTGTCAAGTATGGTGACACAGGCAGGACACGACGTGATACAGGATGGGACAGTAGTAGCAGGGGGTATGTAGTGGTGTACAAGAGTAGGCCACAGTGTACAGGCATGTCTACGAGTACAGGGATGATGAGTGGTATGTGAGGGCGTATGGTGCTGCACAGTGGGGTCTTGGAGTGTTGCCTCTAGGGAGACTCATGGATGGAGACACCGGGCATACCCTTGGGTGTAGTTCACCCAGGATCGATAGATGACACAGATGAGCGATACTTGATGGTATCCGTGGGGACTCACACACCTGATCCTCCTCTACATCACTTACGGGCACAGCCGATTTGGTTGTTGTCCTTTGGCACTCTGGGCATGAGCAACGGGGAAAAAGGAGCTCACCCGAGATATTTGGATGACACTCAGCGCACTAGGGGAGAGACTTCTCAGCAATGGCATTGGGTCGGTGCGCTAGTTGACAGCCACAGGTTGGGGGATGAGGTGATCATCTGCAGGGGTGGCATATCGTTCATCATTGAGCCTACGCCTGGGGAGTTGGTCACGAGGGAGACATGTGTCACTCTTTTCTCAAGGCATGTCAGGACCATGCATGAGCAAAGGATACCAGGTACGGCTGAGGTAGTTCCCAGTATGTGTCCAAGCTCCAGACATTGTATTGGCACATTATTGAGAGGGCAGATGGCAGACCCAGTGGTGATGGTTGGCAGGAACAGGAGGGATCCACATACCCTGAGTCGATTGCAAGTATCAAATACCCATCTATTGGTTGCATTTAGGGGGTATCTATTTGGCACATGTGGCTTCCAGCGGTCATCAATATTACACAGTGGTAGGCACAGGGAAAATTAGCATGCATCAGAATAGCCCATGATATATGGAGCCTATATATTGATCACATGCAGGGACTAGAGATGAGGCACGGATGGATTCCTGTAGTTGTCAGAGCTATGTTGCAGCAAGTCTAACTATGGGATGTAGGGATTCAATTGATTGATAGATCACTCTATCTCGTGATGGTCGGAGTCATGGCAGAGAGTGATCTATTTCACTCTTGGGTCGGCACATGTGAGTACACAAAGGCCCTCATCGAATGGCAACGCAGGCTTTCTCTGTTGCTACACAAGTTTAGAGTTAGATTTGGATGCGTAGGCTTTGGCATCATGGAGATGTCTGGGCAAGATGTGTCTCGCCTCTATCAGTGTTTCACCATCGGGTTCCAGGAGAGGAGGATATTGTGTACGCACAATGGGTAGTCTGTTAGAGCCAAATTGACGCAACGACAACATGGTGGCACCCTTTTGAAGCTAGCATGGGACCCAAGCATCACATTACTTGACAACTCAGCGACCATTAGGTGTGAGTTGGCTGCTACAGGGGGAGGTCACTAAGATCTTCCTTTGGGCTTTAGCGAGTCACCGATGGTGTGGGGGACTTCTGGTATTTATACCGGACAGGATAGTGAGTGGAGCGAAGGGAGCTTTAGGTGGGATAGGATGGCTTGGGATCCTGGTATTGAGGGATTCTTTCAGGTTAGGATAGTGCAGAGGTCAGGGATGATTCAATGGCGCATCTGGGACCCTGGCACATTTTTGCAGTCATAGTGGGGAGCAACAACTAGAGAGAACGCTTGTTTTGTAGTTGCTTGAGGACAAGCAACGTTTTGGCGGGGAGGACTGTGATATTCCCACTTAGCAATATTGCTAAGGGAAATATCAATCTTGCCCAATTTTGACTTATTTCATGTTTGCACTTAGGAGATGTGGGTTCAGAGGCCCCACATGAATTTTGGGAATAAGTGGGGGCCCAAACATTAGGAAGGAAGGGAAATATTGTGGCTCTAGTGGAGCGTGGGGGCCACCCCATGGAGAATTACAGCCCACATGAGGAATACGCTCTCATTGGAGAGGAGTTGGTTGGGGAAAGTCGAGTTGGGCCCACATGGGCATTTTGGAGGCTCTTTGATAAAAAGAGCAAGAGGCACTCATCTGGGGCATTCATGATCATTTGAGAAAATTGTCTTTGACATAGCATGCTTGAGCTGAAGCCAAACCTGCAAGTGTTATTTAGCACACGAGTGTTTCCAAGCGGAAATCTCAACCCTTGCTTCGGTGGACTTCGAGTGCCATCCCAAGGAGGGAGTCCTACCAATACCAGTTCGTACCAGCAGCAGGGAGGGCAAGTTTGTGGAGAGGTTCAATACCAACAGCATAGGGATTGCGTAGTTCTTGGAGGAGGCACACTTGGAGGTTGAGGAGTGAAGGGAGTTAGGGGCTGAAACTTGAGGTGGAGTCCAAGGAAGTGGTGTGGGGGCTTTTCCAGCATTTTGGTGGAGCAACAGACACAGCATTTACTACAGGTCACATCTTCTGCTTGTGGAGGAGGTCCAAGCATTTGGGAATCAGTTTTGGAGCGTCAAAACTAGGACAAAGTCGACAGACCATTTTTGGGTTTTTCTGGGTTTATTGAGGAGGCCAAAATTACTTTGGCAGAATTTTATGGGCAGATTTGAGGGGTCAAATGGGGATCCCAACTCAGCCAGCAGATAGAGGAGCTAGGGGAAAATTGGGCCGAAATTCCGAGGTCAACATTTGGTCAATTCCTTAATGGGTTTTTGTGGGTTATTGGTGGAGAGCCCGAGGTTAATTTCCCGGAATTTTCTGAGCATCCAAGGAGGCCCTAGCAGTAGTTCTTTGTAGCCAACAACGTATTTTCTAGGCAATTCAACGCAGTGCCAAGAGAGAGTACCAACAAATCAGAGAGGGATTACATATATTCCATTTGGGCTTTGCTAGCTTGCCTTGTGCAAGCCCAGGTACACTCTTTCCAACACCACATTGTACCCTCTTATTTAATAACAAAATGACTCAAATTAGCACAGTTCATGGAGATTTCTAGTTGTTAAATGTGCTGTAAATTTTGGTATGTGTTTATGCTATGTTTGCTTCGTTTAGCATTTTATATTTCCATTAGGAATATGAAAAAGAGGGAGTGTTGATACCTATAGCTCAGACAGGTACTTCCTCACAAGTCTAGTGTCAAACCTGTGGAAGCCATCCAAAAGGAAATTTCTTAGACTTTGAAAAGTCACTTTAATTAAAGGAATTATTAAAGTGAATAATCTTTTGAATTATTGAGTTGGGAAAGTCTAGTAAATTGTAAGTTAATCACATTAGCGCATTAGACTTTATCTCAATCCTTGATCTCAATTGAGGTGGCATCTAATATTAGCTATCAATCACTTTAAAGTTTAGGGTTAGAGATTGAACTCAATATTATGTCATAAAAGAAGCCAAAGTGAAGAAAAAGACACACAATGATTGAGACCCAAAAGGCAGTGACTCAAGGAGAATAGCATCGGTGATGAAGGAACTCCATCTAGCGTTCAAGTCCAAAGAAGACAAGAAGCATTCACTAGCAACAAAGAGATCAGCTAGAAATCTAATCTACAGCAAGCCATATAGCAAATCAAGGGCAATCATATAGAGTAGCAGAAGTTAGAACTATAGGTCAAGGGAAGTCATCCAGCAAAGTACACAGGCCATACAGGCCATATAGTTCACACAACATCCATGTGAGATCAAGGGGTGATTCGAGAATTTCTAGAGGATCATATAGACTGTACAAGTACCCAAATAAATTTCAGCAATTTATTGTAGGTTGTATTGTATTCTGAGAGGTCCACTTTCCTTGTAAGAAAGCCCTTGTAAGCTTGGAAATTATTTGAATGAAGAGTTGATTTTGAAGAGCAAATTTTGCTGTGTTTTAACTTTTATTGTGAAAATTGGTTTCATTTGCTTCCGCTATTTTTATTTCGAATTGAAATTCCAGTCATTATATTTTATTCTGTGAACAATTAAATTTTCAGCAAGAAAATCCCATGGAGATAATTTATCTAGGCACTAGGAATAAAATTTTGACATTGTTAACCACCCAAATTGCATTTGAAGACTTGTCAAAGATTCCATGGCCAAAACACATTCATCACCATGTATTCCAAATTCAACAACCCTGCAGGGATTTTGTAAAAAACGATTCTAGTATGATGAAAAAGCGTCATGTAAAATGCATAGGTAGCTTAAGACTGTACGAGTGAGTTCACTCTAGAGACTTTTTTTTCTTAGCTCATTATTTGTGTTTTTCAACACTTATAATCAATTAATTTTTCTCCTAGATATTACCCTAAAGCTAGAGTGCAGCTTGATGGTAAAGTCTTAGGTGAGTCCTAGTGTCTAGAATTAATGTATATTACCATACTAGATCATCTCTAAAGTTTCGCAGAATTTGGTTGAATCTAAGTGGAAATTTTCTATGTAATTTTGATGTAAAATGTAATAAGTGTTGTCTATAGAAGTTGTAGCGGGTATGAGTAATCAAAATTAGACCTCAACACCTCAACTTTCTATATAGACACACTTTGGGGTCAAAAAATGTGTATTTACCATTCAAATCCCATTTTTTCCATTTTTTGGCAAAAAATGGCAAACAATTAGCCAGAAAAATAAAAATTCTCTCCAGGTGGGAAATGATAAAAAATTGAGGTGGACTTTCCCAAGAAAAGAGTCAAGTCAAAAAGTGATGGAATCTCCACAAATAAAGAAAAGATTGCCCAAGGAAAAATTTGATGGTCCAGAAAAGAAGCCCATGTCCCAGCAAATCAAATTTTTAAAAGAAGATGGTCCATGATGGTTAAATTGAATGAAAGAGTTTTGATTAAAAAGATGGGAAAATTTTTTGAATGGTCCAAAACCACTCCAACAATTTTTTCTCCACCCAACCACTCCTTCCATGCAAATGTCTACCTCTCATGGAGATCTGTGCAGGAGTATCAAGGGTTTGATTTGCTTGATGGAAGATTAACCATTTTGTGGATGGATCTAGACGATTTCCACTTGGAGGGGGATATCTCTCTCATTTTTTTCTATAAACTGAGCTCTAAGGAATTGTAATTGAGTTACTTGGCTATCGAAGCTCTGCTACACTTTTGTACAGGAATTTTCCGAATAATAAAGTCTTTGGGGTTAATTCTTTGTGGTGTTATTCTTCTACATCTATGGTAAAAAAATTCTGATTTCTTTGTTCTTGCTGCTCTACTGGTGTTAATTAAATTGTTTTTTCCATTTACCATGATTTGGATCTATTGATGTACAGTTATCTTGCATTAATATTTGGATTAGAGAAACACTCTAAATCTAGAAGCGCTAGGGGGTTTTCAGTTGGACCCCTAGTCATTTTTTTCATTGTGTTATCTAATACCTTGTGGATCTAACAATATCTTGTGAAAGTGTGTAAAGATCTATTTTCTAAATCACATCTTGAGCGTTTGGGGAAGTTTTCGGTTGAACCAACCAACTCTCCAACCGATAGAAGTTCGAAGAACCCACATCGAATTATCTCAAAGGCTTATCATAAGGTATATTCTAAAGGGAGTTTCCTTGCCATAGCTTGTAAATCTCATCATTAATTCTTCAGATCTATCTATTTATGTCATTTATTTGTCAGATCTAGTTATTTTAGAGCTTGTTTCCTGCTACACAAGAGCAGAGGTGTCCTCACACTCTTTGGGCTAGTAGGTCTGTAAATTTCTTGTATATATTCTAACCCCTGTGTATATAAATCATTTTTCCCTTGTATATATTTGGATCTCTTCTCTATATTTTACGCAAATATGAAGGAAGATCAAGGATTTGGCTTGGGATTTTTTTATAAAAAAATTCTTGCAGGTGGAAGCTTGAGGATCAAAGAGACAAAGAATTTTTTTGAAGCTAGAATCTACACTTACTCGTTGATCAAGCCATCACTCTCTCCTCTCTCCATCTGCCTGCACAAATCCTAGATAGCTAGGGTTTTGAGGGATATTTCAAGATCGATTTTAGAGAGATCTCACATTTGATCATTGGAAAATCAAAATCGATTTTTGGGAAGTTGTCCAAAAATATTTTTGAGGCCTCTTTCTCTTGGCCGCAAGCAAAAAAGGAGAGTCCCTCTCTCTCTTATGCGAAATTCTTTCTCCTCTTGGACATCAAGGGTTTGACAGAAAATCGTTCGGAGGAATTGATTTTTTTATTGAGGAAAATTTCATTATAAATCATTGCCATAATCATTTTAAAACTCCTCATTTCCATCTTGTATCTTGAGGAAGGGTATTTTCTCTTGAAGCTATATTTTTTGTAAATCCTCCTCTAGATCTAAGCCCTCTCTTCTCTCTAAGAGGGTTTCTCTTGTAATTATAACAAAAGAAAAATTTTCTTTGAGGAAGCTTGTGGTTTTCCCCTTGGTATCCCACCTACTCATTTGGAAGGAAAACTTTTTGGTTGATTGATCACTAACTTACTAGATTAGTTTATTTTCTTGCATTATCTAATTTCTAGATCTAGTTTCTAATCTTCATTTGCAAGTAGCTCTAAATCACTCATCATTTAATTAGCTTGTTTTGATTTTATTGAGTTATTTGGTTAGCTACTTGATCTAATTGGCATTTTCGTTAGTATAGTCTTAAGTTTCTTGATCTCATTTACTTGTGTTTCATTGAGGAAATTTACTTGCTTCATTGATCATTTACACACTCTAAACACTCTCTATTAATCAATTGATTTGATCATATAAGTGAAATGGTATTTTTCTATTGATATATTTTAAGGCATTTCAGATTTGAAGTATTTTGTTCTAATTGTCAAATCTTAATCTCACTTGAAGCACTTGTGTTAACATTGCATCTAATTTGCATCTCTAAAACTTACCTCCAAACATAAGTTTGGTTGATAGATATTTAGGACCAATTTCCCTAACTGTCATTCAATCTCCCTAAATTTGAGTTTGGAACAAATGTTAAAATGTGTGACCTCGCAGTTCTCTTGTGGTCAAGTCCCTTGTAGGAACGAAGGCATGCAGGTTGCATTGAAATCCTAGGTAGGTATCGTTAATGAGGCCTTAGCCTCCTCATCCTAGTCTTCTTGCAACAACCTCAGTCCTTACCAAGTTGAAGGAATTGAGGGGAAGTCAAACCTTAGATTAGGCATTAATTAAAATTAACCAAGACCACTTTGCCTCACACACTTCACATACACTTGTTTGCATCTTTCACACATTTGGTTATTGTATAAGTTAGGTTGTGAGCATTTCATCAAACTTGCAAGTATTTCATCTATATTCTTGTACTTTTTCATTTACATGCTCTTGCCAATTGTCCTTTAATGTTATTTCACCATAATTGAGCATATATCTCTTTAAAGTGCAAGCTTTATTTCCTTGCAAGTTCTAAATCCATTTAGTGCTCACATCTCAAAGTTATATATAATATCTTGTGTGGTTCTCTAATCTCTTGCCTTGCAAATTCTCTAATTGTGTAACTTGTTGATCTTCTCGATATATCATATTTGCAAGTATTGTGGATTTATTTGTGAGCATATATTTCTTGCAAGTATATTTGGCATTGGTCTAATCATAATTTTCCTTGCAGGATATCTTGTGAAATATAATTGATTTATCTCCATTATTGATCGTTATATGCTCTTAATTATTCATACTTGCTAATCACTCTCATTTCAAGATATAATTCAAGTTGTTAAATTGGTGAAGCCTTAAGTAATCTAATTAGCATCATAATCTCCTAGAGCTTGTTATCCTTAGCAAGTTTTCATTTAGATATCTTCCATAGGGACCACCCCCCTTAGCTTAGCTAGGAGAGAGCTTAAACGGAGAGAGTTGGGAATAGGTGGCAGCCCCTTCTCTGAGCGTTTCGCCTTTAAGGCCACACCTAGTGGGATTGAGGAATTTTCTCGCATTAATCTAGGGGTACGTCTTAGGCGACAACAAACACATTAGAGGTTCCTCAGCAAGGATTTTGATTTTTATTTCCTTCCATAGTTGCTTGTATGGTTGAATGCTTCCCCTTTGGACAAAACTCTTCTAGTAGGGCTTGGTTTCATAACCTGTCTTGATTAGAAAAGGAGGTAATTTAACTTCTAGGGTTCTACCTTCTTGCCCTAATCCACAAGCATTGAATAACCAACTTAAGAAGAGCATTCATCTTGACCCCAATAAGCCCTAGTGGAGATAAAAAATTAGCCCTAAATCCAACAACCAACCTCATTTTTTACAAAATTCAAGTTCTTGTCATCTTATTTATTCATAATATTGAAAAAAACATAAAAATACAAAAATACAAAATATAAAAAAGCTAAATACCAAATATAGTATCATTCTTGGGGTTTGTGCCTCTCTAGAGTCTAAACAACATCCAATGACCTAATACAAATCAGCCCTCTCTATTTGTCGACTATTTTTGCTCTAACACCATTTTCTAAGTGTTTTTCAAGGTCATCTCAAATTTAGAATAAAATTACAGCTATCTTCTACAAGGATTTGTGAAGCCTTAGCCTAGGTCTTAAAGGAAAGGTGAGATCTGACCCTATAGACCCTATAGACCCTAGTTTTGCATATGATTCGTTTTAATTATATATTTATCATATTTGGAAGTATTTTCAGCCTCCCAAAGTGCTGGTAAGTGTTATGTTTTGAATGGGAGGAAATCTAGGCTTAACTCTATGGGAATTAGCCCTGCAATTTATGCAATTGCTATTTCAAATTGTTGTACCTTTATATTTTATTGCAAAAATATGTTGTAGGGTAGCTATTTCATTAATATTTCATAGCCCAAGCATTAGCACCCATTGATACTAGATCCTGGCGTATTTCCACACTTCCTGATGGCTTAAAAAGCACTCCAAACTTGTGATTTCTACAGACTTGCATCTTTTACAGGCGCTAAAAGTGCAGGACAGCAGTAAGGTTGTTCTCTTTTGGGCCATACAATCACAAGTAATTCAATGAGAGATCATCTCACTTGGTGTATGCACCCTTACCATAACTTTTGACATCAAAGGGAGTATTTATTTGAGGTATTTCACTCTTTTGCGAGTGTTGTTTGTGTTTTCTACGTTCAGTCATACATCACATTTAGCACTCATGTTCGATTAACACCCCTTCATCTAACATACGGTTCCTAGGCACTGATCTACTAACTTGTTGGTGAAGCAATCAAGGTATTGGGATAGCCCTCATGGCACTGTAGGAGTTGGCCTAGAGTGAAAGGAGATTGTGTTAAGGTGACAGTAGGTACATCTCCTTTATGCTTACCGCTTAGCACCTTGAAAAGACCTTGCTAAGGCTGCTAAGCCAGGCAGTAACATGGCCAACTGCCAACAGAAATGTTGCCAAGGGCAAGGAAATTTTGACAAACATTCTGGTGGCCAAAAGCCAGTAACAGACTTGCTCTGGATGCCAAATGTGATGAACCAATCCAGTTCAGATTGCGGATATAAATCTGTTTAGGATAAAAGAAATATGTTCAATTTCATGCATTTTATATATTACTTTTATGCTGAATGGATTTCTTCATATTTTTCCAAATATCTTGGGTATCCATGATCTGAACCGGATTGGTTCATCACACTAACTCTTTGATAAGCCTGTGAAAAATTGAGACCTCGCTACCAAACTCATCAATTATAATTTATGACCCATGGAAAAGATAATATACAGTTTTTCACAGTTAAAATGCCATCTTAAAACAACATAAAAAATACATACCTCTGGGATATTATGCAAGGCAATGGCCAGTGCCAAGTTCAAACCAACACGGAGTCCCTGCAACCAAGATTTATGAAATATCTTAGATAAAAGGTTAAAGAACCAATCATATATGAATTTATCTGCAATGTACACCTATACTGGGTCAATTGGGGTTATCCCAGGTGGTTGAAAGGAAGAAATGGAATCCTCCCCTCCCAGGTTCAATTCCTGCAAATGACATGATGGATGTTGACAGTATTGACAGTATATATTCTTCATATGGAATATACAGCATTCTACCTGTGAAAAAAAAAGAAAAAAAATGTACGCACTATACTGTGAATTTGTCTGCACTTTCTAATCAGATAATGGAATTGCATCTTAAAACTCATTCTATAAAGGATACAATCAACCAAGGGAATTTGCCTATGCACCTACTATTCAGGTATATGGGTCATGCTACATCCTTTTCGCCTGCTTGTTCTAACTGCTAGCAAAGAGAGGTATTTCAGTAGGCGATAAATTTGGTTCCTAGGTAGGAAGGTTTTGCCCGTAAGCAGTCAATGCACTGTGCATGCGGGGTGCAGGGGTGTGGTGTTTGGGAAATGTTGAGGAACCAGAGTCAAAGATTAATCAGGCTATCCTAAAATCAAAAAGTCTACCATTCTTCATTATCAATCAAAACTGGCAATTTTAAAGGCATATCTTGAAATGTGTCCATTTAAGAAATTTAGCCTCCTTACGTGCAGTCTTTCTCCCAACATATAACCTGAATAATATTTTTGAAACATGACCCAACAACCAAAAAAGAGGGAAGATGTGTAACACCTTGATTGATCCCAGGAAAACAGCCATTCCTTCTGGAAAATTATGCAGACTAATACCTGTCAGACAAAGACAAGTAAATTCTAAACTCATCAGTCTGCATCAGTATTCAGTGTCCACTGTCATCTTTCCACACCTAAATACAGACGCAGGACGACAGACACTATCCTCTTAGAATGAACAAAAAATTATGCATTTTGGTGTCCATAAAATTCACATGCATACAGGAAAGAAAGGGAAGTGTCTCCAAAGGATAGCTTCTGGAGGAAAGACCACTTACAGGCTAATATCATACTAGAATACATATCCAGTGGAAATTAGGAGTTAATGACCTCAACAGTAAGAATTTAAATTATTAGACCCAAAGGTTCTTTGAGAACATGTCATTGATAAGCTAAATACATTACAAACGTAGAAAACGATCTTTCTCAGAGATCAAGACATGGCAGCCTCATTGTTAAGAATAAAGAAGAGAGGTAAGATTCAAAGCAATGCTTTAAAACTTGGAATTGGACACAGAATCACTCGAGGGTCAACCTGGACTCAGACTTGGATTGCCTTGGACTGATCTGATTTCAATGAATTGGTTTGCTAAAAAAATACATAAAATATTTAATGAAAAAATATATTTTAGAGATTCCAAACCATTAGAAACAATTTACAAAATATGCAAAGTCTGCTCATGTATATGCCATCTGAGGGCATGCCGAGGAGGGCTGGCTGGGCCCCCCTTGTTTGGGGGTTTGGGGGCAGAACCCCCAAAAAAATAAAAATAAAAAATTATAAAATATAAAAAGGGGCTGTTTTTGGTTCGTGATAGTTGTGAGGCAAATGGGGCAGGGATATCTTTATAGCCATTTAGTAGAGTTTTGGAATCAGGTTTTTGGTTTTCTTTTATAAAAAAATTAAATTCCCATGCTGAGTCCACCACACTGTAGTCCAAGTCCTACTCGGCTGAGTAGGTATGAACTTCAAGTAGGGACAGTTTGGTACTGAACCAGGTGAGTAATGCTTTGAATTGATCAGTTCAGTATCAAACTAGCCCTCTGAACCTAGCAACAAGCCAAGTTGGTATGGTCACTGATCAACTTGGCCGAGTTGACCAAGCCCAAGTTCACTGGGACTGATTTTTAAAACACTGCTTCAAAGGTTTAAGTCTTAAAACAAATTTGACTTGATGGAGGGTGAAAATGAGCAAAACAAGGTATGATATCAATAAGAAAAGAAAACTAAAGAAACCCAAATTAGGAAATGGGCAGAGATTGAAACAATGAAAAATAGTTGAAACAAACAGAAAGATGATAATCAGATTTATAAATTTCTAACAGAGGAAAACCCTGTCATTCAAAGAAACTCTGCCAGTCAATTTGCTCCCTAGTTAAAAGCAGAGACGAAGAGTAGTCAGAGGTTGTGTCAGTAAAAAGATGAGAAAACACACTCAAACACCTTCCTATCTTAGGTAAAAGTGCCATTGATAAACATAATCAATAACAGGGTAATGCTACGATACTCCAGATTAATCAATACTTCTTGTCTGAAATATTAGGCCAACTAAGACACATAAAGTCAAACCTACAACATCCTAGCCTTTTATGTCTTTTGGCTGAGGATCTGAAATGCAACTCATGTCAGCTATCTCATAAATGAAACAAAGGCTAGTGTAGCAATTATCTTCCGTTAGGGATGAGCTCTCTTTTTCCTGAAAGAGAGCTCTGCCAACATGTAGGGGAGAAACAAACATCACAAAATAAATATGTAGTCTATCTGTTTCACATTAAGTGCTCCAACATCTAAGAGAGGAATTATTTCCCGCAACTCTTTTATCATTTATGTGCATGTTGATGTTCATTCACATAACTAGTCAATCTACTATTGTATTTTGAAAAGAGAATCCTTACAGGTAAGTTGATTTTGAAAGAGAGTGGAATAAACTGTGCAGAGATTTGTAACCCAACATTTCAAACTTCTATGTGAGTCCATCTTCAGGGGAAACGCACAATATTTTTTTGAGAATGATGGTGCAGAGCTAGGAAAAATAATAAGTTTTATATATATATTAGTTGGTGTGAAATTTATTTTGTAAGTCGGCTAGAAAATATTTTGGTATAATAAATTAATAAATAGATTTTATTGAAAATATCTTTTAAAATTAAAACTATGAGCTGATTAAAGCTATTTCTTTATGTGAAACAATGATGGAAATTAATTATTAAAGGTATATTATTATTATATATTAAGGTGACCAAGAAAAGGGGAATTCATTATGATGACATGGTATAAAAAATAGATATTTAAGAGTTGTTACGAGTAGAGAGATTTATTAAGAGAGGGAATTGTTTATAATACTAAAAGACATAAATCTTAAAGATTAGAGATTTTTAGAGTTGCTTTTTATGAGCAGAATGATTTATTAAGGGTTTCCAAGTGTTACTGATGTTTAGGCCTTCGTCACGGTTCATATTGTTTTTCCTTTTTTCAATTCCTATGGCCTCCTTAATTTTCCTTTTTAGGTAATGTTCTTTTTTGATCAGTTTTGCTTCTTCCATACAGATGTAGTGAGAGGATGAGTGAGCATGTTCTGCAAGAGCAGATTTAGTGGTTCTATTCCTTGATATGTCAGCAACATGCTCTTTTAGTCTAATGTTACAAGATCTATAGATTTCACCTATGTATTCTTTACCACATGAACAAGGAACTATGTAAACCCCTTTTTGTAGGTTAGGGTTTATAGGGTCCTTTGCATTATGCCCAAAGGTTACAAAGGAAACCTTTGAATGGAAGAGTGCTCTGCCTAGCTATAAGGAACCCACAAACATTACATAATAATTATGTAATGTATGTTTTTATATATGTTGATGTTCAATGTATATCGAGTGAAGATGTTCTCTGTGAAGGGATAAACATCAGGCAGGACAGAAAACAAGAATGGAAACCTCCACCTGGAGCGAAGATAAAGTTCAATTTCAATAGTGCATCCAAAGAAAACCCTGGACCAGCAGGTTAGAATGACTATCAAAATCATCATGGAGATATATTGCAGTTGAATTTAAATTACTGGGAATAGGAAACAAATATCATGCTGAAATCAAAGCCCTAGTCATGGGAACATAGTAGACCCCCAGAACAGGTTTTAAGAAAATTATTTTCTAAGGAAATTCCAACGTAATCATTGGTCTTCTCAATCACAAGGTTCATCACCCCTCATGGGAAATCACTAGCAAAGAGGACTAGATCATGCAGGCTAAGAGTTGATTCGAATGTCGCAGGTTCAAGTGTTGAGAGTATGGTCAATCAGGTGGTGGTTTGGCTTACAAACAATATAATCACCACGAGGATAGCTGAATATAACTCTAGAAGATGCCACCATGGGAAAAAAGAGAGAATGGTAAGTTGTTTTAGCAAAGATCATTAACGAAGGAGTTACAATCCCCATTTGGAGACACAACAGCCTTTCTGATTAATGATGATAGACTAGACATGGATAATCCATAGTGAAGGTTTATGCCTTGAGACATCTCTATGCAAGGAGAAGATTTACTCATACATTCATCACAAATTATAATGGTGTAGGACACCTGCCACCTAAGAGGCCCCACATTTGTAGTAATACTCACCTACATCTTAAGTAGAGAGAACGGAAAGGGTTTCCATCCTTGGCATATTTCTTTAATTATCCTCTCCATCACCTTAGACTTGCATCGGTTTCAGTGAGTATGGTGAAACCTGGCAGGGAAGGCATTGCTCTAGAGGATCAAAAAAGGGTGCAAAGGAGATGTTGAACAATCCCTTTGATACCCATGAGTGGTTTGAAAGTTCCGAGGCCCAACAAGGCATGGCACATCCAGGCTAGATCAAAAACGATAAGATGAGATACAAAAAATTTATTAATTTCCAACAAATGACTATTATAGTAGGTCAATGGCACTTGGGAGTATAGTCCAATGCAAGAACGTATTGGGGGTACAAAAGCAACACGTCACTAATCGATAAAAAGCAAAATACCTAAAGAGCTAATCAATAGTAACCAGAATCAATATTGATACCATGTAAATGTCAAACATGATATGCTAATGACAAAACAACACAACAACCCAAAGCTCCTCTAAAATGGATTCATAGCCATGTTGTAGGAAATTCAACCCCCCCACCTTTGTTTTCAAGGACAAAAACACATCTGAATCATCATGAAATGTTTCAGGCAAAATTCATGAGTTGTAGATGTTGCTCAAAATGCATTGGTATATTTTAGCCTAGAACTAGACATTTTGGCCTTTGACCAGCAATTTTTTGTGAAAATTCCAGATCTAACTCTGATCTAGAACTTATTGCAATTATCTAGTAACTATCCAACCTATCCTTTATTTTATTTTTTTAAAGATTATTTGTCTTAGCAAAAATATTTATTGTTATTACTGAATAAAAACACCATTGCAATATTCACCAATTAAAAAATTCATAGGAACTGAGAAAACCACATGCAAAAAAATGGACACCAATATTTTTGGGCAAATGTCCCTGGAAAAACCCCAATGTGGGGAAAACCAATTCTATAGATGAGGGTTTTATTATTTCTTCAACAATTTTGTAATTGAAAGATATTAAACTGCTTGTCGTAGAATCGCGAAGCTCTAGTAAAATATTTTCCTCCAACTACCAGCGAATAAAAATACCTGGAAGGTACTCAACCTCCCTCTGCAAGATGACACAGCCCTCTCTGAGAAATTCGTCTTTCCGAAAAGCACAGCAGCCCCACAGGAAAATACATACGGCCCCACACGTGCAACTTGGTGATGGAAGATACGACCTCATGACCTCTCGGCAAACTCGGCCACCTCCAACAATCTCCTTGACCCTGCCTCTCTGCTCCTTCTGAAATTTTTTGGCCCTCCAAATGGCCTCTAAACCCCACACGTGCGGCCTCTCTAGGCAAATATGGCCCTTCAAAAAACCCTCACAACCCTCTGAAAATCTCGACACTCCTGCAACAAAAATCTCTAGCAAATACTCTTCCTCCAGATCTCAAACGCTGGAAGAATAATTGATAAAGAAACCTTCTAGAAAATGCTTTTCTCTCAATCACTGTTGAAACCCTCACTAGTGTCAAACCCCACACTATATTTGCGCCTCAATTCATTGATCTCCAAGATGCCCATCGATTTCCTCTTATAATCTCTCATTGAGAATTCAATGGCCGAGATCTAATCTCAATTGACGGATAAGATCATCTTGATTCTATCAAGTACCTTTTCTAGAAGTCACTAAAGAGAAATTGACTTGTGTCAATCAATATTGATCAATTAACCTTTTTCCCCAAATTATACTTAGGAAAACCATTAAAAAGTGGTTAATAATCTAATTAAGACATCTTCCCTTAGAAAATTATCTGGGCTTGGAGATATTTTAGTCTCTTGTGCTCTTAGCCTTAATGACACCTCCTGAGACTAGAACACATGTCTGCGCTACAAAATCTAACAATTTTGGCCCAACAAAGTACACTCCCATGCCCATTATGTCAAGATGTTTTGTCTATTTTTCACTTGTAGCCACATACCAACCCATGATGTGAATAGTTGAGGCCCTTTAAAGGCCAACTTGTAGGTAGTTGTGGATTGTTGTACCTACTATTACACTTTATTGTATTTTGTTGTATTTTAAGGTAATGTCAGCCTAATCTAATTCTTGGGGCTAGCCCCTTACATTTTAACCCTAGTAGGGTGATATAACTACACCACCTTCTTCATTTGTACGATCATTTCATTCAAGTGAGATTATTCATTCTTCTGCCAAAGGGAACCAATACTTGTGTCGCCCACTCTCTTTAAGTCTTATGTGTTCATCATTAATGCATTGTTATATTTTATTGTGCTTATTTTATTCAAACAAGTTTGTTGAAAACTTCAGCATATATCCTCTACCACATTATTTCTAACATGTTATCAAAGCATGTGGATTTTTCACTCTATCCAGAACTCTTTAAAGCTTAATCTAAAATTAGGGTTTCAGCTCTGTTTCAAGGCTGTTACAGATCTGAAATTAGGGTTTTCAACACCCTTTTTTGCATATTGCCAGTTTTTAGGGTTTTCTCCCCTTATCTTCACTAGTGAACCCTTGGCAATTTTCTCTTGGTTTTTTGTGCTATTTAAGGAAGTTATTGCAGATTTGACCACTCCTTAATGGTAATGCGCTATTTTTCCTCCTTATTTAAGTTACAAGACGCTACACATTTGCACTGATATTGTGACATCCATGGATGTAAAATGGTTTTTTCTCTACCTCAATGGGGCTAACTATCATGCATCCATTATGCAAATGGCAAGGCTACTTCAAAATAAAATTTTATGGATGTATTTAGAGAAGCCACTTTCAGCCGCAATGGACGACAATTATGATCTTGTATGTCTAAAGAAGGATGAAGCCCTTGGATTGATCACTTTGTACATGGAACCCACTCTTACTTATCACACAAAAACCAAAAGTGCAAATCCAGGTTGGGATTCCTTCCACACCCTATTTGGAGTGGTGACACCACTCAAATTAATAGACTTTGTTACACCATATTTTATGTGGGGTGCCTGAGAACCATCTTTCATGACACTTGGCAGGATGACACCTATGGACTTTCTAAGGACCAATTTGCAGATCATGAGCATTATCATGATGCACATGTTCTTAGTACTACTCTTATGGTTGACCCAACCCTAGAAACCCAGGAAGGAGGTGGTATTCCTAGAGAACAACTTTGCACTAACAATTTGCATGCTCTTTCACTCTCATCAACATATTTTCTGCATTGGTTATGTTTGTACCATTGGTGGAGGTTTATACAATTGTTTGGTACATATCTTTCAACTTAATGGAGGCATTTTTCTCATAGTGGTTCAATGTTGGGGAGATCACCTTATTAATTTCCCTTGCTCATGATGTTATAGTCACTACTCTCACTCGGTTATTACATGGTGGTTTCATGTCATGTTCTTAGTTGTTTATGTCCACTAGCAGATGGTGGGGTGTTTTCCTAGTGTTTCACCTTTTCACACTCACATTTCCTTACCTTTCTATCATTGTACCTATTGAAAATTGGGGCAGCTATGGGATGTATTTCCCAAAGTCCCCAAATGAAGCCTATCTTGCCCCAAAAGAGAATTTAAAATTGGGTAAAGGAGTATTAATATTACTGATTAATGTCACAAAATTATTTGGGCAAGCAACTTGGTAAATATTTTTAAAAGGAAAAATGTATTTTAATGTGAGCAAATTATCAAGGGTCACGATGGCAAAAAGTTAAGGTCGGCTTGACTCCTTTAGCAACCATTCGATCTTGAGGAAGGCCATAAAAAGAAGATCAATATTTCTCTCCAATGGGCAATTTCGGATCTCACATTAGAGGCTCGCATCTATTTCTCTGATGAGGCCTGTATTAAATATTTGAGGCTCGCATCTATTCTATGGAAGCCAGCATTATTTATGGCCCACATTTGCATCTCTATGGTTCGTATCAAAATTCCTGTGGCTCGCCCTTATGTTCCAATCGCTCGCATTATAATTACGATAGCACGCAATAATTCATGTGGTTTGCACTTATGTTCCAATGGCTCGCATTATAATTACAGTGGTACACAATACTCACAATGGCTCGCATTAGCATTTCTCTGACGCTCTCACTAGCATATCAGTGGCTCGCATTAAATCTATTGTGGATCACTCATGATCTATGTGGCACGCTATTTTACAGTGGCTCGCAGCACATCTCTATGGCTCACTATCTCTGAAGTTCGTAACATACGGTGACTCGCATCAAATGATATTATAGTGGTTCGCAACATATAGTGACTTGCATCAATGATATTACAATGCCTCGCAACATACAATGGCTCGCATTAAATCTATTGTGGATCACTCATGATCTCTATGGCACGCTATTTTACAGTAGCTCATCTCTATGGCTTGCTATCTCTGAGGTACGCAACATACAAGGACTCACATCAATGATATTACAACCCGCATTAAATCTACTATGGATCGCTCATGATCTTCATGGTTATACACTTTCCACTGGTCCATTTGGGAGCATGCATGCTATTACAGATCGAGAGAGTTTTTCTTCTATTGAGTGGTGGAACATGCATGGAGGTGCTACTCCACTTCTACAGACTTTGGCATTGTGGGTGCTATCACAGGTGGTAAACACCTCTTCTGCAGAGAGGTGTTGGAGCTCTTATTCTTTCATCCACAGTGTTAAAAGGAACAGGTTGAGTTTAGACCGGGCAGAGAGCTTGGTTTATGTTCATTACAACTTGCGATTGTTGTCCCATTACTGTGATGATGCAAAGAGTAATAGTGTTAATTTTGGACAACTAGGTCCAAACTCCATGTTGTGATGCTCAGATGAAGATGCCAATATTTTTATTAGACTCCTCTTTCGGAGAGGTGCAAGATCGATCTAAAGATCATCTTAATCCGATGACCAGAACATTTATTTTGAATTTATTCAAAATATGTGCAGGTCGGCCTTAAGGTTTTGTGCCCCAGTAGTTGTGTCACACGCCCTCATTGATGGATATAAATTCGTCAACATTAGAGGACATTTTCACTCATCTCATCCTCACACATTTCTCTCTCCTCATCCGATTGGTTCGATGACCTTGGAGGCTATTCTCTCCACACATGGGAAATTTCAGCAGCAGCTCTTTTCTGTTTTTGGCCTAGGGTTTCTGTAGCAACTTTGACCAGCGTTGACTTTGGTCAATGCAAGGTCAAACAGACCTGAAACTCTCCCTAAATTTCAATCTTTCAAATCCACATTTTTTGGCACTATTCCCAAGGCTAGACGTTGACTTTGACTTTGCTGCGTTGACCTATTTGTTGCTGCTATTTGCGTTGACCGTTGACTGACATCGTTGACTTTTGAGTTGACCATTTTGGTTGTCCTAGAGGGTTGTGTGACATTGCTAGTTCGTTGACCATATTGAAACTTTGCTGGTTGAAGCATCCTGTTGACCGCCGTAACGCACCAACACACTTATATATTTCTCGCTTGTCTTCTGTCGATTTACTGGTATGTTCTATTAGCATTTTACTTTATTGTTTATGTGATTGCTGACTGATATTGGGAGAAAATGTAAAGTTGCATCAAGCATAGAACATCTACATAAATTTACATGGTATCAGAGCTGAGGTGAAGACAAAGCCCTAGTTTGTAGCAATCACGAAAGAAGAGGATGGGTTCCTCAAACTACAATGGCTTTAAGGTTGATGAAAAATTGACCGGGAAGGATTAAACTTCCATGCTTGGAAGATGACATTGGATCTTAATTTGGAAGACCAAGATGTCATGGACTATGTGCAGGGTAAAATTCAAGAGCCTCCATCCACTGCAACTGTTGCTGCCAAAAAAAAATACAAGAAGGGAGAAATCAAAGCAAAGCTGATGATCAGGGACTCAATTCATAAGAGTCTGGTTCCCTACATCTCTGAGCTGGGCATATCCAAGGAGATGTATGATAAGTTGGTCAACATGTTCAACGCCAACAATGCGAATCAAGTCCTATTCTTCAAGAATCAATTGAAGAATCTGAAGAAAGACAGGGATGAGTCTGTTCAATCATATTTTCTGAAGCTAACTGAGATCAGGAATAATCTGTTGGCTATTGGGGAGACAATAGCTGATCGAGAGATGGTACTCACCGCACTTGGAGGTCTCTCATCCGAATGGCATGTGTTCAACACTACCATTCTCAATAACAATGTGATACCTGACTTTGACGAAGTACTATCGAGATGCTTACAAGAAGAGACAAGAATGAAGGAAATGTTGCCTTCGCTGCTCATTCTAGAAAGAAGAACTTTGGTGGTCCAAGGAACAAAGGAAGAGCAGGGGCCCAAGGAAAGAAAGGCAAGTGTTACACTTGTCACAAGCCAGGTCATTATGCTAGAGAATGCCCTTTCAAGAAGGATTCTCCCGATGATGATGACAACAACAACAACCGGAGGAATGGAAATCAAAGGAACAATGGGTTCAAGGGGAAGAGGAAGGCTCCCTCCGGCGGAAATGGTCAACCTTTCAAAAGGTCGAGAAATTCCAGGTATGAGGAATCAAATGTTGTTGATAAAAGAAATGAATTCATTCTTGTATCTGCCCTCTCTGTTGCATCTCCACCCGACACTATGGATGTCTGGTTGATAGATAGCGGTGCCTCAAGGCACATCACTGGGTTCAAGGAAGCACTTTCTGATATGGTTGAGAAGGATACTAATCTGGAAATTATCCTTGGAGATAATGCCACATATCCCGTGAAAGGGACAGGGACTATGACCCTCCACTTATCTCAAGGTCAAGTCCTCCGCTTGCAGGAGGTACTCTATGTACCTGATTTGAAGAAGAACCTTGTGTCTATTTCAGCCATGGAAGACAAAGGTTTCAATGTGGCATTCATTGAAGGGAAGGTACGTATCTGGAAGAAGAGTTTCAAGGAAGCTATCACGATTGGGTTTAGAGTTGATACACTCTACCAGGTTGGAGGAAGTCCACTGGGAGCAATGACGTCTGATACCATCCGACAGACGGAACTATGGCACCGGAGGATTGGACATCTTCACTACAAAGCCCTTCTCAAAGCAAGGAAGGTGGTGATGGGGATGCCTGAGTTCTTAAATAATCATGAAGGTGTATGTCAGGGTTGTGCCGAAGGAAAGCATACAAGGGGGCCTTTCCCCTCAAGCGTCACAAAGACATCTGATGTCTTGCAATTGATACATTTTGATCTGTCTGGTACGTTGCCCGTGACATCCTTGGGAGGATGTTCTTATTATATGACATTCATAGATGACTTCTCTCGCAAAACCTGCATATACTTCTTGAAAAAGAAGGATGAGGCTTTCATGTGGTTCCATACCTTTAAAGCCTTTGTGGAAAATCTAACAAGGAAGAAGATCAAGATACTGAAGACTGATAATGGCACTGAATATGAGACGAACAAGTTCAAGAACTTTTGCAGAGAAGCTGGCATCAAGAGGGAGACCACAACTGTCTATACTCCTGAGCAGAATGGCGTTGTTGAACGAAAGAACAGGACCATTGTGGAAGCTACCCATGCCATGCTATGTGACCAAGGTCTATCGAAGTTTCTGTGGGGAGAAGTTGTGAACACTGCTGTGTACATACAAAAACGATGCCTACATTCTGCTCTGGACTCCAAAACTCCCGAAGAGGTTTTCTCTGGTAAGAAACCTAACGTCTCACATTTTAGAGTTTTTGGATATCCTATTTATTTTCATGTGCCGAAGGAGAAGAGGAGCAAGCTGGATGCTTCTGGGAAGAAGGGAATGTTTGTGGGCTACAGCGAAACTTTGAAGGCCTATAGGGTCTATGTGCCTGGTCAAAGGGAAGTGGAGATATGCCACGATGTTACCTTTGACGAAGATGATTCCCTGAGGAAAGTAGTCAATCTTCCGAGATCTGAGGAAGATTATGAGGCGAGGCCTGAAAATCAAGAAGAACCGAAGGATGAGACGATGCCCGATGCTGAAGGACCGATGGACCTGATTTATCCACCTCCTTCAATAGGGAAGAGACCATCATGGCTCAAGGACACTCTCGAGGATGCCGAGGGACATATGGCCCCAATGGGGACATTCCGTGAAAGCAAGAAGCAGAATAGATACCAAGGGTATCTAGCAGCCATGAGTATTGTTGTACAATCTGAGCCTGGATCTTTTGAGGAAGCCGTAAAGCATAGAGTCTGGAAGGATGATATGCACGAAGAGTATGAGTCCATAATGAAGAATGATGTCTGGGATGTGGTTCCAACACTGGAGGACAAAGTAGTTGTTACCTCGAAATGGCCCTACAAGATCAAGCATGGATCTGATGGAAGTGCTGAAAAGTTCAAGGCAAGATTCGTTGCCCGTGGCTTCTCTCAAAAGGAAGGCATAGACTATGATGACATATTTGCACCTGTGGCCTGATATACCACCATCCGATCTATCATAGCCCTTGTTGCTACGCAAGGATGGAGTCTTCATCAGATGGATGTGAAGACCGCATTTCTGCATGGTGCGATAAAAGAAGAGGTGTATGTGGAGCAACCTCTGGGGTTCGAAGTCTAGGATCGGGACACCCATGTTTGCAGGTTGAAGAAAGCCCTCTATGGGTTGAAGCAATCACCCAGAGCTTAGTACGAGAGGATAGATAGCTACCTGATGAAGTTGGGCTTCACTCGTAGTAATGTCGATCTGAACCTTTACTTCAAGGTTGATAGAGAAAAGCCTCTCATTCTAGTGCTGTATGTGGACGACCTCTTCCTGACAGGTGTTGACCCTCTCATTCATCAGTGCAAGAGGGAGCTTGCTGCTGAATTCAAGATGAAGGACCTAGGACTAATGCATTACTTCCTAGGCCTGGAGGTTTGGCAGAGACCTGGCAAGATTTTCTTTTCTCAAGGAAAATACATTGTGAAGCTTCAAGAAAGATTTGGTATGGTGGACTGTAAGTTCGTGTCGACACCGATGGAGCTCAACTTCAAGAAGTTGAGTGGCAGCGCTGTTGGGCCCGTGCTAGCAAATCCTACTGAGTATCGTCAACTCGTAAGGGCCCTGATGTTCTTAGTGAACACCCGTCCAGACGTATGTTTTGTAGTCAACACATGGTTGAGCCTCATCACTTTCACTAGGTTGGTGCGCCAAGAATCTGTTGAGATATCTTCGGGGCACAATAAACCATGGGCTGAGATACACTGTCGGGAGCGTGACACTCCATGGATATACTGATGCTGATTAGGTTGGTAGTGTGGTGGATCGTAAGAGCACATCGAGATGCTGCTTCACACTTGGTTCTACTTCAATATCATGGATGAGCAGGAAGCAAAATTCGGTGGCTTTGAGCACCGCGGAGGCCGAATACATTGTAGCGAGTATGGCCTGTTGTGAAACAGTCTGGTTGTGAAAGCTCTTCAGTGAGTTGTTCGGGCATGTGCTAGATACCACCGTGATACTCTGTGATAACCAGAGTGGGATTCGGCTGTCCGAGAATCCCGTGTTCCACGATCAATCCAAGCATATTGATATCAGGTACCACTTTATCCAGGATATGGTACAGCGAGGCGCCGTAAGGCTCAATCATATAGGAACTGATGAGCAGGTCGCGGATATTCTCACAAAGCCCCTAGGGAAGGTCAAGTTCTTAACCTTCCGTGAGAATCTTAGTATCGTGGAACGACCCTATGCTGAGGGTCATGTTGGACGATGAGCTCTGGGAGCTCTGGGGGGCTTTGGGGATAGCTTCTCGGAGCTATAAGCAACCACAGGGCTAGGCTTGTCGAACCTTGTTGGTGTGCTTCTGCCCCACCGTTGTGATGATTGAGTTGGTTCACCTCTCATTATCTGTGCCCCGTATGCATCCTACCCATTGAGTTCAGGGCTCATGGGCAGTACCTCTCATTTGGCCAGTGAGGTGGGAAAAGCTAGAGACTAGTAGCAAAGACTGATGGACGCATCAGAGATTGTCGTACTCTCTATCTAGGATGACATGGTCCAACCACTTGATCTAGGATCAAGTATAGTGAGGTTTCAGACCTCCAACTGACTTCGGGTCAGGTAAACCAACTTCGGGTTTTTATGAGACTCTTTGTAAGTCCTATAGAGGTTTCGGACCTTTGGCTAAATCTATCAGCCGGGAATGATGTCTTTGTGACTGACCCACTTCTGTTCTAAAATAAAGAAGTCGGCAAAGCAAGTTACAGCGAGATGACGCACGATGTTTGGATTGCACAGGTGGATGGAGTTCTCCCTAGTTGAGAGAGAGTGTTAATTTTGGACAACTAGGTCCAAACTCCATGTTGTGATGCTCAAATGAAGATGCCAATATTTTTATTGGACTCCTCTTTCGAAGAGGTGCAAGATCGATCTAAAGATCATCTTAATTCGATGAGCAGAACATTTATTTTGAATTTATTCAAAATATGTGCAAGTCGGCCTTAAGGTTTTGTGCCCCAGCAGTTGTGTCACACACCCTCATTGATGGATATAAATTGGTCAACGTTGGAGGACATTTTCACTCATCTCATCCTCACACATTTCTCTCTCCTCATCTGATTGGTTCGATGACCTTGGAGGCTCTTCTCTCCACGCGTGGGAAATTTCAGCAGTAGCTCTTTTCTGTTTTCGACCTAGGGTTTCTGCAGCAACTTTGACCAGCGTTGACTTTGGTCAACATAAGGTCAAACAGACCTGAAACTCTCCCTAAATTTCGATCTTTGAAATCCGCATTTTTTGGCACTATTCCCGAGGCTAGACGTTGACTTTGACTTTGCTACGTTGACCTAGGTGTTGCTGCTGTTTGCGTTGACCGTTGACTGACAACGTTGACTTTTGAGTTGACCGTTTTGACTATCCTAGAGAGTTGTGTGACATTGTTGGTTGGCTGACCATATTGAGACTTTGCTGGTTGAAGCATCCTGTTGACCACCGTAACGCACCAACACACTTATATATTTCTGGCTTGTCTTTTGTCGATCTACTGGTATGTTCTATCAGCATTTTACTTTATTGTTTATGTGATTGCTGACTGATATTGGGAGAAAAAGTAAAGTTGCATCAAGCATAGAACATCTACATAAATTTACAAATAGAGACCTTAAGGTTTGGGACAAGTATCCAGAGGAGGCCAATTTGGAGGATGGACTGTTGCAATTAAAGCAATTAGAGGATGCTCTTATCCATGATGATGATGATCGGCTTGACATGCCACCCCCCACTGGTCCCTTGCTTCCTATGCTCCATGGTTCAACACCAACAGCAGGAGCTTCGTCTTCATCAGTTGCAGTGCCAGTGCCACAACTTCCACAGCCACCGTCTTCTTCATTGCCACGACGTGGAGGCGCACCGTCACGTACTCTTCATGGTGGAAGGAGGAGAGATTAGTAGATATTTTCACACTTTATTGCTTTTGTCATAGATTAGACTTGTAGGCTTGTTGTGAATTTGAACTTTTTTGTCTTGGTGGTGGCCAAGTGGCCTATTTTGTAAACATTATTATTTGAATTTTGGACATGACTAATGTTGATAGTTGCTCACATGATAGATAATATGCTTTAAGTTTTATAATATGGTTAAATGTTTTATGTTTATCGTTTATGTTTTATAGTATACTTAAATGTTTTATGTTTTATAGTATGCTTAAATGTTTTCTCATGCTTAAAAATTTGATGTATGTTTGTAATTGCTAGGATCTAGAATCTAGATTCTAGATAATTGATGCTCGAATAATTAATTATTGATGTACAATGGAATCATGGATGTCATATCTATCTTGATTTATGTAAAAATATGCATGTTTTCGTGTCTTCTACAACTAATATGGTATTTGGGATGTTTGTTTTGAATATAAAAGAAAAAAAATAGTAAAAAAAAAAAAAAATATATATATATATATATATATATATATATACTAGACGCTTCTGAAATGCTTCGCTTCCTAATTTTTTGGAAAATGACGCTTCCACGTCCCCACTTCCGAAAAACGTCCCCGCTTCGTACAATGTTGGTCCAAGCTCACTGGCAGCAAGCAACGTTTGTGCTCCTGAAGTGACTCCGTCGAGGTACTATCCAGGCCTGCTAGTAGCGGAGCAACACCAGAGATGAAAACTCATACTCTAAAAATCATAAACTCGTTGTGCACATTACCCTTCCCCGTATCGAAACAAATGTGATATAGTGCATCTTCTGTATGTGTTTCGACCAAGTAGAGAAAAGTAAGATGTTATGTATACAACTGGGTCGAAAGGGGGAACTTGGGGAAATCAATACTTCCTGAAGGTCTGACCCTTAACTGAAAGCTATTCCCAAACAGAGAAGTTGAATTCCGCCCAGTGTGTCGCCAAGTGTTGTCGCTACTACAACACCCTCCAAAATTTCATTACATTCGAATTTTGGAGCATACTTCATTGCCATATCAAGTGTTGCCTTAGTCATCAAGTGTCGTTTTGTGTTGTCTCATATGTCTGAAGTGTTCTTGAATGTTCTCAAGTGTCGTCGCATTGACTAGAACATCTCTATATGCATTTCATGGTCATAACACCTTTGTTGTTGTAAAAAAACACTTACGAGTCGCAGTCACACACACTATTGAGATTTGGTGTAGTTAGGGTAGCATCAGTTGTGCTCTAGGTCCCAAATTTTGAGGAAGGAATAGAGTTCACCTGATCTACAAGACCCAAAAATGGATTTGGGAAATTTCATCTAGTTTAGGAGATATTAAATTAATTAATTATTTTAATGTATTTCCTAAATTAAAACTTAGGAAAATAAAATAATTAAAGTGAATTTAATTAAACATGTGACGAAATTGTCTTAACTCACATGGATCAAGCTTTCTTTTAATCTTAGCCATTGATTAAAGATTTAATCTTGGTCGTTGATTTGTCAACGAGAAAAGTATAAAGCAAAGGCTTGGGGTCATTTGTAACACACACAGAGGCAGAGCACTGAAGCTAAGCTGAGATTTTAGGGCGAGGTTGCTAAGAATTCTCAAGTGTTTCAGTTGCAGAGAGGGGAATTTAGACCAAGGGGATGATCTGATCCCGAGGTCTAGAATACACAAGAGACAGAGAAGAGATCAGGAAAGACAGTGCAAAGGAAGGCAGCAGCAGCAAGGATAGCATGATTTTTCAGGAAGCCCTTCAGGGGTTACGCAGAGACCCTTAGGGGCAGCATAGTGACTGGGTCACCCAATCTGGGGTAATGCAGTCCCTTCCAGTGGCAGCGCTGAGCATTTAGAGGCCTTCAAACGCTGACGCAGTGTCTTTCAGGGGCAGATCTGGAATTTCTAGGCCTAGATCTGGCTGAGTTCTGTAAATCCCATTTGAGGGTGTGGATCAGTCAGTATTGTTGGTCTTAGATCAGCCAGGTGCTGCAGATCTAGAGTTTTCTCTGTAGGGTTTTCCATATCTGGAACCCAGAGTTGTGTATTCAAAAATATTCTTAATAATAAAGCCCTCCAGCAGCCAAAGACCAATTTTCCCACATTGGGTTTTTCTAGGGACAGTTTGTCCAAAAATAACTGTCACTTTGTCTATGTGTGCATGTGCTTATTCTAGATCTGAATTGGTAGAGATATGTTATGTGTTTTGCTTTGATGTTAACTTGAATTTATTCAGTTGATAACTTGTATAAGTAGGAGAAGCTTAACTGGGTTAACAGAAATAATTTCTGCATAAGAATTAAGATTCAAAAATTTCTACATGGTAGCAGAGCAATTGCAAATCTAGAAGGGTCGCCAGTTGAAGAATCTGAAGGATCTAGCTACAGAAAGCAGCAGGAAAGGCAACAGAAAAGCAGAACTGAAGGGACAACGCAGTTTTCAGGAGCAGATTCACGCAGAGGAAGGCAGCAGCAGATGGCAGCAGCAGCCAGTGTGATTCAGATTTGAATCTGTCAGATCCAGAAAAAGTCTACAAAAAAGTTGCAGAAATTCAGAAGAGCTGGTGGGGTTAAACTTCTGAAGTTTTCAGATTTTTAACCTTAGCACAAGTGACAAAGTTTGGGAAGAGATCAGCTTCTCAAAGAGTTTCTTGCCAAAGGAAACTTGCAGCTTGGTCAGAGGATCAAAGAAGAAGCTAAATCATAATTGATTTGGTAGATTTTCAAGGAGGGAAATCAAGTGTCAGAGGGAGCAAAGGGTTCCCAGTTCGAAAAGGACCCTAGATCCAAGATCTCTAGCATAGAGAAGAGGAGCTCCGACACATTCTCAGCAGATGGCTCCTCATGGACTGCATGATCAAGATAGGCTAAAGGACCTCTCAAACTTTTCGGTGTGGAAAGATAGGATCCTGATTGTCCTTGAGGCATACAGTCTAAGAGACCATGCAGAGCAGACCTTGGCCACACCGACAGATGCAGATCTCCTACGGAAGCATAGAGAAGCTGTTGGGCATGCCAAGCAGCTGATAATGGGCAGTATCAAGGACCATATTGTACCATGCATAGCTGAGAAGAGGAAAGCTAATGAGATGTGGAAGGCCTTGACTTCCCTATATGAGGGAAAATCAGTCCAAAGAAAGATGTTGGAGGCCCAAATGAGGTCATTCATGATGACCAAGGGAGAAGACATCGACAATTTCCTCTTCAAACAATTTCCTCTTCAGATTGTAGTCAATCAGGGATCAACTGACTGCAACAAGTGCAACCGTAGATGAAGCAGTGATAGTCAGGACTGCCCTCAATGCAATCACGGATGTGTGGGAAACCTTTGTCCAAAGTATCTTGGGCAGAGCGGACCTCCCGGATTGGGACAGCTTGTGGTCAATCCTGTGGCAAGAAGAACTACGCAGATTCACCAAGAAGCAGCACAGCCCTGGGTTGATCAAAGTAAAGAAGGAAGAGGAGGAAGATGGAGCCTTGGCATCAAAGAAGCAGCCGAAGAAGAAGAAGGATCTTTCAAAGATCAAGTGCTTCTAGTGTGGCGAAATGGGACATTTTTCCAGCCATTGTCCAGAAAAGAAGAAGGACAAGGAAGCATCTTCTTCCAAAGCAGCGGTGGCAGATGATGGGTCAAGAGATGATGTAACCATGAGTGCTCATGAACCACGAAGGTGGGGTGACATGGACATGTAGAGGAGCTACATGGAATTAAGGCGGGATCCTTGAGCAACTCATCTCTTGGATCACAAGCGAGCTACGGCAGAATTAAGACAGTAGCGGGACAAGTGGAGCATTGGGTGCATAGATCACAGTTGAAGCAGAGGCAGAGGCAGATCTGGAGGCTGGGAGGAGTAGCAGCAGCGTAGAAGAAGTAGCAGGGCAGAGGCTGATGTGACTTCAGCAGCGCAGTGCAGTACTGCTTACGCAGTGCAGAGCTGCAGCAGCACAGAGAGCTTCAGAGGGACAACGCAGTGCAACAGCAGCGTAATAGATTTCAACACAAGGAGCTGATGTGACTTTAGTAGTGCAGAGGGAGTCTGATTACGCTAGCAGAGTTGTAGCTGTGCATCGTTCTTTAGATGCCAGCACAGATCTGTAGCCTATGGAGCTTCAGTGAAGAGGATGCAGCCCATCAGACTTGTTTGTCAAAGATTGGGCAGGAGATTCAGTTGTTACTCTCAAACAACTGAAGTTGCAGTGCAGCAGATCAACAGTGGCAGTGATATGAGCAGCACAGATGCAGCATATTGAGAGGGAGTTGCAGTATAGTGGTTGCAGTTGCAGTGGCAGAGTCATGGTGTTATGTAAATTTTATTAATTGTTAGTTAGATATAGTTATATTAGGTTTTATTAAGTGAAAGGGCATGATCAAAGATCACGCCTCTTCACCAAGGGACACCATGAGGCCATATTTAAAGCCTCGGTGATTCCCCATTGTAATCATCTTTTCATCTATCATCAATAATAATATATATTTATCAAGTTTACCAGAGTTTTTACACTCCATTGGTATCAGAGCCATCGCTCTTCGGGATCTGTGTGATCACCCAGAATTAAGGAATTATAAGAATTCCAGATTGCAGATTTTTATCAGTGCTCGTTATTATTTAAAAAATTAAAAAAATTAAAAATAAAAACTCTACGATACCCCCCCTCGTTTTCTCCCCTATCGATTTCCCATACCACTGCTGCCATTCCACATTCCGTCCCACATACCTCCACTACACACCCTACGCATCCCTATCCGTGCCCCACTTCCTCGGGCCCTCAGCTCACAGTCCACTTTCCCCCCGCAAAACGCCCCCCATTCCCTCACGCTTACGCCCTCCCATTTCCCTGCGTCTTATTCCGCTGACAATTTAGAAGTTTGTGGGGTTGAATAATAGTTATAAAGGTCGAGCCAGAGGCGGAATAATTTATACCATCGCATATAAAGAAATAAGCCAAACCAACGAACTATAGTTGCATTCTCCGCTGTTCTCCCTCCCCACCATTTCGCTGCCGCTGGGCCCCCTTGCACCGTCGGCCTGCCAGTCGTGTTTTGTGGAGCCTGCTTCACGATTCGTGTGAACCGGGTGACATTTTTGGTGACGTTTTTTTTATTAACCCAGCGTCTAATTCCCTGTTCCCGGTTGCTGTCCACGTCGGAGCTGCCGGTGTTGTGCCACAGCAAAAAAACCAATAGAAAGTGCGTCTATTTAAAAAAAAAATTACATTTTTTAAAATCGTGAACAGTGTGTCCGTAGCTTGGTCCGTGCCTTCACTGAAGTCTGGTTCAGTGGTTCCATTGGTTAACGACGTCAGCTAGCAAACATTACTTATAACTACAGTCACGTAAGCCATCTGCCAGAGATACAACGTTTCATTCAGGGACACGATTTAGTTTTAACAACATAGTTAAAAAGATTCTAACATATAAATTATAAATTATATATTTTATATAATTTAAAGTTATATAATTTAAAAAATAATAATAATAGAAATTATTATTGTTGTATAATAATTATATAATTTATTTATATATTATATAATTTTTAAATTAAAAAAAATTATATATATATATATATATATATATAATAATTATATAATTTTAAAAAATAATAATAATTATTATTATTTAAAAAAATAATAATAATAATAATAATTAAAAAAGGGAAAGAGAAACTGGCAGAAAAATATTCCCCACCTCATACGCGTTCGATGTCGTCGTCAATGTCAATGGCTGAATTCCAAAAAAAATTGGTGGATCTCGAGAAACAGATCACTAATAATTCCGAAGAATTCGGAAAAAGATTAGTCGACCTTGAAGGTACAGTTGCAGGGCATTCCAACGACATCAAAAAGGTTCATGATACAACAAATCGAATAGAAAGACAAATGTGGCTAAATCATCACGAGGCCACAGAAAAGCAGAACGAAGTCTTCAATAAGCTAAATGATAAGCTAGATAAATTAAGTCAGACGACACAATCCCCAATATCTCCTAACATGGAACAAAATCAACAAAACAATTCCGCAGATTCAGGGAACTCAGAAGAACATCAGGAAAAGACCGATTCCCCACATCAACAAGAAGATAGTAATGCTGATTTTCAAAATAAGCAGCTCTAGAATGCATTCGCTAATCAATATCCCCTTCTTGTTCCACCATTAGCATATCAGCGCAAAGCCAAGATCGACCTACCCAAATTTGATGGTAATGAAAAAAATAGCGTTGCATGGCTTAATAAGGCAAAAGAATATTTTGAGATTTATGACATTACTAGTGATGACGAAAAAATTAAGCATGCTTCCATGAAAATGGAAGGAGAAGCATATAATTGGTATATGTGGTGGAAAAAGACGACGCTCGCTATCAGTTGGAGGAAATTTAAGGATGCATTCTTCAAACGGTTTCAAGGCATAAAAGAAGAAAAGTTCTTTTCAACATTTATCAAATTACGTCAAAAAGGAGATGTGGATGAGTACACTCGAGAATGGGTGACCTTGGCAACACGAGTACCCGGATTGTCGGAATCTCGTTTAATCCAGTCTTACATCTCAAGACTTAAAATCCATATACAAGAAGAGCTCGAACTACATGAAATTACGTCCGTAGAAGTAGCAAGGCAAAAAGCAAAAGCTGCTGAAAAGAAATTTGAAAGATTATCAAAACCAGAAAAAGTATATTCGAGACGACGATTTCCTCAATCTGAAAATATAGATGACACAAAATATGTCCCTGCCCATCTTCGTGAAGAAGAAAAATCTAGTATGGAAAAACAAAGAATGCGAGAGGGCAAGTGCAAATGCTGCGGTGAAAACTGGGACCCTAAGCACAGATGTGCTAATGGAAAAGCGAAAAATCTATACAGTTGTGAAGCAACTAACGACGCTAACAGTACTGATTCATGTATAGAAGGATTAGAAGACAACTTAGAGTTCTCTCCAGAAGTGGATGGCGAAACTATTCCGCAAGTGTCATTATCAGCTATGACAGGCATATTACAACCTCAAACCCTAAGGTTAAGAGGACATATTAAGAAAAACAATGTAATGGTTCTAATAGACACAAGCAGCACGCACAATTTTCTAGATTCAACCATGGCCAAAAGACTCAACCTCTTTACTTTTCCCATGCCTAATATGAAGGTAATGGTGGCCGATGGTAAGAAGATTGAACATGTAGGAAAATGCCATAAAGTCAAATTGCAGATTAAAGACTTTCATCTAGAATCTCCATTCTACACCGTTCCATTACGAGGAGTAGATGTGGTCTTAGGAATTCAATGGCTACAAACTCTAGGTACTTATTCTGCCAACCATCAGAAGCAGTTTATAAGTTTTAAGTGGAAAGGGCAGAAGCACAGGTTGTATGGATTCCAAGCCCCAGAAGATCAAGTCGTATCTTCCTCTCTGATGACGAAGATGATTCAAATGGGAGCGCCAACATCTACAGTACAATGTCATCAGTTAGAAATGTTATCTTCAAAAGGGAGCCACGAAGAGTCACCAGAAGTCAAGACAGGATCCGACCCTGTCGATATCAGATCTTTTCACTATCCAGATCAACAAAAGATTGAACTCGAGAATATGCTCCACGATCTTTTTAAAATGTGGGAAGCAAGAGCCCGCCGCTCAAGAAACCCAGGCGTTCGTCAACATTGTCCATCGATTACATATGCTTTGAGGACAAAGCATCTTTAAGAGAGGGGCAA
Organism: Pinus albicaulis; assembly: GCA_034641835.2. Classification (NCBI taxonomy): domain Eukaryota; kingdom Viridiplantae; phylum Streptophyta; class Pinopsida; order Pinales; family Pinaceae; genus Pinus; species Pinus albicaulis. Next base: position 345,898,207 of record CM076581.1, on the reverse strand, counting down.
TGTTATGGAAATTTTATTAATTGTTAGTTAGATATAGTTATATTAGGTTTTATTAAGTGAAAGGGCATGATCAAAGATCATGCCTCTTCACCAAGGGACACCATGAGGCCATATTTAAAGCCTCGGTGATTCCCCATTGTAATCATCTTTTCATCTATCATCAATAATAATATATATTTATCAAGTTTACCAGAGTTTTTACACTCCACATGGGCAACATTACAGAATGGCAGCAGCAGTGCAGAGTTGAGTGGCAGGAGGCCAAGCTTCAACAGCATAGAACCAGTGCCCAAAATCATGTAATGCATAAGTGTGATGTATTGCTAGAGCACACCCTTGATGCTAAGAGAGAGTGTTGAGATTTTGTGTATTTGGGGTAGCATCAGTTGTGCTCTAAGTCCCAAATTTTGAGGGAGGACTAGAGTTCACCTGATCTACAAGACCCAAAAATGGATTTGGGAAATTTCATCTGGTTTAGGAGATATTAAATTAATTAATTATTTTAATGTATTTCCTAAGTTAAAACTTAGGAAAATAAAATAATTAAAGTGAATTTAATTAAACATGTGATGAAATTGTCTTAAGTCACACGGATCAAGCTTTCTTTGAATCTTAGCCATTGATTAAAGATTTAATCTTGGTCGTTGATTTGTCAACGAGAAAAGTATAAAGGAAAGGCTTGAGGTCATTTGTAACACACACAAAGGCAAAGCACTGAAGCTAAGCTAAAATTCTAGGGCAGGGTTGCTAAGAATTCCCAAGTGTTTCAGTTGCAGAGAGGGGAATTTAGACCAAGGGGATGATCTGATCTCAGGGTCTAGAATACACAAGAGACAGAGAAGAGATCATGAAAGACAGCACAGAGGAAGGCAGCAGCAGACAGCAGCAACAAGTACAGCGTGATTTTTCAGGAAGCCCTTCAGGGGTTACGCAGAGACCCTTAGGGGCAGCATAGTGACTGCGTCACCTAGTCTGGGGTAACGCAAACCCTTCCAGTGGCAGCGCTGAGCATTTAGAGGCCTTCAAAGGCTGACGCAGTGTCTTTCAAGGGAAAATCTAGTGTTTCTAGGCCTAGATCTGGCTGAGTTCTGTAAATCCCATTTGAGGGTGTGGATCAGTCAGTATTGTTGGTCTTAGATCAGCCAGGTGTTGCAAATCTAGAGTTTTCTCCGTAGGGTTTTCCAGATCTAGAAACCAGAGTTGTGTATTTAGAAATATTCTTAATAATAGAGCCCTCCAGCAGCTAGAGATCGTTTTTCCCACAATTGGTTTTTCTGGGGACAGTTTGTCCAGAAATAACTGTCACTTTGTCTATGTGTGCATGTGCTTATTCTAGATCTGAATTGGTAGAGATCTGTTATGTGTTTTGCTTTGATGTTAACTTGAATTTATTCAGATGATAACTTGTATAAGTAGGAGAAGCTTAACCGAGTTAACAGAAATAATTTATGCATAAGAATTAAGATTCAGAAATTTCTACACACTTCATCGGTTAGACTTGGGGAATGTGTATAAAGTGGCGTATTGATGTATATTCATTATCTATCAAGCTTGTCTAAGTCTTCTTGATGAGTTAGTATGTGTCGCACATGGTTTTATGTTTAGAACTCATCTTGCTCACCCCTTGACCAATCATCCAAACTTAGACAAATTTCGATTGCAAAACGAGCTCATTAAGGCTAAGAGCGCATGAGCGCACTCCGAAGCCTTGATGGGAGACCCTTCGGTGAAAATTATGCTGCAGTGTATTGGTTTATCTTCTCCTACTTGATTTAATTTATACAAGTTATTTTCAGAAATTCGATTCAGAAAATACTGAAAATAAACACAACTACAGCCTACACATGCAGATCATTCACTGAATAATACACTCAAGCAACAAAGTGACACATGGATTTTTGGACATAAGTCCCCGGAAAAACCCAAAGCGAGAAAACTGGTTCAGCAGATATGAGGGTTTTATTATTAAGTAGTTCTGAGTACAGCAAATCTGGGTTCCAACCTTGGAAAACCCGACAGAGAATAAAAGATATAAAATCTGCAGCTAACCTGAAGATCTAGTGCCAAATATCTGACTGATCCACACCCTCAAACGGGATTTACAGGACTCAGCCCGGATCTAACACTAGAAACCCTCAGCGCTACTTCTAAAGCCCTAGCGTTGCCCTAGAGGGACTGCGTCAGCCTCTGCGTGGCTCTAGGAGGGTCTGCGACACCCTAGGAGGGTCTATGCTGCCCCTGCGCTGCCTCTACTTGGCCAGCGTCAGCCCAACGTGGCCCTAGCTGCCTCTGCACTGTCCTTGCTGCTCTGCGTGGCTCTGAAGCCTCTCTACGCCGTCCTTGTGGCTGCTCCTCTTGCCTCTTGATGTCTCTAGGCTCTTGGAATCAAATCATTCCCTCAGCTAATACTACCCCTCACTGCACGAAATTCCTCCAGAAATTCTTAGCAAACCCGCCCTAGAATTCCAGATCTATTCCTCAATTCTACAGAAATTGTGTGCTTTCAACTGACTCTCAAGCCTTTCTCTTATACTTTTTCGTTGAACCCTTCAACGGACAAGATTAAATCATCCATCAACGAATGATATTAAAAAACTGTTTGATCCATGTGACTTAAGACAATTTTCAGCACGTGTTAATTAATTCACTTTAATTATTTTATTTTCCTAAGTTAGACTTAGGAAACCCATTAAAAATAATTAATTATTTGAATAACTTCAACACAACTTGAAATTTCTCAAATCCATTTCTGGGATTTGTAGATCAAGTGTACTCTAGTCCCTCCACAAAATTTGGGACCTAGAACACAACTGATGCTACCCCAAATACACAAAATTTCAACACTCCCTCTTACCATCACAAGTGTGCTTTAGCAATACATCACACCATGCATTACAAGATCTTGAGTACTTGGTTTGTGTTGTTGATGCTTGGCCTGCTGCCCTCCATCCACCGCACTGCTGCTTTTTGTACTGCTGCCCATGCCACTCCCACTGACACTGCCACATCTGTACTGCAGCTCCCTCTCAAATTGTTGCATCATGCTGGCCATAGCACTGCCACTGCTAACTGTTGCACTGTAACTCAGTTGCTGAGAAGTAAGCAACTGAAAGACTTTGCCCAACTATTTGACAGACAAGTCAAGTTGCCCTCCATCACTGAAGCTCCCTAGATGTTGTATCACGTTGTCCCCTTGGAGACACTATCATGCTACAACACTGCACTGCGTGAGCCCAGCTTCTCTGCGTTGTTGAAGTCCCATCAACCTCTCTGCGTTGTTGCCTCCACGTTGCTGCTGCCTCTACATTACGCTGCTCCCTCTTCATCTCTACAGCTCCTTCTTCCGCTTCAATGTGACCATCTACAACCATCTCCCAACTCATCCCACTACCGTCTTAAGGCTCCAGTAGCTCATATGTGATCCAAGAGTAGGGCTGACTCAAGGATCCCGCCATCAAATATGGATGCTCTATATATCCATGTCACCCCACCTCTTCTCTCGAGGTGCATGAGCACTCATGGCTGCATCGTCATCAGAGCCATCTTCATTTGCTACTGCTGCCTTGGAATCAGAAGCTCCGTTGTCCTTCTTCTTAGGACAACTGATGGCGAAATGACCAAGATAACCATAGTTAAAGCACCGGACCTTGGAGAGGTCCTTCTTCTTCTTCCCTTGCTTCTTTTCCCTTGATGCAAGGGTTGCATCCTCCTCCTCTTCTTTCTTTACTCTGGTTGATCCGCTTCCTCCACTGATAGACTGTTTCTTAGTGATCCTCCTAATCTCCTCTTGGCGGAGAATAGCCCACATATCTTCCCATGATGGTAACGTTGCCCTTCCCAGAATGCTCTGCACAAACGTTTTCCATTCTTCAGATACAGCATTCAGGGTTGTCCTCACTAGGAGTCCTTCATCTGGAATAGCACCCATGCCAATCAGTTGGTCACGGATAGCTTGGAGTCTAAAGAGAAATGGATCTATCTCTTCGCCCTTCACCATTTGGAACATTTGCATCTAATTCTCAAGAAGCATTCTTCTTTGCACAGAGCCTCCTTGGTACATCACCTCCAAAGCCTTCCACATAGCATTTGATGTTTTCTTATCAACAATATGCGGAATCACATGGTCCTTGACTCCGTCTATAATCAACCGCTTTGTCTGTGCTTGATTTTCTTGATACTTCTTGAGTGGATCTGCATCAGTTGGTACAGCAAGTGTCTTCTCTGCATGATCTTTGAGACCATAATCATTCACCTTCCAGATGACATAGTTGGACATGCCATCCAATCTGTCTTGATCCCTCAGTCCATATCAAGCCATCTTTTCTCAGAACTGAATAAACTGACTTTCCTCCTGGAAGTCTTCCACCAAATTTCAAACGGATAGTATTCTCCAATCCTCCTAATCGAATCTCAGATCCGTTGAATAACTGTCTTCCTCCCACCTCTGTTGCCTTAGCTAGGCACAATTCTGCACCGGCAAAATCTCTACCCCACCAACACTGCTGAAGATCTGAAGCACTGCTTCCAGAACTTGGCTAACTTCTTCTGCAACAAAAGAATTGACTGGACAGCGTCCTCCTGGCTGGCCCAGCGCAGTCCCAGCATGGGCCAGAAGTGGACAGCGTCCTCCTGACTGGCCCAGCACAGTCCCAGCTTGGCTCAGAAGTGGACAGCGTAACCCCAGACTGGGTGACGCAGTCCTTACGCTGCCCTGGGAAGGGTCTACATAAGCCCAGAGGCCTTCTGCAGCTTCAGTGCTATCTTCTGGATCTGCTTTCTCTTGTTGTCAAGATGCCCTTTCCAAATCTGCTGCTTCTTCTACCACCCTGCAGAAAAAATAAACCTTTAGTTGATTGCTGGAGATTCAGCTTGATCTGCTATCGCTCTGATACCATCTGAAAATTCTGTTGCAGTGTATTGGTTTATCTTCTCCTACTTGATTTAATTTATACAAGTTATTTTCATAAATTCGAGTCAGAGAATACCGAAAATAAACACAACTACAACCTACACATGCAGATCATTTACTGAATAATACGCTCATGCAACAAAGTGACACATGGATTTTTGGACATAAGTCCCCGGAAAAAACCAAAGCAGTTAAATTGGTTCAGCAGATATGAGGGTTGTATTATTAAGTAGTTCTGAGTACAGCAAATCTGGGTTCCAACCTTGGAAAACCCGACAGAGAATAAAAGATATAAAATATGCAGCTAACCTAAAGATCTAGTGCCAAATATCTGACAGATCCACACCCTCAAACGGGATTTACAAGACTCAACCTGGATCTGACCCTAGAAACCCTCAGCGTTGCTTCTGAAGCCCTAGCGTTGCCCTGGAGGGACTGTGTCAGCCTCTACGTGGCTCTAGGAGGGCCTGCATCACCCTAGGAGGGTCTACGCTGCCTCTGCGTTGCCTCTACTTGGCCAGCGTCAGCCCAGCGTGGCCCTAGTTGCCTCTACGCTGTCCCCACTGCTCTGCGTGGTTTTGAAGCCTCTCTGCGTTGTCCTTGTGGCTGCTCCTCTTACCTCTTGTTGTCTCTTGGCTCTTGGAATCAGATCATTCCCTCAACCAATACTACCCCTCACTACAGGAAATTCCTCCAAAAATTCTTAGCAAACCCGCCCTAGAATTCCAGATCTATTCCTCGGTTCTACAAAAATTGTGTCTTCAACTGACCCTCAAGCCTTTCTCTTATACTTTTTCGTTGAACCCTTCAACAGTCGAGATTAAATCATTCATCAATGGCTGAGATTAAAAGATTGTTTGATCCATGTGACTTAAGACAATGTCAGCACATGTGTTAATTAATTCACTTTAATTATTTTATTTTCCTAATTTAGACTTAGGAAATCCATTAAAAATAATTAATTATTTGAATAACTTCAACACAACTTGAAATTTCTCAAATCCATTTCTGGGTTTTGTAGATCAAGTGTACTCTAGTCCCTCCACAAAATTTGGGACCTAGAGCACAACTGATGCTACCCCAAATACACAAAATCTCAACACTTCGTTGTTCGAAAGTGCACCATGCGCCCTCCTTGAGAGTTGGGCGCACTCCTAAAGCACAAATCCCCATCCTTGTTCCAAACTGTGCCCTTCAATAACCAAGCCTTCCTTTGAGCGCACTCCTTCGACCCGAAGGAATGCGCCCTCCTTGGGAGCACTCCTTCGACCCGAAGGAATGCACCCTCCTTAGGAGCACTCTTTCGACCCAAAGAAATGCGCCCTCCTTGAGCGAATGAGTGCACCTCGAAGGCCTTAAGCTTTGCCCTTCAGCCTTACACAATGCGCCATGCGCCCTCTTGACCCTTTGAGCACATGAGTGCACTTCGAAGGCACGAAGCATCATCCTTCAACCTTTGGACTTCCGCCATGCGTCCTCTATGGTCTCTTGAGCGCACTTTGAAGGAACGAAGATTTATCCTTCAGCCGTCAGACTTGTGCCATGCACCCTCATTGGTGTCCTTTGAGCACAATCCTTCGCCCTCATTGGTTTCCTTTGAGAACACTCCTTCGACCCAAGGAGAGGCACCCTCCTTGAGAGCACTCCTTCGACTCGAAGAGATGCGACCTCTTTGAGAGCACTCCTACCCAAAGAGATGTGCCCTCTTTGAGAGCACTCCTTCGACCAGAAGAGATGCACCCTCCTTGAGAGCACTCCTTCGACCCAAAGGAATGTGCCCTCTTTCTCTCACTTGAGCGCACATCGCATTTGGGAAGCCCGAAGCCTTCCCCTTCGTTCTTCAAACTTGCGCCATGCGCCCTACCTTGATTGTCTCCCTCTCTTGAGCGCATGTCGAAGCCACGAAGCCTTTCCCCTTCAATGCTTCAGCCTTTCAAAGTGCACCCATGCACCCAGAAGCCCCTTTGAACCTTTTGAGCGCACCAAAAAGGAATAAACTGAAAATATGCATAAAACATGGTAGATTAGGAGATTTTCAGGCTGATAGTTGCTCATCGTGGGTGATTACAAAAACAGATATTCCAGGAACCTCATGGAAAGCACACACAAGGAAGATCAGGCAAAGAGGATAAACAAAGGAAGCATGAAAAGACCCAAGAACACACTTGAAACTTGATGATCGAGGCACCCCAAAGAATCCAAGAATGAAGACCCTTTGGAGGGTGAAAGCGCCACGATCAGAAGATAAACAAAGAGCAAAGACAGAGTGGCAGTCGAGTCACCACTGGAGGAAGTCCATGTCATCAGTGACTATCAGTCCCAGTCATGAAAGATAGTGACATGTCAAGTCTCATCAGATGATGATGTGGAGGTCATTATGCAGTATTGTAATCATTGTAAAAGACAAATAAGTGGAAATCCAAGAGTCATATGTGGAACATGAAGAGTCACATAGTCAAATATGGACAAAGATTGTATAGAAGTCCAAAAGTCATTTAGAAGTTCAAGAATTGTTTAGAAGTCCAAAGGGCACACTAGGAGTCCAAGAGTCATGGGGGTAATCCAAGAGTCATGAGGATATGAAAGGTCATTCCTCTTGTTATAAAAGAACCTCATAACTCAAGCAAAAGACTTTTGGAGGCTTAAGCTTTGGAGAGCTAGCCTAGGCTTCTCTACTTGGCATAGGGGAGAAAAACTATTCTTTGGAGAAGCAAGAAGTAACTTAATGTTCCACTATTGGAACTAGTGTTCACCACTGTAATTGATGTACTAGGATCTTTCACCTTATAACTGAAGCTCTATGAGCCAACACATTTTCATGCATGTATTGCAAATGTTTTAGGACTATTCTTGGGAATGTTTACGGTATATGTCTTGTTCATATGTACTGGAGAAATTGAACTATTTCAGTGGCTTTGGTACTTATCATGTTGAATGTGTGTTGTATTCGCCTTAATATCGTTGTGTGAACTATTTCACTAACAAATATTTTCATGCTCTCGTGAGCCTCTTCTAGGATAGTACTATTACATTCCTCTTAGAGACTCACTTTTTGTCTCCCTTCGCGAAGGTTTCCTTTTATATTCTGCAATTGTGCTTCACAATGTCATCTTACCTGCTTATTCAAGGTTTATGTGTATAATCTTTTATGTTATCCGTTGAAACCAAGATGAACCTTTGTGTTATGCTGGTCAGGCCAATACTTCGGATGGGGCTCCTACTCCAAACAGTGTGAGGTCTAATTGGGACTTCACATTAGGGAGACCCCTGTATGTTGGCGGTATCCATCACCGTCAACAGTGACCCAACTTTATAAAGTCACAATCACTTTATAAATAGACACTTTTCAGTCTTAATTAAAAAGGTACAATTCTCAACTTTATAAAGTGTCTAGGGAGAGAACTGTGCTCGGTCACTTCAACATGTTAGGCACCGTCAATGCAGAAGTACCTTAGAGCTACCAAAAACTAACAAGAACGCTACTTCAAATAGTGGAAATTATCAAAGTGTGAAAACCCCTCTCTAATTTGTTTTTGTTTTTTTAGATTTCTTATTTTCTAGTTTCTTACAACCTACTAGTAACTAGATACAAGAAAATATAGGCAAACACATCCAAGATTAGCTTTAAAATTGACATCTTTAGGACGTATTTCCTCGCATTTCTATGTTTTTAACCAAGTAGAATTATTATTATTATTATTATTATTATCATCCAATTTTAAAGTCACAGCAAAGCCAGACACCAAATTGGTGTATTAGACCCCCTTGTTTGTGGGACAAGGGACCCACCTCTGTGCAGCGATTTGACTACTAAGTCTACGAAAGCATACATACTCTACCCCCCTCTGGTTTTGAACCTGTGACCTCTTAGGAGGTGTTAGCATTCTGTAATTTGCTAGAGATTGTGAGAACTAATCACATAGGCCAACATCAAACCAACTTTGGAAACTGGGATCTAGCCATGCCAGTTTCAGAGAGGGCTCTCTCTATAAGATTTAACTTTGTTTGAATAAGTTTTAGGCTAGTTATGATAGTATTTGGGGTTTTGAGTTTGTTTGGGGTTTTGGCAAATTGATTGTGTTCAATTCATTAATGTCTATTGGGCAATGGAGTCAAAATACAACTGGATAGTTGCATCAATTTTTCACAAAGTAAACACAGGGCAAGCTAGGAATATTTACTGGATATTTTCAAATTTATAAATGGATTATGACAGAAATATGAAGAAATTCAGTAGAACTAAAGAGAAATTAAGAATTCTTTAGTTTGGCTTTCAGTGGAAAACATTATGATTGTAAAAGCAGCCAAAATAAGGTAATCAACAGTAAATCCTATTCATCACGCTTTCTGCTTTACAATTAGAATTCAGATGATTACAATGAAAGATGACAATGAAACATAAGAACAAAAGAAAAACATCACCAGTATTTAAGCCACAAGAATCCTATGAATGGTCTGATTATTATTGATGCTCCAGTACTTTGAAAAAGCTTGCAGTACTCCAAAAGACAGTAATGATTCTGATCTCAATCAATCGACATTTGATACTTCCAAAACTTAAGTATTTATACAAAAGATTACAACAATAATTCCTATAATACAGTCTATAACAGACTTGAACTTAAAACTCTAACTATTACAAAATTGTAACTTCAGTGGAATGCGCTGTGCAACTGCAGGTGCTGATGTAGTGGGACATTTAGGACGTGGACCACATTTTACTCATGTGCTGGCAGACTGAATGTTGTGCTGGCGAAGTTTGTTGTATGAACGGAGTACTGAACGCCCTTTGCTGCTCGACTCGACCTTTTTGTCTTTATGCCACCCGAATCCTTTTTTACCGTGATTAACCCTTTTTCTAAACAAAACAGTGTAAAACTCATATAACTGGACCTGAAAATGTTTAGATTTTAGTTCTGAAGTTGCATCGCATCCGCGCACTTTGCAATATTTATAGTTTAAGTTATGAAGCATGTAATCGGCAATGCGATGCGAAGTGGAAGGTGACGTGGAGGGAAGGTGGCACCGGACTGCAGCCCGCAGATCGCAAATCTTAAGTTTTAGTTCTAAGCGCAGAGGTAAACTTTTAAAACTTGCGTAGTGCGGGGAGAGGGACCCACCTACATCACAATTGCAAGTAGGAAAGCTTATGCGGTAAGGTAAGGTTAATGATTTAAGTGGCCTAAAGTGGGGGGCGGAGCTACTATGGTGGGGCCAACCGCATCGCAAGTTAAACCAAATACATTGCAGGTGCTTCAAAGGTAAGTTAACAAATTTGCGATGCGATATATCGCAAATCGGCAATTGCAGGTTTTAAGGTTTTGTTGTGATGCGAAAGGTTATAATATGCGATCTGCGATGGATGGTGGGGAAGAAAGGTGACGTGTCAGGGAAGAATGGCCCACTTTAATCACAATTGGGAATATCGGAAGCGGAGATAAAACAATGATATAGCGGTGAAAAAAGGTAAAGTAGCAATATAAAGAGAAAAAGGCAGAAAAGGTAAGGTCTAATGTTTTTAAAGGAAAATGAAAAGAAAAGGGATTATAATGCAATAATGTGATGGTGGGGTCGGGGCTTTACTAAATAATGCACCGGGAGATATGAAGGGAATTGTAATGAAATGTATGGAAATGTATGGAAATATATGAACAGGGAATGAAATGAGAATAAAGGGAAATGGAATGAAATGAAAGTATGGCAGGGATATATTGCTATGGTTTAAAACTTTAAGATATAAGTTAATAATGAGAATTTAAACCATACAAATAACTTTTTTCCATAGGTGCATTTAGACTAGCAGCCAATCAAATCCTTTAAAACAGAATGAAACTCTCTTTTTCTTTCTTGCTTCCCTAACATTTTATTTTGCCTTCTTTATTTAGGGCATCTAACACCTAACATTTTATTGACATGGATGCCTATAAAAATAATAATTTTCCTAGCGTTTTTAACTTTTTCATTCTTTTGCATCCATATCCTACCTTATCATTTTGAAAAAAAATTAACTACTTATGGTAACTTATCAAAAACAAATGATGTTACAACATCTCCCTTGGTTCAGATTAAACTATTGAACCAATGTTTATTTTCTATCTAATTAATTAATCTGTCAAGATTAAACAGTTTGACAAATTATTTTTCACTACCTATTAACAAGCAATTTAAACCTAATTCAATCATGCTTAAACTATATGATTGAATTTATTGAACTATTGTGGCATTTTAAACAAGCTGCACACAATTTATTTTCAGAAATAAGCTAAAATAAGAGAAGTGGCATTTGAAGGTGCAACACTTTCAGAATTTTATTGTTTTTCTTCTTTTTGATGGAGTTCACATCTTATAATTTTTATTTATAACATATACCCTCTTTTGATTTTTTATGTTATTTCCTTTTTCTTTTTTTTGAAAATTATTTGCAAATTGGAAATCATTTTACGAAATAAATTTGACAAATAGAATAAACTTAGTCACCTTGAGGTCCTATGAAATATAGGACCCTAATAGGAGGAAACACATGCTCTTAAGTATTTGCACTTAGACAACTTATTAATCTCAGAACATAGATAGATTTTGCCCCTCTTTTATGAAATCGGATTGATTTCATTAGCTCAAGGAAATCTCAAGGCACTAGTGCACCTTTCTCACCACCCAAAAACATAATTTTAGGCACTTTTTCTTCTGTTCTTTGCAATCTGGAAATTACATACATGTTTTTGTTTCAAATTTTCTGCAATTTCTGCATTAGATTTCTTTCTGAGATTTCATCTTCTAGTATTGCCCATATTTCTAGGTATTCAATTTAAACCATAAACCAAACAAATTTTAATTTTTTGCAGTCGGGAAATTGTATTTTAATTTCTATTTTGAATTTTCTGCAGCTTCCACCACCTAGTTTAATTCAGAAATTTCAATATCCAAAAATGCATTAAATCTAGATTACTTCAATATTTTGATTTCAAAATAGAATTTCAATATTAGTTGCATTGTGAAATTTATTGTTTAATTTCTCTTATAAATTGATGCATTCCTTACACTTAATTTTAACTTGAAAACTTAAATTTCAAATTTGCATTTGAGCATCTACACTTTCATTTGTATATTATAAACTTGCTCAAACATTTACATTTACAAATCTAAATGTTACATCCAACAATAAGTATAGGCACCTGTAGGCTGTTACCCACCAAAAGTGGGTAAACCCATAGGAGAAAATTTGCCTCCTAGCTTCAACAGCCAGCAGCCCTGTACATTGCTCAGTTACAATGATATGTAACATTCCTCCACCATTTGCACCGGTCATACACCTCTCACCATCCGGCGTTCCTCTTGAAGGAAGGTGGGTTACTACTCGGCAAGTACTTTAACCATTTTGCAATCAAGTGCTCTTAGTGTTTTGGGTATCATAAGATGGATAAAAGGGTTATATGGATGATTGACCGATCTTGACTATAAAATTGTTCTCTTCACTTACCAGGGGGGTTAGTCTCATCAAATCTCCTAATACCAGCCCAAATTTATTTTCTCGCAACAATTATTTATTCCCAGAAATTTATTTTATTATCCAAATAAATTCTGAATTGTTGAAAAATAAAATCATTGGTATTTTAACTCAATTTATATGCAGTGAAAATAAAATCAGAAAGAGATCAATCACATATTACAATAGATACAATAGATAAACACCCACAACAATTCTCCTTCATTAATTAATCTCAAGAAAATCAAGGTTTTGACCCACTAAAAAATTACAGGGAAATATGCATTGAATGGAACCTGTAACTCGGCTCCCACTGGAAGAATTTAGCCTTAGGAATTTCAGTCCACTAGAAATTACCCTCTGAAGAAATTCGACCTAGAAAAATTCAACCCACTTCTTACCAGCAACTCAGCATGCGTCTTCCCCCCAAACAACCACTGCACCTCAGGAAATGCGGCCCTGGCAAATTGGCCTCTCCAATAAATTGACCTCCTCACTTCAGCATTTGGACCCTTCAATCTCCAGCACTTTCAGCCTCATGGAAATGCTCTCGAATCAACTTGCACTCTTCCTCCTCTGCACTACAGTCTAGCTGAGCCTTTCACTCTAGAGAAAATCGCTTATTTTATAATCTTCATCAAGCCCAAATTGCTAACCCTAATCTCCCTTCTAGAAGATTTAGGAGATCAACAGTTGAGATCATTTTGAAGTCATTTAAATCATTTCATTATTTATCCTTTTAAATTGACATAATAGTCCACAATATTTAATTGATTTTAATTATTGTACTTTTCCTAAGTTAGACTTGGGAAAGAAAACACAAATCACTTACTCAATCAACGATCTGAATTTATGAAGGGAACAAAATGAAACATAGATTTAAAACCAAAACAAAGAGATACAGTGAAACTTGACTTCAATTAATAAATGCAAAATGTTGAAACTTTATACATGCAGAATGAAAGCAAACTAGCTCGAATAGTTGTAGCTTATCTCTAAGAAGAGATGTGACGGCTACGCGCCTTCCTGAACTATGTTACAATGAGGCTCAAAGGCCTTTTAATCATGAATAAGTAATGAGAAACCCTCAACATCCAAAAACCTAACCCTAGGAGATGAAGCGCCAAAGGCTTATGGACCCCAATGGGGTAAGTTGGAACATCAACTTTCCAGGGTCATAGCTTTAGCATACAATCTTTGTTTGACGTGCACGATAGCCCATTGGAAAGGTCTATCCGAGGAGTACAATTTCGACTGCTGACGACAGTCTACAACTGCAGTCTACACGTTTCCCCAAAAAACGTTGTTTAGGACCTCAAAACAACTGTAAAAGTTCAAAACCTAAAAATTGCCAAAATTAGAAAACTGCCAAAATAGGAAAATTGTGTTGTGAGCTAGTGGAATAGGTGGGTGGCCACCGATATCCACCTAGATCAGTTCAACACCACTTAGGAAGCAATGGTATCCACTGCGTTGAGTGCCTCCATGAGATGGGAAAACTTCTGCTGAACTTGGCCCTGGTAAGCCACTTGCCTTGGTGTAGGAGCTAGCCTGCTTTGACAACCCAATACAATTAGACCCTTTATTGGCAAGTGCTCTTAATCTGTGCGTGCACGATCTGATTAGTTATGGCATGTTCAATGCAATCTCAATTGAACTCTATCGGTGTCAATTGCTTTGCAATTTCTAATGTGTCTAACAATGGTGGAAAGTATGGCCGAAGGTGATCAACGTTGAACACTCGATGCAAGCCAAGGAATGGGAGGGGATACTTAGCTCAAAAGTGTTGTCAACCACAGCCTTGGTGATGGTGTAAGGTCCATAGCGGAGTGGTCGGGACTCGAAGCTTCCGATAAGACCCTACAAGGCATTCCTTCTACAGATGCAACCAAACCTTGTCTCCCACTTGAAACTTGTGTGGCACCCAATGTTGATCACGTCGTTGTTTTCAGTTAGTATTGGCTTTCTACAAGATATCATGGACCTGCTGGTGGATGTACCGAATTCATTCAATAAACTTGATAGCTTTGTCGACTTTGGATTGAACATGTGCAGATTCTGCCTATGTAGTTGCAAGGGGTGGTGCGACATCAATGGGACCTAATGGTTAAAATCCTAGGGCCACCTGAAAGGGGTTGTGGTCAGTTGAGCTATGGAGAGATTTGTTGTAGTTGTGCTAAACATAGGGAAGACTCCCATCACATGTGCATGGATGCTTTGAGTTGTACATGCGCAAAATGTGCACAATCATCCTATTGACGACCTTTGTCTAACCATCAATCTAGGAGTGGAAGGTAGTGAATTAGGTGAGTTTGGTGTCCAACATTGACCAGTGGCTCAACAAGAATGCACTTAGTAACCTGCTATCCTAATCTGATATGATGGTTTGCGTGATCCCAAAATGTACCCACACTCGTTCGAAGAAGAGCTTGGCAATGGCTTTTGCTGTGATACTCTTTTTGCAATTAGTCAAGATGGCCATCTTTAAAAATCTATCAACGACCACAAACAAATAATCATACCATGCTTGGTATAAGGGAGGCCAGACATAGAGTCCATCAAAGTGGATTCCCAAGGTCAGTTAGGAGTAGGCAGAGAGATGTACAAGCCTTGCTTCTTAATGGTTGGTTTGGAAATAGCACAAGTAGTGCCCCAGTTCTTCCTCTCTGCAACTCCATTCTGCTGCGAGTTGTAGGCCACTGTCTTCTCCCTCTTGATCCCTGCCTCTTTGCAAAAATCAGTGAACTCATTGTGGAAATTTCTGAATCTTTACACTTTATGCAGAAATTATTACTGTTAATCTAGTAATGCTCCTCCTACTTAGACAAGTTATTAACTGAATAAATTAAAGTTAAAATCGAAGCAAAACACATAACAGATCTCCACCAATTCAGATCTAGAACAAGTTCATGCACACATAGACAAAGTGACACAGTTATTTCTGGACAAATAGTCCCCAGAAAAACCCAATGTGGGAAAACCGGTCTCTGGCTGTTGGAGGGTTTTATTATTAAGAATTTTTTTATTACAACAAGCCTGGGTTCTAGATCTGGAATACCTGACAGAGAAATATTAGATCTACAGCTCACTGGCTGATCTAGGGCCAAAATAATGACTGATCCACACCCTCAAATGGGATTTACAGAACTCAGCCAAAATTAGGGCCTAGAAACCCCAGCGCTGCCCTTGAAAGCCTCTGCGTCAGCCTCTGAAGCCCCTCTGACCCTTAGCACTGCTCCGGAAAGGTCTGCGTTACCCAGATTGGATGACGCAGGCCCTACACTGCCCCTTAGGGTCTCTTCGTAACCCTTGAGGGTATCCTGCTGAAAAATCACGCTGTCCTTGGAGGGACTGCATTGTCCTTGCTGCTACAGCTTCCCTTCTTCTCTACGCTGTCATCTAAGCTGATATTTGCCTCTTGTGTATTCTAGACTCCGGGATCAGATCATCCCCTTGGCCTAAATTCCCCTCTCTGCAGCTGAAACACTTCTGAATATTCTTAGCAAACCCGCCCTAGAATCTCAGCTTAGCTTCAGTGCTCTGCCTCCTTGTGTCTTTACAAATCACCCCAAGCCTTTCCTTTATACTTTTCTCGTTGACAAATCAACAGCCATGATCTGATCTTGAATCAATGGCTATGATTAAAAGAAAGCTTGATCTGTGTGACTTAAGACAATTTCATCACATGTTTAATTAAATTCACTTTAATTATTTAAGTTCCATAAGTTTTAACTTAGGAAATACATTAAAATAATTAATTAATTTAATATCTCTTGAACCAAATGAAATTTCCCAAATCAATTTCTGGGTCTTATAGATCAAGTGTACTCTAGTCCCTCCACAAAATTTGGGAGCTAGAGCACAACTGATGCTACCCCAAATACAAAAATCTCAACACTCCCTCTTAGCATCAAGGGTATGCTCTAGCAATCCATCACACTTATGCATTACATGATTTTGGGCACTGGTTCTGTGCTGCTGAAGCTTGGCCTGCTGCCACTCAACTTTGCATTGTTGCTGCCATTCTGTACTGCTGCCCATGACTCTGCCACTGCCACTACGACCTCTGTACTGCAACTCCCTCTCAATATGTTGCATATGTGCTGCTCATAGCACTGCCACTGCTAATCTGTTGCATTGCAGCTTTAGTTGTTGAGAGAAACAACTGAATCTCCTGCCCAATCTTTGACAGACAAATCAGATGGGCTACATTCTCATCACTGAAGCTTCATAAACTACAAATCTGTGTTGGCATCTAAAGAACGATGCACAGCTACAACTCTGCCTGCGTGATCAGACTCCCTTTGCACTACTGAAGTCACATCAGCCCCTTGTGTTGAAATCTATCACGATGTTGCTGCACTGCGCTATCCCTCTGAAGCCTTCTGCGTTGTTGCTGCTCTGCTCTGCGCTGTTGAAGTCACATCAACCTCTGCACTGTTCCTCCCAGTTTTCAGATCTGCGTCTGCCTGTGCTTCATCTGTGATTTATGCAACCACTGCTCCACTTGTCACGCTATTGTCTTAAGGCTGTCGTAGCTCACATGTGATCCAAGAGATGAGCTGCTCAAGGATCCCGCCTTACTTCCATGTAGCTCCTCTACATGTCATGTCACCCCACCTCTGTGGTTCATGAGCACTCGTGGCTGCATCATCTCCTGACCCATCATCTACCACAGCTGCTTTGGAAGAAGATGCTTCTTTGTCCCTTTTCTTCTCAGGACAATTGCTGGCAAAATGTCCCATTTCACCACACTGGAAGCACTTGATCTTTGAAAGATCCTTCTTTTTTTTTGGTTGCTTCTTTGATGCCAAGGCTGCATCTTCCTCATCTTCCTTCTTCACTTTGCTCAATCCAGGGTTGTGCTGCCTCTTGGTGAATCTGTGGAGTTCTTCTTGACACAGAATTGACCACAAGTTGTCCCAATCTGGGAGGTCCGCTCTGCCCAAGATACTTTGGACAAAGGTTTCCCACTCATATGTGACTGTATTGAGGGCAGTCCTAACTATCACAGCATCATCCACTATTGCACCCATTGCAATCAGCTGATCTCTGATTGACTGCAATCTGAAGAGAAAATGCTCCATGTCTTCTCCCTTGGTCATCATGAATGACCTCATCTGAGTCTCCAACAACATTTTCTTTGGACAGACTTTCCTTCATACAGGGAGGTCAAGGCCTTCCACATCTCATTAGTTGTCTTCTTCTCTGCTACGTGTGGTACAATATGGTCCTTGATTCCATCCATAATCAGCCGCTTGGCATGCCCAGTAGCCTCCTTATGCTTCCGAAGGAGATCCGGATCTGTCGATGTGGCCAAAGTTTGCTTTGCATGGTCTCTAAGATTGTATGCCTTAAGAACTATCAGGATCCTTGCCTTCCAAACCGAAAATTTTGAGAGGCCATCCAGCCTATCCTGATCACGCAGTCCATGAGAAGCCATCTGCTCAGAATGTGTCGGCACTTCCTTTTCTCTTTGCTAGAGAAATGGATCTAAGGCCCTTGGTGAAACAGGCACCTTCTGTTCCTTCTGACAGTTGATTTCCCTCCTTGGAAATCTACCAAATCAACTATGATTCAGCTTCTTCTTTGATCCTCTAATCAAACTGCAAGTTTCCTTTGGCAAGAAACTCTCTGAGAAGCTGATCTCCTCCCGCTCTTTGTCACTTGTGCTAAGGCTAAGGATCTGAAAACTTCAGAAAATTAACCCCACTAGCACCTTATGAATTGCTGCAATCTTTTCTGGATCTGACAGATTCAGATCTGAATCACACTGGCTAGCTTCAGACTGATCCAGCGTTGTTTCTGAACTGCCTCTGCGCAGTAATTGTGTGGGCTTGCTAAGAGACAACGTTAGACTGCGTCACCCTTCCCTCTGCGTGGATCTGCCTTTGAAAATTGCGTTGTCCCTTTAGATCTGCGTTTCGACTACTTTTCCAGCTGCTTTCTGCAGCTAGAACCTTCAGTGTCTTGCTGGTGACCCTCCTAGATCTGCAATTGCTCCGATACCATGTGGAAATTTCTGAATCTTTACACTTTATGCAGAAATTATTACTGTTAATCTGGTAATGCTCCTCCTACTTAAACAATTTATTAACTGAATAAATTCAAGTTAAAATCAAAGCAAAACACATAACAGATCTCCACCAATTCAGATCTAGAACAAGTTGATGCACACATAGACAAAGTGACACGGTTATTTCTAAACAAATAGTCCCCGGAAAAACCCAATGCGGGAAAACCGGTCTCTGGCTGCTGGAGGGTTTTATTATTAAGAATTTTCTGAATACAACAAGCCTAGGTTCCAGATCTGGAATACCCGACAGAGAAATATTAGATCTACAACTCACTGACTGATCTAGGGCCAAAATAAACACTGATCCACACCCTCAAACGGGACTTACAAAACTCAGCCAAAATTAGGGCCTAGAAACCCCATCGCTGCCCTTGAAAGCCTCTGCGTCAGCCTCTGAAGCCCCTCTAACCTTCAGCGTTGCTCC
This sequence comes from Pinus albicaulis, assembly GCA_034641835.2. Classification (NCBI taxonomy): domain Eukaryota; kingdom Viridiplantae; phylum Streptophyta; class Pinopsida; order Pinales; family Pinaceae; genus Pinus; species Pinus albicaulis. Next base: position 345,879,315 of record CM076581.1, on the reverse strand, counting down.
GGAAAGGTCTGCGTTACCCCAAACTGGGTGACACAGGCCCTACGCTGCCCCTTAGGGTCTCTTCGTAACCCTTGAGGGTTTCCTGCTGAAAAATCACGCTGTCCCTGGAGGGACTGCGTTGTCCTTGCTGCTGCAGCTTCCCTTCTTCTTTGCGTTGTACTCTGAGCTGATCGCTGCCTCTTGTGTATTCTAGACCCCGGGATCAGATCATCCCCTTGGCCTAAATTCCCCTCTCTGCAACTGAAACACTTCTGAGCATTCTTAGCAAACCCGCCCTAGAATCTCAACTTAGCTTCAGTGCTCTGCCTCCTTGTGTCTTTACAAATGACCCCAAGCCTTTCCTTTATACTTTTCTCGTTGACAAATCAACGACCATGATCTGATCTTGAATCAATGGCTAAGATTAAAAGAAAGCTTGATCCGTGTGACTTAAGACAATTTCATCACATGTTTAATTAAATTCATTTTAATTATTTAAGTTCCCTAAGTTTTAACTTAGGAAATACATTAAAATAATTAATTAATTTAATAGCTCCTAAACCAGATGAAATTTCCCAAATCAATTTCTGGGTCTTGTAGATCAAGTGTACTCTAGTCCCTCAACAAAATTTGGGAGCTAGAGCACAACTGATGCTACCCCAAATATACAAAATATCAACACTCATTAGAGTTGTATTCACCCCCGTTATCTGTCCTCGGCACCTTGATCTTCCTTCTTGTCATGTTCTCTGCCTAAGCTTTGAAAGCTCTAAAATGACTGAATACCTCACCCTTGGTCTTCATGAAGTAGATCCAGGTTTTCCTGGAGAAGTCATAAATGAAGGTCACATGGTAAGATGTGCCCTTTACTAAAGATATTGACATAGTCCCTACTAAATCAAAATGGATCAAATCCAAAATTCCTTTGGATCGAGTCTCGCTGCTAAGGAAAGATTCTTTGACATTCTTGCCAAGTGCACACCCTTTGCACACCCCCTGTTGGTCCAGACTGAAGACTAGAAGCCTAGTGACCATCCATCTCAGCAATGGTAGATCTTTGTGATGAAGATGCCCCATCCTCCTATGCTAAAGCTCACGCATGCTCTCACTAGTGCGCACTAGCGCTTGAGCAAGCTGACCCTGAAGTCTATATAGGTTCTACTCTCGGACACCAATCCTTGTTGCAGTCTCTAGACTAGCTCTCTCTGGACTAGCTCTCTCTGGGTAGATGAACACTTGCCCCCTCAGGAAGTTAACAACATAACCTTTGTCTTCCATCACTGTGATGGACAAAATATTCTTCTTTAGGCCAGATACATAGAGTCCCTCCTGCACATCAAAGGACCCTCCTGACTCAAGCTGGAACTGAATTGTCCCTTGTCCCCTCAGTGCAAACTTGGCATCATCACCAACCTCAATATGGATCCCTGAGTCATCCTCTGCAAAACTACTAAATAGCCCTAGCCTCTATAATGTGGTGGGAGGAGCCATTGTCCAAGTACCAGGCACTTCTAGCAATAGTATTGATAGAAAGACAAGACACGAGTGAAAAGTCACTCTCAAACTTGGAAGCAAGCTCGCTTAACTGTGTCTTTGTTGTGTTGCAATTGTTTGCGACTTACCCTTGCCCTTCTTCCTCTGCGGACACCAAGATGTAAAGTGGTCATCCTTATGGCAAATATAGCATTTGATCTTTGCTCATATCTCTCTTCTGCCCAAACTGTTGTCCTTTCTTGATGGAAACCTTCCCTTTGGTCCTCTTCATCTTGTTGACCAGGGATAAGTTTTCATTTGTTGCTCCTCCCCACTACTTGTTGGTCCTCGACTCTTTATGAGTCTCCTCTTGGATGCAATCATTCCAAAGTCTCTCCCACTTGGGAAGATGCTCTTAGGGCATAGATGCCCATGATGAATGGTTCGCCTCTATAATTTGGTGGGAGGAGCCATTGTCCAAGTACCAGGCACTTCTAGCAATAGTATTGATAGAAAGACAAGACACAAGTGAAAAGTCACTCTCAAACTTGGAAGCAAGCTCGCTTAACTATGTCTTTGTTGTGTTGCAATTGTTTGCGACTTACCCTTGCCCTTCTTCCTCTGCAGGCACTAAGATGTAAAGTGGTCATCCTTATGGCAGATATAGCATTTGATCTTTGCTCATATCTCTCTTCTGCCCAGACTGTTGTCCTTTCTTGATGGAAACCTTCCCTTTGTTCTTCTTCATCTTGCTTGCTCCTCCCCACTACTTGTTGGTCCTCGACTCTTTATGAGTCTCCTCTTGGATGCAGTCATTCCAAAGTCTCTTCCACTTGGGAAGATGCTCTTGGGGCATAGATGCCCATGATGAATGGTTCCCAAGCCTTGGTGAACCCATACAAAACAATCTTCACTAGCTCTGCATCCAATACAGCTTCTCCAATAACTACAAGTTGGTCACAACTCTATGTGATCCTCATTGTCAGAGAGGTTCATTTTGCACTCTTTGAGCTTAATTTTGAGAATCATTTTCCAACTCATGTTATCACTTTGAAAAAGCGATACCTAGGCATCAAACATCTCCTTAGATCTGGTTTTTTCAGCAACATAGGAAATCATATGATCCTTAATAGATTCAAGGACCACCCTTTGTGCCTTTATGCCTTTCTTATCATTAGGGGAATTTTGAGGTCTAAAATGGGCCTCCTAAGGAAAATGTACAATCAAAATTCACTTTATGAGAACCAATCACATTTTAGGTGATGACATCATCCATAATGGTTGAGGTGGCATTGCTCGAGTTAAAGGTATTTATTTGTCACATTCTCAATGGTGGATAAAAACTCATGGTTAACCATGGTAGTGCTCTAAGTACTTTTAAAGTCAAAGTAAAGTACTCATAATAAATGTCATTTCACACTTTTTGAATAAAAATATATTATTGTCATTTCATATTTCTTGAAAGAAACAATGCATATCCCTATACATTTATTATATTAAATTATATTATATTATTTTTATATAGTATATTAATTACATGTTATTATACAAATTAAAAAATATAAATTTTATTTAATAGCATATAATATAATTAAGAATTTATAAATTTATATTTATATTTTATTTTAAGTTATTTAAGTACAAAGGACAAATGCATTAGTTGTTCAATGATAATGACTTTTTCTTGAAAAGCTCATTCTTATTTGTAGTCACATCAATACAATTTTTTTATTAATTTTATTTTGGTACAACTTTTGAATTGAATTTAACTATGGTTACATGGATTGTGGTACAAAAAGTGAATTGAAAATTCATAAATATTATTTTATTGGTTTAGCTATTATTTTATTATTTCCTTAGGAGGCCCATTTTAGACCTCAAAATTCCCCTAATGACCACGTTGCTTACACTGCAGGTCTACTACTATTGGTTTTTGTGTGCTCCCTAAGATCTGTGTTGGAGCTAGAGGAGCGTTGGACACAACTTCCCACAAGTCTTGCTCATTCAATATCATTGAGGTTCTTTCTTTCCATGGCAAGAAATTTGAAACCCCATTAAGTCAATCCTCCACTTTCACACCAGTTACTGACACGGTTGTCCTAAGATCTCTCTCTCAAGCTTGTTGAAGTAAACTGGAAAACAATAGATCCACTTTCCTCTCAGAGCAAGAACTTTGATACCATGTTAAATTGTCCTAAAACTAGCTATCTAAGCAAACAAATCAGATCTAGTTACTTGCTGGAATTTTGGTTTTCAAGTTCCTGTGGTTATTGTTTACTGGAGAGCTTGCCGGATTATCCACAGTCTTACGAAACACTTGTCGACGTTTCAAATCCCAACGGGGATCCATCTTCAGGACTTGCTGGAATTATTAACTCTTGCATGCAACTGAAAACGAGAAAAGAAATCACACAGAATGCATAATTATTTCTACTCTTCTAGATCAGTTCATCATTTAAATTATCTTCAAAAACAAGAGCTCCCTTACAAGGAAAATGGCTTTGAGAAATTAATCAAACGAACAACAAACCTGAAAATTTCAGTCTACATAAAAATCAAGGCAACCTGCTCTGGAATCCATACGACTGTATGGAACCCGTATAGACGGTTGTATGGCTTGATTTGTTGGGTTGTATGGTGACTCTTTCCTTGTTGTTGAATGGTTGCCTTCTCCTTGTTGAACTACTAGTGAAATCCTCACCAATGGTTGAAAATCAAATCTTTGATTTTCTCCTTCACTCACGTGACTTGTGAAATGAATGCTCTCTAGGTGTCTTTGTCCTTTTCCCTCTCATTCTTTTATAACTTTGACATAAGCCAAAAACCTGATCTTCATCAATTAAGATCTAACCATGAGATCAATGGCTCTCTTTTAATTAAATCATTAAGTGACCCACTTTAGTCACTTTAATAAAAAAACGTTCACTTTATTAATTAATTAATAAAGTGAACTTCTAGAAAAAACATAGGATACATTTAATGACAATTTCCATAAGCAGACACCCTCATGGAAATACATGTCTAAGCTACAAACACTAACACATTGGAGGTGCCTTGACCCAAGGTATGACATTGGGCCCTCATTTGGGACATGATTTGGAGGCTTTTGGCATTTATTTGACATGATTTTTGGAGTTGTTAGGATGGTGTCGCTCCTTTGATGGATTTTTCATGAGGTCGATGCACTAGAAAAAAAGGAGAAATGTTGGAGCCCTTTGACTTGGGAAGTCACTCCACCATGCTATGAGGATTGGTCATGGACCATCTACATCAACTTTGGACCATTTTGGAGGCTAGGCGTCAGCATCCTGGACCATTTGTCTCTTTGTGGGGTGATTGATCACTCTTTTGAGGGATTTGACTCATTTTCATTGTGCATGTGGCTTGACCACTTTATTTTAATGATGCGATAGATTACTTGATTCTAAGAGTTAGATTTAGTTTTCTTAGGCTAGATCTAAAGAATTAAATCAGCTAATTATATTTTATTGTAAAGAAAGTTAGGTCTCACTCTATAAATAGAGGAGAGCTTCCTCATTTGTACTCGTGGTTGGAATATGAGAGTACTTGTCTCCTTGGAGCTTAATGGAAATATTTTTATTGGAGCAATTTTGGTGTTAAGGGCTTATCTATGTGGTGAATGTTTTTGACTTACAAGCTACTCCTTCTTGGTTATTTCTTCTAGATCATTAAAGGCATTATTGTGATTTTTCAAGACTACCATAAAGCTACAAATATCAACCTATTCGAAGGGAAACTTTGTTACTTGAAGGGAGGATGTCTAGAGGCCTTTCTCACATGCTCTCCTTTTTTGGTTTGGGGTAAGTTTAATCCTCCTTGTGGCATACTCCTAAGTTCCTTAGTAAGGGTTTTTCACTCTATTTCACGCCATAATCAATTTTGTGATTGGAGACTTTCCCTTGGAGAGATTCTTTCTAATGGGGCCATGACTTTGTGATTTTCCTTGATTACCCGAAGGGTTAATTTAGCTATTGCCCCTCAGGTTTTAACCCCCCTAATCCACAAACACCAAATAACCAACTTAGGAAGGTTTTCTTCTTAATCTCATTTTTCCATTTGATTCCTCTTCACACCCTAACCTAAGTAGGATCCATCACCATTTTTCCCCTTTTTTACAAAAAACCCTAAAAATTTCCAACTCAAGATATCGTTCACATCACCTTATGCCTCATTGACATTGCCTTAGTGATCCTAGTAGGGAAGCCCCATTTGAGTTGGAGGAGAATCAGCCTAAAGCGAAAAAAACAGGTTATTGAGGTGACAATGGGTGACCTTCCTAAAGATTCTTGTCAAATTGTACATTGTGAATTGGGGATTTTATCATGCACATACAATTTGGGCGGTAACAGGTCCTCTACTTCTAAATTTCTAATCAAGATTGGATTATAGATTCTAAATATACTAGACATGGGACAAAGCACTGTGACCACCTCTACAACTACAATGATCAACATAAAGGTAGATGTATAATAACAAAAGAAGCAAAAATCGTAGCTAGCCATATAATATCAATGTGCTCTCCCCATTTTATGAGAAAATGTCATGGGTTGTTTGCCAAACCTAACCCTAACAATAGAAGGCTCTAACTCTGCACCAAATGTCTGACGGTGACTAACGGGTGTGTCTATGTAGAAGGTGGTGTTGATGCTAGGCACATCCTCTTCTCACTCCTCTTCCTTCCCCTCTCCCCACCCGCCTCTTTTGAAGAATGTAACTAGGTTTGGTCCTCATAAATGTATTTGAGTCATTATGTAATATACTTATCAAAAGAATGAAAAGAAAATTTTATTATTATTATTGTGACTTATTAAAGCATGGGTTTCATGCTTGGGTCATCATTTTTTTAGGTCAAAGTCCCCATTGAGGACTTCTAGGATTTATTCTGAGTCAATAGAGTCATTGTACATTTAAAAAGACCCTGCTTGGGCTTTTGAATGATGTTGAAAGGATTATTTTTTAGTAAAAAATGAATTAAGTCACCTCCACACCAAGTCGGCCTCAATCTGGGCAATTCGACCCCACCAAAAGCCTATATATAGAAGCAGTTCAAATTCATTTGGAACACACTCTCTCACACCAGTTCGATATCAAGAAGGAAGTCGTAAAAAGTGCGAAGTAAGGGAAGGAGGACTAAAAGAAGTGCGAGGTTGGAGAAGAAGGAAGATTTTGCCAAAATTGGAGTTTTAAGCCATATATCTCTCACACGTGTGGGCTATCTAGGGAGATTGAATTTTTTGCTGCCTCATCGAAGTTGTTGTTGCTAGTCGTTGCCAGTTGCTGCCAGATCGAAGTTGCCACTACTAAGTCGAAGTTGTTGCTACCAGTTTTTGCTGCCTCAAGTGAAGGTGTTATTCCAAGATCAAAGTCATTGCATCAAGATCGAAGTTGTTAGGTCTAAGATAAGTGTTGCATCATAATATTGTTGTTGCTGCTGCAAGGTCGAAATTTTGTATCAAAGAGAGAGTTGACTTGGTGTGGAGGAAGTCTTTGTCTAAGTCTAGAGTCTTGGATTATCTCAGGAAAACTATTGAAGGAAGAATTCTTGATTGGGTTTTCCCCTAGAGTGGGGTTTTGCCCTGGCTATCCGCCTATATCTGCTGTACTTGATCTTTGTGCTACTATTTTGGTAATTGCTTGATGAATTAAGACAAAAGAAGAACACAAAGATAATAAGATTATAAGAACATCACAAGTAATTATCAAGGATAAGAAAATATTTTTGCCTTTCTGATTTTCTAACATGGTATCATAGGTTTGGTGAAGAAAGAAGAAAAAGGCAACTTAAGGATCTATTGAAAGAGAGGAATCTCAAGAAGTTGATCAAGGAATCATAGAAGGAGATCTTATAAAGGAAGAAGTTTATTGTTTTCAAGAACAATGTCTAACACAATAAAGGGAGAGAACAAATTAGGAGGAGCATCAAATCACAGGTCATGGAAAAAGAGAATTGATTTCATTCTTGAAAAGAACAAAGTCTTGGATTTGATCAAAGGAAGAGTGAAGAAACCTACTGAAGAATCTAGTGAAGTTGAGACGGCAAAGTTCAGAGAATCTGAAATATTGGCCATGACACTAATTGTAGAAGGCATAAAGGAAAATATTGTCCCATACATATCCAACATAGACCATGCTCAAGAAATGTATGAGGCCTTATCAAAGTTGTTTGAAGAATGAGCTAAGGACTACAAAAATGACTAAAGATGACATTGTGGCTTCCTTCTTTGTAAGGATAGCTAGAATTAGAGATGACGTTCTAGCCAAAGATGAAATTGCACCGGACAAAGAGCTAGTGATAACTGCATTATTGGGGTTGCCACCAACTTGGAGTGCTTTTGCTTCAGGAATGAACAGTTGGAAAGAAACACCCACATTTGAAGAGCTATGTAATGCTTGCAGCCAAGAAGAGATGGGAATCACATTAGCATCCAACAATGAAGAAGTTTTAAATGCCTACACTGCTCATCATAAGAAAGGAAATTTCAAAAGGTCAAAAGGACCAAGAAGGAAGGTTGACATGTCCAAAGTAGAATGCTATCAATGTCAGAAAATGGGTCACTACAAAAGTGACTGTCCTGACAATCCAAAGAATAAGAAGAGGGGCAGGGACCAAGCCAATGTTGTTGAAGAAGGATCTCCCAAGAAGAATAAAACCAAAGAATCAGATATAAGGGACTTGCACTACTAAGTCCTTTGCCTAAGTTTTAGTTATTTTAAGTTTTGTATTTCTTAATTTTTAGCATTTGTAGGTATAACATATTTTTGGAAAGACATTTTTGAATTGTTTTTAGATATCCCTCGAGTTTGGAGGGAGCCCTCACCAATCTCCAAAGATAAACATCTTACTCCTTTTCAGTTTTGATTTTCCTTACCTAAGGTTGTTCATATTAAATACTAATCACATTTCTACTTCTATTTCCTTGTTTAGAAAAGACTTACTGAATACTCAAGGATTATGAAAGAAGGCCTCACAAGACAAAGCATTGGCATTACAAGGTTTGTTAAGAAACAAGGGTGTGTCTTATACCATAAACTTTGTTCTCTGCATGATAAAGGTCTACTCATTCATTTTGATAGTCTATTCTACATTACAAACATTGTTGTGTCTAGCTCTCTTGAATCTTAAAGATTCTTGATTGGGTGATTCATCATTAGATAAATCTACCCTTCTCATATCTTTGATCATTATTGTGAAAGGTTCTCTGTAAAACCCTAACCTAAGGGTATGTCAATGATTATATGTGAAACCCTAGCCTACTTAGGGTTATTGGTGAAAATGTTGTTTTGATGTTTGGGGTTTTAGTATAATTATGAAAACCCTAACTTGTTAGGGTTGAATGGTGATGTCTGAAATCCCAAACCCTTGAGGTTTTGATAAATTAGGGTTTGCTATGTTATGTATTGAAACCTTATATCTTTAGGGTTTGGTAGGGTTTATGAGCAAGACCTATTTAGACAATGTCCTAGGAATGAAACCCTAGTCATATGTTTGTCCATCTAATCAAATATGTTAGATGTCTGAATATGTTTTTTTTTTTACTAACTTATATGCTTGTGCATGATGATGGAATCCTAGATATATGTGTCGACCTAATTATTGGTGGTCATAAATTCCTAGGGTTTGGAACTTAACCCTAGTCGAAGTTTGATACTCTAGGATGATAGTGAATTCTAGGGTTTTATAACTAAACCTTAGTAGAAGTTCAATTCTCTAATATATGATGACAATTTATGAAAGATTGTTGAAATCTGAAATTGAGTTGTGTTTGGTTTTCATTGTTGAAGCTTAAAGGATCATGTATGAAATCTAGGATTTGCACTAAATCCTAGTAGGTAATCTAGCATATGAATTCTAAAAGTTGTTAGATGCATTGTTACACTTGTTTCTAGGGTTTTCTATATGAAAGAACTCGTCCTATTGTTAAAAGTGATATCGAAGCCCTAGATATAATGAGATTGTTATCATGATGGAGCTATTGATGTGATTTAGGGTTTGTATCAAAACCTGGGAAAGAAGTTTGAAGTATAGAAGTATGTGTTTCTTGTTGATTGTCTTTAAGTATGTCTAAAAGTCTAATGCTTCCCTTGTTATATGATTTTTATATGGTTAACTTCATGCTTCTATAGAATTGGTTGTACTTGTTATCTAAGTTGTGCAGCTACATAATCTTCAAGATGTCTATAAGTAAATTTGATATGATAAGCATATAAAAAGGATAGAAGCCATGAAATATTCTCCAATGTCATTAAAGGAAGCTGATCTCCCTAAGTTAAGAAGGAGTCTGGATAGAAGAAATCTCCCTAAGTTGAGAGGGAGGGCATATTATAGTCATAATGAATACTTTGAAAGAAGAAATTGGAGAATGCATTTTGAGATGCTATTGTAAGAAGGAAAGCAGAATTTGGTTGTAGAATATGTTGTTGCATGTGAAGTAGGAAAGGAAGTTGTATAGTTGAGGAATTTTCTGTGGAAAGCAACATCAAGATGACTGAAAGAACCCAAACGTTTCTACTTACTTATGTACATTTCAAAGTTTATTACTAAATGGAGTTATGTTTGTACATGTAAATCTCTCATATATTTGATAAGTTTGATTAGGAGAGATTTGTTTAATCAAGAAGGATTTGCTACCAGTCGCAAATTGGAATAATCGGGAGTGTTGAGGCTTTGTAAGTGACACATTGCCTGGATGTATGATAGGGAGGGTGGCATTGGTCATAGAGCTCTAACCTCGGATACGCACCTGGATCCTTGGGTTGATGGTTAGTAAGTAAGCCTGATGGTACCTAAAGAGGTTGAAAGCTTTAGTCCATCTTAGTCCCACCTTGGATAGATTGCCCTGGTCAAAAATCTAGTCTGTGGCATTGCAATGCCTAAACTGATGAGACCTTAGATAGATTAACTAGTCCATGGCATTGCGGTGCCTAAAAATTCTTCATAGTTCATATAGTTTAAGATCTTCCTCGTACTTATTATGAACACCTCCCTAGTTAAAAGGGAGTGTTGAAGAATGTAACTAGGTTCGGTCTTCATAAATGTATTTGAGTCATTATGTAATATACTTATCAAAAGAATGAAAAGAAATTTTTTTATTATTATTATTATTACTTATTAAAGCATGGGTTTCATGCTTGGGTCATCATGTTTTTAGGTCAAATTCCCCATTGAGGACTTCTAGGATTTATTCTGAGTTATTATACATTTAAAAAGACCCTTCTTGGGCTTTTGAATCATGTTAAAAGGATTATTTTTAGTCAAAAATGAATTATGTCACCTCCACACCAAGTCGGCCTCAATCTGGGCAATTCGACCCCACCAAAAGCCTATATATAGAAGCAGTTCGAATTCATTTGGAACACACTCTCTCACACCAGTTCGATATCAAGAAGGAAGCCGGAAAAAGTGCGAAGTAAGGGAAGGAGGACTAAAAGAAGTGCGAGGTTGGAGAAGAAGGAAGATTTTGCCAAAATCGAAGTTTTAAGCCATCTATCTCTCACACATGTGGGATATCTAGGGAGATCAATGTTTTTGCTGCTACATCGAAGTTCTTGCTGCTAGTTGCTACCAGTTGCTGCCAGATCGAAGTTGCCACTACTAAGTCGAAGTTGCTACTACCAGTTTTCGCTGCCTCAAGTGAAGGTGTTGTTCCAAGATCGAAGTTGTTAGGTCGAAGATAAGTGTTGCATCATAGTGTTGTTGTTGCCACTGCAAGGTCGAAATTTTGCATCAAAGAGAGAGTTGACTTGGTGTGGAGGAAGTCTTTGTCTAAGTCTAGAGTCCTGGATTATCTCAGGAAAACTATTGAAGGAGGAATTCTTGACTGGGTTTTCCCCTAGAGTGGGGTTTTTCCCTAATTGTCCGCCTATATCTGGTGTACTTGATCCTTGTGCTACTATTTTGGTAATTGCTTGATGAATTAAGATAAAAGAAGAACACGAAGATAATAAGATTATAAGAACATCACAAGTAATTATCAAGGATAAGAAAATCTTTCTGCCTTTCTGATTTTCTAACAGGCTCCTCCTCCTCTGACCATGCAAATGCCTAATAGGTACGTCAGACTTCGCCCTCCACTTGGAGTCTTCGACAATACATCAATACTGTCTAAGGTGACGAGTGATGATGTACACAATCCCTCTTCCTTTCTTCTCCAACAGCCAAGAAACACAAATGAAAAAAAAAAAACCATAATTGCTTGAAACTTCATGGGTTCTGTCGGCTCGACGATTCCAAGTCATGGCACAATTTTTTGCCAAAAAATCATGATTTTTTCTCAAACATCGTGATGTTTTGTTTCATGAAAAAGCACAATTTTCTGGCACATTGCCGAAGAATCAGCGATGTTATCAACACTATTTAGGATACATGTGATCTGTAGTGCCCTATCACTAAGTTGAGTATTGTTGTCGCGCAAAATGTCTAGGCACCGCTACAACGGCTCAAATCAGGGGCTGTCACCCAGATCCCCAATCTCTCTATCTAAGTTGTCTCTTTGCAAGCTAAGGAAATCGGGGGCTGTCACCCAGATCCCCAATCTCTCTATCTAAGTTGTCTCTTTGCAAGCTAAGGGAGGTGGACCCTAACGAAAATAAAGAAGAAAAACTGGTTGGAAACCAACCAATTCAGGAGACACAGTTAGATGACCAAGTACTTGTTAAGATTAACGAGATTTTATAGATTCAATTAGATATGAAGTTTAAAACCAGTGCCTTGTGGAGTCAAAAAATATCCCGTTATGAAATTAAAGTCAAGTATTTGATAGGTAACTACTGCTATGAAAAATCAATCCACCACAATGATATAATATATTCGATAAAATACCCTTTGTAATCATGCATCAACAATGTTTGATAAAGACATGCAATTTATCATTACTTGAAATATTCTCAAAGTTGACTAAAGCAATTAATCACCAATTTCAAGCAACTTAAAACCACAATTAAAGATAGTTCAACAATCATCAACTACAGTTACGCATGAAAATACTTTGAACCAATAATTTAAACTTCGAAACAATTTAAATTCGAAACAAAAATATTATCATGAGTACCATCGAATTTAAATGCCAGACATTTCCAATATTTCCGAATTTATGATATTCCAAATAATTCCAATTCAAAAATTTAAAATTTTCCTATAGTCATATTTTAGATAAAAAAGTTCCACCTTCGACTTATGGGAAAATTTTAATCCAAACCCACTTTATTAAAGTTTTTTGACCCTTTTCTAATTTTTTTGGTTTTTTTATTTTTATTTTTATTTTTTTTATTTGAAAAATAATGTTTAAAAATCTAAATAAATTTTAGAACCCCTTTTGTTAAAAAATTTACAAAATTAAAAATTAAAAAATTAAAAATGAAATATTAAAACTTAACTTTATACAGAAGTAAAAAAATAAAAGATAAAATGAAATGGTTTAATTAAATCTAAACCCAAACTTCGTAAAAAAAATCAAAACGTTAATGCTATACGTTACCTAAACTTTTAGAAAGTTTAAAATTTAAAAAAAAAATTAAATGTTATGGTTTGTGTTGTGCGTAGGTCTTTTGAGAGGAAGTCGCAGGTAAGGGAGAATGCAAGGGCAGTGAGAAATAGCGAGGGGAGAAAGGGTAAATGCAAAGGAAAGGAGCGGAAGACCGTGGTAGCAGAGAGCTGCGGTAATGAGGAGAGAGCACGCAGAAAGCGAGGAGGGAAAATGTGAAAGAAAGAGGAGCAATGAAGGGCGGCGTGAAGGTGCAGTGATAGCGGCAGCATGGAAGAAGATACGCATACGGATAAGGGAGAGGATGAAATGCGGATGGGATGGCCGGAGGAGGATGCAGCTGCCAATCGAGCGAGGTAGAAGGCAAATGGATGCTGAGCAAGAATGCAGAGATCGTGAAAGGGAGAGCGCAGGGATTAAGGCAGCGTGAGTGATAACAGCTATTGTGGACAAAGAAAGATGGTTAACGCAGGTCGTATGGGCAACGTACGGACGGCAAGGAGATGGATGATGGACAGCGAAGGGAGCAGGACGGATGCCGACAAGTGAAATACGCACAGCAAGATGGCAGTGAAACTCAAACAGCTGGTGCATAAAATCTAAAAAAAATTCTTTGCCCAGAATCAGCAAACTCAGATTTAAAATTCGGATTTTAAATAAATAAAAACACCTGCAGTTTGTATTTTGAAGCAAGATCCCTCTTGAATCTGCAAACAAAACTGATCCTGAAGCCAGATCTTACCCTCCAGAGCCTAGATCTGGCTTAGATCTAACAATTTTCTGAAAATTTCCCTGTAAAACCTGCACAAAACCAGAAACAAGAGACCCAAAAACCCAGAAATATGCACAGAAAACCCTTAAACCCCGGTGAGATAAAAATAACGATATTTACAAATCTACAATGCTATTTTACAGATCAAAGCCCTCATGGCCAGATTTAAAATCGTTTAGCACAATTGAAAAGATAAATTAAGAGAGAGGCACAAGCCCTAAAAAGAACCCTGCAAAAAATGGAATTTAAGATAAGCCCGAGGAATTAGATCCGGAGGGCTCTTCAGATCTTATTTCCTTGGGAGTTAGCTGGTCCAGCTGAGGACTTCCCTAAATGCCCAATCTAAATTCGGAAGATTTCTGCACACTTAAAGTTAAATTGTTAAATTAATAGAGAAATAGTGATAAAACATAAATTTTCAAGAGTTAGAGATAACTGTTAACTCGATCCAATTAATATTCTTACCCTAAATCCAGTAACCTAAGCAAGATACCTGTGGAGTAGATTACTCTTCAAAAGCCTGAGCAACAATCCATTAAAATAATCACCAACAGAATATTAAGAACAAGTTTACCATAAAATGTTGAACAGGAACATCACCATCAAAATAAAACCCCAAAGTCTTCATTTTTATTATTTCAGAAAATATTATAGGAGAGCTTCAAGAGCGAGTGCACGATCAAAAGATCGGATGATTGAAAGACTGACAAAGACCTCTAATTTATAAGATAAAATCTCCAACGACTATTTCAATTGATCCTTGTCAAAATAATCTCGACCGTCGAAAAGATTTAACTATCTTTTAATATGGACCGTCGAAATTATAATTTTGAGGAAATTCGAATTTATCATTTAATTCCATTTTAATTAACTCAAAAATAATATTTTTGAGTTAATTATCTCAAAATTTTGACTTTAACTTAACCACCAAGGCCTAAGGGTCCAAAATTTCTTGAAATTCTCAATATTCCCTTGGCCTGAGACCTTTAAAAATTTATTTTTTAAGGACCCACGAATTTTGCCTTCGAAGAATTTTAACTCACCTAGGACTTAAAATTAATTAAATTTCTAGCTTAGGATTCTTAATTAATTTGACCAAAAAATTTAATTAATTCACTGAGAGGGGATTTAATTATTTTTCCAACCCTCTGTACATAACATAAATATATTTAGACACATAAAGGCGGGATACCCATTCGGATAGACCCTCAAGTAGCTACCCAATTCTGCGACTCAAAACATGATCTAGTAGACCAAGTAGCTTGTAATAAAATAAGCTAGTCAATTAGCTAGGATTATTCCCAAACTACTTTTACAATGACTCGATAGAAAACACTAGGACTCACTTAGCATCTTGATGACAAAATCCACCCTAGCTTTGGGGTGAAGTTGGAGGGGAAAATTCTGTCGATCACTTGTGTCGAGAAAGACAAATGAATTAGTGAGACAAAAAACCTCCTAGGATAGAAATCATCACCAAAACACTAGACTTACCTAGGTTGTTACATACATGGTGGTCTTACTTAGATCATTTACATCATAAACATGCAGAATGGGTTTACATCATTTATGAAACTGCCGACTGATGATGAAATTTGAATGGCGTGAACACGTCGAACATGATGAATCCCATTTGAAAAAATGGGAGTGTATTGTTATGGGGTCGTTGACAAAGTGTGGTCAACATCTGACTCTACTTGGGAACACGTTGCTTCACCGGAGGAATGTGAGAATCCAGAATTTGTATCCAAGCAACACACAAAACTACATAAGTAGTGTCCATCCAAATATCATCATATAACATTAAGCACATGAAAAATAGAAGCTCTTCTTTCATTTATTATTCTACTTAACATGAAAAGTAAATCTACTCTAACTACAAAATGAAATGTTGAAATAACAAGGTGTAAGGTTAGAGATACAATACAAAGGATGCCCTGTGGCATCAGATGTGTTCAATATAGTGCATATTGAGCATTTGCCTGCTTTTAGGCAAGTCTGTAGGCTGCTTTTCAGATGTGCCATGTCCAATCTTGCATATTGTAGGACTCTGTCTTATCCCAATGTCAAGCTGCTATCGACCATCAGACGAATCAAACCGCTTACTTCTTCTTTTCTGCTTTTTTCTCTTCTTCTTAGTGGGTTGTGATGTCAACAATGAGACCACTGTAGATTTCTTGTCCTTATCTTGAAGATGCTTGTACAAAACATCTGATAAACCTGGAGTGTGACCAATCTTATTCTAAATATACTCTGTCAATGGTGACACATAAGCTTGGTATTTCTTAATGTCCTTTGTAACCATAGTTAATTTTTCCTTAATGGGAAAAGTGACCTATGTGTGATGAGATGGAAATTGCTTCAGCAAACTGGGAGGTCTATGATCTGTTGACAATTCTGACTTGGGTTGGAAATTCTGCATGTGTGATCTTTCCATTTTTTCCAACTTATTCTGAATGACAATCATTTGATTAGAATGCTTAACATTTACAACACTAATCTCCTTCGCATGACTCTCTTCAATAGTCAACAATTTGTGTTGAAGAGACATCTAACCGATTTCCATGTTTTTTATTGCTTCATCATTATCCGCTTTCATGGCCATGAAGAAACTTTGCATATAGTTCATCTCCTTCTCACGATTTGCTTCCATGATCGTCATTTCCTTGATATGTTTTTCTTCTAAGGCCAATAACCTACTCTACATAGAACCAATTTCCCTGACGTGATCCGCTATTATTTTTTCTTGATTAAGTTCCATATTCTTAATGATTTGATCCTGGTTGGCCTCCATATTCTTGATTACCTGAGCTTGATTTAGCTGTATATCCTTAACCATCTGAATCATTTCATTAACAAGATGTTTATTGTTGTCAACACTAATTTGAAAACTTGTTTATGCTTCACCACTATCATGGATTTGTGTTGTCGTGGTACAAGTGGATTCATCCTGAGAACTGTCTTGAAATCTCCTGTTAATAGTTGAGTTCTTTACAAGATCAATTTCATTATTTTGCATAATACTGGGAGTACAAGGCGAGCCACCTTGTTTTATATATTTATCTTTAAAAGCATTGATGATGTGTTGTAAACAATAAAAATACTCCTCAGGACAATTTCGAAACCAATCGATAGCATCACCTTTTAAGGAATAGCCAAAGAGACGTATCTTGACATCTTCATGATTATATTGTGAAGGACGACAATAGATATTTATAATATGAGTAACTGTCAATAGATGCTTTCGAGCAATGACGGCATTACCACTTGAGAAAAAAGGCAATTTAGGAATGGCCTCTTCCGGCATGTCGTGAAAGGTATTATCCATGATGACCTGCTTAAAGGTTAAGTGGATGTTAGAGAAAGAGATCCTTGTTCAAGAATAGTCAAGAGGTCCTCAAGAAGCGAGCTTCTTAGCAGGAACTCTTGTAAGAAATGAAAGAATTGGAGTTGCCACTTGAACATGAACCTAATTCTAAAACAGAAGAAATAGTCGAGAGTAGCAGATGGATATCGGGGGGGGATTCTTGTCTGGGAGTAAATAGATGAATAAGTGGAGTCACCACCCAAACAAGAAGCCAACCGAAATGTCCAAGTGCTAAAGGTGAAAATGATGAAATGATTAGTGAGATGACAAAAGATAAGATGATGAAAAAGATGAAGATATGAAATGACGCCAGAAAATGTGATCTCGTGTGATAGGATAATGAATGGCGAAAAAAGATTAGAAAATTATAAAATGTCGTTAAGACCAAGGATAGAAAAACTCTATCCCCGGCAACGGCGCCAAAAAATGTTGTCGCACAAAATGTCTAGGCACCGCGACAACAGCGTAGATAAAGAGAGATTGGGGATCAAGGTGATAGCCCCCGATCTAAGCCGTTGTCGCGGCGCCTAGACATTTTGTGCGACAACAAGTATGTAATGAAAGTCATCAAAGAAGCCCACTAGAAGGCTGATCCATCATATATGAAAGAGCACCATTGCATGAGCCATGATAACCCATCCAAAAAACTGAAATAGGTGAGTCTCCTCCATCCAAATCCATCAAGTGAAATCATAATACTCCAAAATAAGCACACAAGTGAAAAACTGTCATAGTGGAAACAATCTCCACGAAAGTGTGCATCAACTATGTGTCCCTGGTCCATCGAATGATCCATCAGTGTTACTCTGCAAAACTCTAATATTTGTGATGAAAATCATAGTCTAAGACCATATACAACATGATGGGTAATCCTAAACACATGAAGTTTGAAACTATTCTGAAAAGGTGTGTATGCCAACTCAGGCCAAAACCATGGCAGTATGGGCATTGTTCCTGGTCCAAAAGTCTCTTTCGGAATACCCACAATAGAAAACTTCCAAAAAACACCCGACTGCAATAATTCCTGAGAGCCATTTTATAGCTAATTATCCCACAGTTTTTAGAAAGCAATAGTTACAATCCTTGATAATTAACACATATGAGTGGATGTTATTAAACACTAATACAAGTTGAGTTACAAGTCTCATTAGTGTGAAGGACCTTAATGTAAGTATGCATAGTAGAAACCATAATTGCGAACATGCATAACAGTAGCCATTAACGTGAACATACATGAGCAACTCTTTGTGCCAATAAAAGAACAACAAGAAAGCTCCCACATAATTATTTTTACTCACAAAGTCAACATATTCTAAGGCTGCCATACAACCTATAAATCACCCTTATTCTATTCCTAGCCCATCTGACACAAAACTGGGTATTCACAATTATTTTGTTAACTGCTGAGCATAGTAATATCACTTCCACTAAGCTAGAAACACTGAACAGTACATATTCTGAGGTACTGTAACAAAGGGTCATAAGTAAATTGTTAGAATTTTACCCATTTTGTCTTACATTTAGTGCAGAAAATTGTTTTACTATAGTCTTCAAGTTAATGTAAAACTATTTATTATAATTTAAAACATTTGCCTCTTAGACATATTTACCTGTTTATAGACTAAATTGATTTGGATTACAATAAAAACCCTTCCTTGGTACAAATACTATGAAGTACTTTGCAAACCAGGAATAGAATTTCTTCTAGTAATGAATATAGAACAGAACATCTGTGAGAAGACAAATCAGTGGTGATATATACACAGCATACATACCAATTGCAGTTATGATGCCACTGAAAAAGACTTGCCTCCGATGCTTTTTCATCAGATCCTTCCCTCCATCATAGTGATTCTTTGTTTCAAGAAAAGACAAAAAACACACAAGATCTTAAGATTACTTTCCCAAGAAGCTTCTGTCCTCTACAAAGTATGTAACCTATCGACCACTACTTGAGAAACAATGGTCTCACCTTTTCACTTTTATCTGCCTGATTTGGAGAGGGAACCAGAGTTGGCTCTGGAATAAAATTGACGATGAAAGCAAATACTACAACACCTCCAAAAAACTGGACTCCTCACCCAATGATGATAAATGAATAAGACTGACAGAATACGTCATAAAATTCAAACAAATTTTTAAAAAATATGAATAGCAATTCCATGTCAGGATTGATAAGAGTTAATAACACTACAACAGCACCTTGCCAGCTTTTATTGGCAGGAAACAGTGAAGGGAAGGGAAGCATACATACTCACCCACAGATTCGCTTTTAAAAAGCCAATCGAGTTGATAGCATTATGGGCCAAATCTAGGAAAGAGATGCTGAGCATAAGGCCTGCTGCAAAACCCTACAGAATCAAATTGTAATTGTTTCAGCATTCCAATATTCCAGGTGAGCTACTTATAAATAGATTGCACTGAGTAATTTAAATTTGTAGATGCTATAACCTGAAGAAGTCCAAGTACTTTCAACTTAGGAGTAGGGTTGATAACCACAAAAAGAGCACCTGTTTTTATCACATGCCATCAACTTCTGCATCAGCCTTAATTAGCAGCATGGTTTAATACAACTACGAAGTGACAGAAATGTTACTCCAAGAATCCTGAATCCAATTTGAATTATATATATCTCATTTACAGTAGAAAAGAAATTATAATAACTTTGAAAAGTATAGACGAAGCAATATATGTTCCAATGTTCAGATGGAAGTCGGGAGACCGGAAAGTGGGGCATACCATAATTGCCACTAAACTGGGATCAACTTAAAGAAAGAACAAAATCCCAACCATAAATAAATTTTGGATAAATTTCTCCATTTGTAAAGTTATGAAACATATGTGGATAATTGACATGAATATCATAACTTCTAGACCTAAGAAACATACAAACTAAAATCAAAAAATATCTGTGAAATATTATGACATCCAACCATATGCAATGAACAACACCTTAATCAGACACAAGAAATCCATAGACTACACACCAAGCTCATTAAAGCCCTATCCCCCAAAATGAGAACTAGCCCGTGAAATTTAGATCAGGGAGAATGTGAGAGTTATGAGAGTTGACAAGAATTAAACAGATAATCTGGGCTGTGAGAAGCCTGCCTAGAGTGCTATTAAAAATTCCACTTGTTAAAGCAATCTTCTCAAATATTAAATAAGTAGGACCTACTCTCTCTTCGCAGCATGCAGAAACAGACTAATGGGCTTTTACTGTGCAACCCCACTCCCCCCTTTCAAACAGCTTTGTTAGACCTTTTCATAGAGGGCAATTGCACTAGGTCACAAAGACTGCTATGAGAAAAATTGTAAGTAACTACATAAGTTGAGATAAGATTACTTTATTAATGTCTAACGAATGACCACAATAATTAGGTCAATGGAACTCAAAAGCACAGATGTTGGCGGTGCAAAAGAAGCTCCCACTATTCTATCAATAGCATAAAAAGAGATATATAACTAGTCAATAGAAATGAAAATAGTGCTGATACAAAACCATGTCAAGCATAAAATACAGATGTTCAGGTGTGCTACTGCTTAAGTAATCAATCACTATGAGGAGGTCGATGCACTATCTAATGTCCTCTGAAGAATACCCAAAGCCAAGGGGGGCTGGCTATGAAATCTTAGGAAAAGCCTAGATCAAAGAGGTCCATCACTGCTAACAGCCAAGGTGTTAAATTTAAGACATGGAGTGTTCTATGCTTAATGCAAATTTACTTCAATCTTTCTTAGGCCCGATTCAATTTAGCAATCACATAAACATGAAAGTAAAATGCTGATAGAACACAAAAATAGATCAACAAAAGACAAACCAATAATATAGATCAGATTTACAATTCTTTTTGTCCAACAAAGATATAGGATATGGTGCATTACGGAAGTCAACAGGATGCTTCAGCCAACAAAGTCTTTCTTAGATCAGCCAACCCTCCAAGTGTCACACTCACAACCTTCAAAGACAGCTCATCACAAGTCAACGTTGGTCAAACAAAAGTCAACACAGAAAAGTCAATGCAGGACAGCAACAGAAAGTCAACACAGCAGATTAGGGCTTTGGTCAAACAACCTTTTTCCTCGATTTTTGTGCCCAGATGTACGGCCTCTAAAAATCGGAATTTCAGCAAAGATTTGGGGTCAAACGGACAAGGGTTGACCACGGTCAATGCTGATCAACGCTCTGCAGAAACAACCCTAAACAGATCCGCAAATTTCAGCAACTTCAGCTCCACACATGTGAAGGGAAGAGGCCTCCATAGGCTATCGAACCAATCAGATCACAATGAGAGATGTGTGATGAGATGATGAGAAAATGACCTCCAAGTCTCTCCAATTTATATCCATCGGTGAGGGTGTGTGACACATCTATTAGGCATGTGAGCCTACATTACAAATCTGGCCGACCTTGCACATGTGTGGAAAATAAAATCAAAATATATGTTCTGCGCATTCAAACAAGATGATCTTCAGATCAATCTTGCACCTCTCCGAAACAGGAATCCAACAAAAATATGATCTTCATCTTATGAGCAGTGCAACATGGAGTTTGGACCTAGTTGCCCAAAATTAACACTTCTTCTCAACTAGGGAGAACTCCATATGTCTACCTGTGCCATCCAGAGATCAGTACCATCGTGTACCATCATATAGCATCGTGCATCATCCTACCGTAACTTGCTTTGTTGGCTCTTCTTCTCAAATAGAACAAACGGTGAGTCACACAGACATCACACTCAGTTGACCCGAAGTCAGCTTAGAGGTTAAAACCTCTCTTGGACTCAAAAGAGTCTCATACTAACCGGAAGTTAGTTTACTGACCCAAAGTCAGTTTAGAGGTAAGAACCTCATCATACTTGATCCCAAATCAAGGTGTTGGACACGTGCCATCCTAGACATAGACAGTACGACAATTTTCGATGCATCCATCGGTCTTGCTATTGGTCTCTATCCACATTTCCCACCTCATTGGCCAAATGAGAGGTACTTCCCATGAGTCTGAAACTCCATGGGTAGGATGCGTGCGGGGCATAGATCAAAGAGAGGTGAACCAACTCAATATCATAACGGTGGGGCAGAAGCACAACAAGATTCATCAAGCCTAGCCTCGTGTGTGCTTATAGCTCCAAGAAGCTATCCCCAAGCCCCCTGGAACTCCCAGAGCTCATAGTCCAACTCAAGCAGGACCCTCAGAATAGGGTCTTTCCACGATTCCAAGCTTCTCACGGAAGGTTAGGAACTTGACCTTCCCCAGGGACTTGGTGAGAATATCCGCGACCTACTCATCAATTCCTATATGGTCGAGCCTTACGACGCCTCGCTGTACCATATCCCGAATAAAGTGGTACCTGATATCAATATGCTTGGATCGATCGTGGAACACGGGATTCTCAAAAAGACAAGCCCCACTTAGGTTATCACAAAGGATAACGGTGTTATCTAGCACATGCCCAAACAGCTTACTGAAGAGCTTTCGCAACCAAACAGCTTCACAACAGGCCATACTCGTTGCAATGTATTCGACCTCAGCAGTGCTCAAAGCCACCGACTTCTACTTCTTGCTCATCCAAGATATCGAAGCAAAACCCAAGGTGAAGCAACATCTAGATGTGCTCTTGCAATCCACCACACTGCCAGCCCAATCGGCATCAGTATATCCATAGAGTCTCAAACTCCCGACAGTGTATCTCAACCGATGGTTGATTGTGCCCCGAAGATATCTCAATAGATTCTTGGCACCAATCTAATGAATGTGATGAGGATCAACCATATGTTGACTCAAAGTGTTCATGACAAAACATACGTTCGGACAGGAGTTCACTAGAAACATCAGGGCCGCCACGAGTTGTCGATACTCGATAGGATTTGCCAGCACGGGCCCAGCAGCATTTCCACACAACTTAAAGTTGAGTTCCATCAGTGTCGACACAGCCTTACAGTCCACCATACCAAATCTCTCCAGCAGCTTTACAACATAATTTCCTTGAGAAAGGAAAATCTCGCTTGGCCTCTGCCAGACCCCAGAGCCTAGGAAATAGTGCATCATTCCTAGGTCTTTCATCTCAAACTCGGAAGCTAGCTCCCTCTTACACTGATGAATGAGAGGGTCTGCACCTGTCAGGAAGAGATCGTCCACATAGAGAACCAAAATGAGAGGCCTTTCTCTATCAACCTTAAAGTAAAGGTTTGGATCAGCATTACTTCGAGTGAAGCCCAACTTCATCAAGTAGCTATCTATCCTCTCATACCAAGCTCTGGGGGCTTGCTTCAACCCATAGAGGGCTTTCTTCAACCTGCATACATAGGTGTCTCTATCTCGGACTTCGAACCCCAGAGGTTGCTCCACATACACCTCTTCCTTTATAGAACCATGCAGAAAAGCGCTCTTCACATCCATCTGATGGAGACTCTATCCTTGCGCTGCAGCAAGAGCAATGATAAATCGGATGGTAGTATAGCGGGCCACAGGTGCAAATATATCATCATAATCTATGCCTTCTTTTTTAGAGAAGCCTCAGGCAACAAATCTTGCCTTGTACTTTTCAGCACTACCATCAGATCCATGCTTGATCTTATAGAGCCATTTCGAGGTGACAACAGATTTGTCCTCCGATCTCAGGGCCACTTCCCAGACATCATTTTTCATAATGGACTTATATTCTTCGTGCATAGCATCCTTCCAAACTTGATACTTTACGGCTTCTTCAAATGATCCAGGCTCAGATTGTACTATTGTACTCATGGCTGCTAGATACCCTTGGTATCTATTTGACTTCTTGCTTTCACAGAATGTCCCCCTTAGGGCAATGTGTCTCTCAGCATCTGCGAGAGTATCCCTGAGCCATGAGGGTCTTTTCTTATTTGAAGGAGGTGGGTCAATAGGATCCATAGGTCCTTCAACATCGGGCATCAATTCATCCTTCGGCTCTTCCTGCTTCCCTGCTTCTTCATCTTCTTTGTCTTCCTTGGAGCTAGGAAGATTTCTCACTTTCTTGAGGGCAGCATCTTCATCGAAGTTGACATCGTGGCATATCTCCACTTCTCTTTAACCAAGCACATAGATTCTATATACCTTCGAAGTTTCACTGTAGCCCATAAACATTCCCTTCTTTCCAGAAGCATCCAGCTTGCTTCTCTTTTCTTTCGGCACATGAAAGTAAACAGGCCAACCAAAAACTCTAAAATGAGAAACATCAGGTTTCTTACCAGAGAAGACCTCTTCGGGAGTTTTAGAGTCTAGAGCAGAATGTGGGCATCTATTTTGAATGTACACAGCAGTGATCGCAGCTTCTCCCCATAGGAACTTCGGAAGACCTTGGTCACATAGCATGGCTCGGGCAGCCTCCACAATGGTCACGTTCTTTCTTTCAACAACACCATTTTGCTCAGGAGTATACGCAGTTGTGGTCTCCCTCTTAATGCCAGATTCTCTACAAAAGTCATTGAATTCATTTGACTCATACTCTGTCCCATTGTCGGTCCTCAAAACTTTGATTCTCTTCTCGGTTTGATTTTCCACCAAGGCCTTGAAGGTACGAAACAATTTGAATGCTTTGTCCTTCTTCTTCAAGAAATATATCCAGGTCTTGCGGGAGAAGTCATCTCTAAAAGTCATGTAATAGGAACATCCTCCCAAGGATGTCCCGGGCAACATACCAGATAAATCAGAATGTATCAACTGCAAGATATCAGTTGTCTTTGAGACACTTGAGGGGAAATGTTTCTTTGTATGCTTTCCTTCGGCACAACCCTGACATATACCTTCATGATCATCCCTAAATTTGGGCATCCTTGTCACCACCTTCCTTGCTTCGGGAAGGGCTTTGTAATGAAGGTGTGCAAACCTCCGGTGCCATAACTCTGTTTGAAGAGTTGCATCACATGACATAGCCCCCAATGGACTTTCTCCAACCTGGTAGAGTGTGTTGATTTATGGTAGCATCGGATGTGCTCTAGCCTTGATATTTTGTATATAGGCTAAGACACATGTGTTCCATAATACCCAGAAAGGATTTTGGAAAATTTCACTTAGAGATGGTTTAATTAAATTAATTAATCATTTTTTAAAGGTTTCCTAAGTCTAAACTTAGGGAAACTGATTAATTAATGGGTATTAATTAAACTAAGTGTGAATATTCTAGATAAAGTCATGGATCAACTCCCAGTTAATCTTAGCCCTTGATTATGTTTTAATCTTGGCCGTTGAAGGGTCAACAAAATATTATAAGGAGGGTAGGCCTATGGAAATCACACTAAGCATTTGACATTTTCGAGCTTGTGAGAGAGACACAGCTTTTGATCAAGATCGAATCACTAGGGCAGGGTTGGCTAAGTGATTTCGATCTAGTGATAAGTTTCAGAGAGGGGCAGATGCAGTAACTGGTCAGGAGGACCAGGAGTACATTTCAGAGAGAGAGGCAGTAGTGACGCAGTAGAGGCAGCGCAGTCATCTGGAGGGGTGACGCAGTCCCTGAAGGGGATCACGCAGAAGTGACGCAGTGCCTTCTAGATTCAGTTCGGAGATAGCTGGAAGCTGGGGTTTCTGAGCCAGGAGGGCCAAAACTCAGTTCCAGATTAGCTTGATCGTTGCAAAGGAGGAGGTGACGCAGTTTCATAGCTTGCCCACACAGGCTTACGCAGTAGCAGCGTAGGCATCACGCAGAGGCAGAAAGGGGTTCTCCAGCACTACTCCGGATCAGCCGGGAACTTGCAGAGTGAGGTATATCTCACATTTCTTCTGTTGCCGAGATTTTCTCTAAAGGGTGAGCTGGATATTGGCACCCTAGTTGTACTCGAGATTCTGCTACTTAATAATACAAAACCCTCAGATCTGCTGCACCAGTTTTCCCGAGTTGGGTTTTTCCAGGGACTTAGTCCAAAAATAACTGTGTCAAATGTGGATGGTTTTCATTGTATTTTGTTCAGTTTGTTTCAGCACTTAGATTTATTCCGCAGCATTATTTGTGTAGGCTGCTTCAATAATTACTTCGATATTTCACTGTAATGAAATAATTATGGAAAAAATTAGGATAAGTAATTCAGAATTGTTGCAATAGGAATCCAAATTTAGGATTTTTCACATGGTATCAGAGCTTACTCAAGCTGAAGTACAGGAGAAACAAAAGAGAACCAGCAGATCAGTGCTGAAGAAACTGGATGTTGTGTAAGCAGCAGTAGACTACCCCAGTAGTTACGCAGTCCAGGCCAGGAGGGCAATCCAGCGCAGAGAAAGCTCCCTCTGAGAGAGTTGACAGAGGGGTAAGCTATTTCAGCTGCAGAGGGGCAGCGTGGCAGACCAGCGTAGCTAAAGGATGCAGTAGCTGCACAGCAGTGAGTGCTGGTGCATAAGCAACAGAAAATTTCTGAAAAACACAGTTGGGGATTTCTTGACCTCGGAGAGTTCTCTTTCTCAAAGAGACTCAGTTTTTCCCATGCAGCAGCAAAAGCATTAACTTACTCCTCAAAAAGTGTGTAAGTCTAGCTGAGCAGAGGGTTAGAGGGAGAAGTCGACGGTGAGGAGATGGCCAGCAACTGATTGCATGACCAAGATAGGTTGGAGGGTGCCTCCAACTATGTTATTTGGAGGTCGAGGATTTAGTTCCTCCTTGATGAGCATGATCTAAAGAACTTCATTGACAGCGCAGTTGCAGAGCCGCTAGATGCAGCACATCTGAGAGCCTTCAAGAAGAACATGGCAAGAGCCAAACGATTGATCCTAGATGGCGTAAAGGATCACATTGTACCCCACATAGCAGCAAAGGATACTGCTAGAGAAATGTGGGTAGGGCTGGAAAAGCTATATCAAGGATCTTCCGAGCAGCGGAAGATGTATCTGGAGGAGAAGATGCGTAACACCAGGATGAAGAAGGGAGAGCATTTTGACTCTTTCCTGTCTCGAATTCAGGAAAACCGAGACCAACTGTCAACAGTGAGATCAGCACCTAGAGACTCAGAGCTGGTAAGGCTCACTCTAAACTCTGTTTTAGAAGACTATCAGGTCTTTGTTCAGAGCATTCTGAGCAGAGAAAGACTCCCAGGATGGGAAGCGATGTGGGCAGCCTTGCAGCAAGAAGAGCTTAGGAGAGATCTCCTCAAAATCCATATTGAGGATGGCAGCAGCAGTTCGAAAGTTAAGAAGGAGGAGGAAGAAAACGCAACCCCTGCATCAAAGGGGCAACAACGGCAGAAGAAGAAAGATTTGTCCAAGATCAAGTGCTTCAAGTGTGGGGAAATGGGACATTATGCAACATAATGTCCTCTTAAGAAAAAGGACAAGGAGGAGAAGCACGATCCTCAAGCTAGAGCTGCCAAGATTGAGGCAGAAGATGATTGTGCTATGTTAGCTCATATTCCGAAAGGAGGGAAGTGGGCTGACTTGGAGTTGTAGATCCAAAATCTACAAGTGGCGGGATCCTTGAGTATTTCCGAACTCTTGGATCACATACGAGCTACGGAAGCCTTAAAATAGTAGCAGGATGGACAGTTGCAGTGAAAGATGAAGAGACAATGCAGTGGCTAGCAGTACTAGAGCTTGATCAGCGCATAGGAGGAGCAGCAGCAGTAGCAGCGCAGTGCACAGTGGTGCAACGCAATGCAGAGCAGCAGCAACGGAGTATATTCAGAGAGCTAGTGCAAAAGTTAGCAGCAAACAGTCTTATTATCCAAGATGCAGTTTTACTTGTCCAATTTCGGATGTTTTTCTGTTGCAATTAGCAGCAGTGCAGCAGCAACAACAATGGAGTAGCAACAGCGTAGTGCACAGTGGTGTAGTGCAGGGCAGAGCAGTGCTCACGTAGTGCAGCAGCATGGTTGTAGAATTCAGAGGGAGTTGTAGTACAGTAGCAGTTGGCAGTAGCATGCAGAGTCAGCAACAGTACAGTTGCAACATTTGTGCAGTGCTGGTGAGCAGTATCAACAGCACAGCAGTAGATGTTACAGAAGTCAATGCAGCACATAGAGTTGTATTGCTAGAGCACTTTCCTCACTAAGAGGGAGTGTTGATTTATGGTAGCATCGGATGTGCTCTAGCCTTGTAATTTTGAATATAGGCTAAGACACATGTACTCCATAATACTCAGAAAGGATTTTGGAAAATTCCACTTAGAGATGGTTTAATTAAATTAATTAATCATTTTTTAATGTTTTCCTAAGTCTAAACTTAGGAAACTGATTAATTAAAGGGTATTAATTAAACTAAGTGTGAATCTTCTGATAAAGTCATGGATCAACTCCTTGTTAATCTTAGCCCTTGATTATGTTTTAATCTTGGCCGTTGAAGGGTCAAAGAAAGATTATAAGAAGGAGGGTAAGGGGCCTATGGAAATCACACTAAGCATTTGACATTTTCGAGATTGTGAGAGAGACACAGCTTTTGATCAAGATCGAATCACTAGGACAAGGTTGGCTAAGTGATTTCGATCTAGTGATCAGTTTCAGCGAGGGGCAGATGCAATAACTGGTCAGGAGGACCAGGAGTACATTTCAAAGAGAGAGGTAGCAGTGACGCAGTAGAGGCAGCGAAGCCATCTGGAGGGATGACGCAATCCCTGAAGGGGATCATGCAGAAGTGACGCAGTGCCTTCTAGATTCAATCCGGAGATAGCTGGAAGCTGGGGTTTCTGAGCCAGGAGGGCCAAAACTCAGTTCCAGATCAGCTTGATTGTTGCAGAGGAGGAGGTGACGCAGTTTCATAGCTTGCCCATGCAGGCTTACGTAGTGGCAGTGTAGGCATCATGTAGAGGTAGAGAGGGGCTTCACCAGCGCTGCTCCAGATTAGTCGGGGACTTGCAGAGTGAGGTATATCTCACATTTCTTCTGTTGCTGAGATTTTCTCTGAAGGGTGAGCTGGATATTGGCACCCTAGTTGTACTCAAGATTTTGTTGCTTAATAATACAAAACCCTCAGATCTGTTGCACCGATTTTCCCGAGTTGGGTTTTTCCGGGGACTTAGTCCAAAAATAACTGTGTCAAATGTGGATGTTTTTCATTGTATTTTGTTCAATTTGTTTCGGCAATTAGATTTATTCCGCAGCATTATTGTGTAGACTGCTTCAGTAATTACTTCGATATTTCACTATAATGAAAAAATTATGGAAAATAATAGGAGAAGTAATTCAGAATTGTTGCAGCAGGAATCCAGATTTAGGATTTTTCACAGAGTGTATCAACTCTAAAACCAATAGTAAGAGCTTCCTTGAAGTTCTTCTTCCAGATGCGTACCTTTCCATCAACAAAAGCCACCTTGAACCCTTTGTCTTCCATTGCCGAAATAGACACAAGGTTCTTCTTCAAATCAGGTATGTACAGCACATCTTATAAGCGGAGGACTTGACCTTGAGATAGATGAAGGGTCACAGTCCCTGCCCCTTTCACGGGTTAGGTGGCATTATCTCCAAAGATAATTTCCAGATTACTATCCTTCTCAATCAACTCAGTGAGGGCTTCTTTATAACCAGTGAGGTGCCTTGAAGCACCACTATCAATCAACCAGACATCCAGGGTTTCGGGAGGAGATGCAGCAGAGAGGGAAAATACAAGAATAAATTCATTTCTCTTATTATCAACAACATTAGACTCATCGTACCTGGAATTTCTTGATCTCTTGAAAGGTTGCCCATTTCCACTACGATCAGAGGGAGCCTTCCTTTTTCCTTTGAATCTGTTGTTCCTTTGATTGCCATTCCCCCTGGAATTTTTGTTGTCATCATCCCTAGGAGAGTCCCTTCTACTAGGGCACTCTCTTGCATAGTGACAAAACTTGTTATAAGTGTAACATCTTCCCTTCCTTCCTTTGGGCCCCACTCTTCCATGGTTCTGATTTCGCAGACCACCATTGTTTTTCTTCTTTGCATGAGCGGTGAAGGCAGTAGGGTCACCTCCATTTCCATTAGAAGGATGATCTCTCTCCATCATTCTTGTCTCCTCTTGAGTGCATCTCGTCAATATTTCATCAAAATCAGGAATCACATTATTATTAAGAATAGTAGTATTGAATACATACCAATCACGGGGGAGACCTCCAAACGCAATAAGAACCATCTCTCGATTAGCTATTGCTTCCCCAATAGCTAGGAGGTTATTCTTGATTTCAGTGAGCCTCATAAAATGAGATTGAATGGATTCATCTTTGCCCTTCTTGATATTCTTCAATTGATTCTTGAAGAAAAGTATTTGATTAGCATTGCTAGCCCTGAACATGTTAACCAACTTATCATACATCTCTTTAGATGTGCTCAGCTCAGATATGTAAGCAACCAAGTGCTTATGAATAGAATCCCGAATAATCATCTTTGCTTTGATTTCCCCTTTTCTATACTTCGTCTTTGTGGCAGCCGCTGCATTTGATGGAGGCTCCTGAATCTTCCCCTGCACATAGTCCATGACATCTTGATCTTCTAATACCAAATCCAAGGACATCTTCCATGCATGATAATCAGACTTATCAGTCAATTTATCATCAGCCTTGAAACCCTTGTAGGTTGAGGAGGCCATTTATCCTTGATAGGATTCCTTCTTCAGTGATTGCTTCTAACACTAGCTTGGACTTTGTCTTCACCTCAGCTCTGATACCAATTTAAATTTACGACATGGAGTGTTCTATGCTTAATGCAAAATTACCTCAATCTTTCTTAGGCCCAATTCAATTTAGTAATCACATAAACATGAAAGTAAAATGCTGATAGAACACAATAATAGATCAACAGAAGACAAGCCAATAATATTGATCAGATTTACAATTCTTCTTGTCCAGCAAAGATATAGGATATGGTGTGTTACGGCAGTCAACAAGATGCTTCAGCCAGCAAAGTCTTTCTTAGATCAACCAACCCTCCAAGTGTCACACCCACAGCCCTCAAAGACAGCTCATCACAAGTCAATGTTGGTCAAACAAAAGTCAACACAAGACAGCGACAGAAAGTCAACACAATAGATTAGGGCTTCAGTCAAACAGCTCATTTTCCCTCGATTTTTGTGCTCAGCTGTACGGCCTCTAAAAATCAAAATTTCAACAAAGATTTGAGGTCAAACGGACAAGGATTGACCATGGTCAACGCTGGTCAACGCTCTGCGGAAACAACCCTAAACAGATCTGCAAATTTCAGCAACTTCAACTCCGCACATGTGAAGGGAAGAGGTCTCCAAAGGCTATTGAACCAATCAAATCACAATGAGAGATATGTGATGAGATGATGAGAAAATGACCTCCAAGTCTCTCCAATTTATATCCATCAGTGAGGGTATGTGACACATCTATTAGGCATGTGAGCCTACATTACAAATCTGGCCGACCTTGCACATGTGTGGAAAATAAAATCAAAATATATGTTCTACTCATTCAAACAAGATGATCTTTAGATCAATCTTGCACCTCTCTGAAAGAGGAATCCAACAAAAATATGATCTTCATCTTATGAGCAGTGCAACATGGGGTTTGGACCTAGTTACCCAAAATTAACACAAGGTGAGGGGGGAGAATACTGGAATGGAAGACTGGTTGCGCAAAAAGACTTGGAGATTAGTACTCTATGCAAAGTGAGTTCAACTCTCGGCCCTCCTAGAATTGGTTGATCTACTAGCCCAGTGGGATCTATGTTGGTATCTAGAAATAGAACTCTTCAAAAGTTCCCTAAAGGTCAATCAACTTGTTGAAGGGGGTTGTCCAAAAGAAATGCAAGATCTCATCTAGTGTCTTGAGTGGTATGGACCTCAGCCTACCTTTTGTTGTCGTCGGTAGACAGGACAGTAGGGAATAAAGAAATAATCTTCATAATGGGGTCTGGCCAAGATGGTCCATGACATGTATGCTAAACCTCCCTCATGAAAATAATCAGAGTTCTCAAGTATGGAAAGTAGAAGAAGGTGTAGAGGGAGCTTCTCAAGTTCCAATAGAGGCAATAAAACCTCCCTCCAATCTCATAATAGTTGAGACATCTGAAGATGAGGTGTTCCGCAAACACGATCTCCTATAAGTGACATCACCGGAAAGTCCTTTCAAGGCATGGGATGTTGTGCTTTATCTTACCTCTCAACCCAAAGCTAATGCAATGGTGGCCTACTCTAAACTAATCGAGGGGTATCCGAAGACCATGTATCTAATGTCTTCTCGTACAAGTAAGTATGACAATGAAGTTGTTCCTCGAGTACATGCAGTGCTCGAAATAAAATACGATCTTCGAGCTAAGGCCCTCTAGGGGTGGGGCAACGCAAGTGACCTAGATGTACTGCCTGTAGATATTCTCTATAATTATTAATCACCTAGTCCAACTCCTCCTTACAGAGTAGAAAGTTGACCTTGGGCATCTAAATAGAACCTGAAAGGAGGGAGTGGATAAGCAAATATGCCACCCACTGAAGCGATCAGCATGCCTCTGAAAACCAACAATGCCTCTTAACTTGGGGAGAGGGGGGGTACTACAAAAGTAATATCCTCTAAAGAACATATAGCTAGGTGGGGGTACTGATCCCTACTAGAAACAAATTCTCCCATAGTACGGACTCAGTGAAGGAAGGAGACAAGTCTGACGATGAAGCAAAGGATGGGCACTGAAATCCCAAAATTTGTAAAAGGTTGGTGCAAACGTCCCGGGTCTCACCTCGCAACCCACAGTAAGAACACGAATGCCCACAAAGCATGGAATTACGTTGAGCCTTGAGCTTTGCAAGCTTGAAATAAAAATTCTAAATTTACACCAAGCTAGAACCTGTACCATGTTTTGCTCCACTAATGCCAAATGCTCTAAGAATGAGAGCCCAAAAGCTCGCAAATGCATAATTGGTAAGAGATTATAAACTAACCTAAGAGCTCTGAAATACATGATCGGTAGACAATTACGAAATGACACAGATACCCACTAGTAGATTTCAAAAAAAAAATCACATATCCACATAGACCAGTCTGCATACCAAGTGATGTACTTGCTCCTCCTACCAGAGAGAGCATGAGGGCAACCGTGACTTGAGAATCCATTTCCCTCCTGCCTTAGAAATCCTTTACACTGCAGAAATTTTGGAAGAGAAAGTCCTCAAAACTGCACACTCAATTTGAAATCAAGCTCCAAAATCCGCACGTAAAAATAATGCATTTCAGACAAGTTTCAGCCGGGATGTAAGTTGTGAACCCTGAACATAACTTGAGCAAATCACTCAAGGTTTTCAAATTCACTGCTCTGAATGAGCACATGGATGCCTAAAATTCTTCGATACTGAACCGAATTAATCCAAAAAATAGAATGTAAATCACTTTTCAAACCTGTTCAAAGCTCCCCAACAACCTTGGGAACTAGATCAAGACAAGGCCTAATGCAGTTGGATATGTTACCAATAGATAATTAGCAAATGAGGCGGTTCTGAATAGACGCATGAATCTGAAATTGACGTATGACACCGAATCTGTACGCTGGCACAAGAGATTCCGCTTCAGTTAGAGCCTGATTTATTGAAATTTAGAGTAGAGCATTTCTCCGTGCATTGGCCAATGCGACTTCATTAACTATATATATAATTCATATTATATATGTTATAGGTGTGAGAAAGAAAAATATGGTGGAGGTTATGGCTTTTCAAAGTTTGATGTAATGTCTATAAATAAACTTTTTTATTATTACTTTGAATAAACATGATCCACTTAATATATTAGTATATTGTAGGTTCATGGCTACTTTGAAGTTTTCTTTTAGTTTGTTTTCTCATCAGTTTAGAATTTTGATAGAAATAGTCAACGCATTGGTATGGGGATATACTATTAATGTTATTAAAATTTGGATTTTCAAATTTTTCACACTATGGGTAATTCTTAATAGAAGAATTTCTTTAAAGTTTGATGGAAAATTTTTGACAACTAGGTTGGGGAATTTTTTTCATTTTTCATAGCTATAGGAAAGTCTCAATATTGTTGGATAGAAGAATTTCATCAAAGTTTGACGAAAGAATTTTCACAACTAGGTTAGGGTGAGCTTAGGTTAGGGAAGAATTTCAAAGTTGGAAGAATGATTTGCTCACTAGTGAAATATTATCACAAAGATTATGCAAGTTTCAATGTTGGATAGAAGAATTTTCTCAAAGTTTGATGGACGAATTTCCACAACTAGGTTTGGGTGAGTCTCAGAGTTGGTTGGAAGAATTTCAAAATTGGAAGAATGATTTGCCCACTAGTAAGATGTTATTATATGTTATTATCAAGATCGTGCAAAGCTCAATCAAGTTTGGATGCCCCTTGAGATAGTTTAATTCCTCCAAAATAACTCTATCTTGAACTTTTCCTATGAAGTGTGAACCTGAGACTTAGATGAGAACTAGACCCCATTAAAACTAAATAATGTACACCTCATGAATATTGTCATAACTTTGTTTATTAGTTAGTATAATAAATAATGTACACCTCATGAATATTGTCATAACTTTGTTTATTAGTTAGTACAATAGTGTAATATAGTAATGGCATTTTCTTATGTTATTTTTAAGTATTAAATATTAAATGAATGGGTTATTAAACATTTTGTTGAGTGTAAAGGGTTAGGAATATTTTGTTAACTTCTTCTATATTTTTTTTATTATGAAAATCATATGTGTTAATATCATAAAACATTTTGTTGAGAATAAAGGGTTAGGAATTTGTTACTTGTTTATATATTTTTTTTAATTATCAAAGTCATGTATGTTAATAGCTTAAGGTTTTACCTTAATTTTTCTAGTTAAACTTATTTAGGAATTAGTGAATTAACATATAATTGTTAATTAATTTGTTCTCTTCCTCTTCTTTTCTCATTTTGTCCCTCCCTATCTTTCCAATTCTTTTGAAATAAGGTTCATTAGGTTGTTAACACTCGTTAATAAATATGGTATCATTATTAACATTGAAGTCACTAATGGTTGTTGTTGGAGAATGTAACTAGATTCGGTTTTCATAATGACTTTTGTAATCATGACATTGTATATTTTATATAAAAAGTGAAAATAATTTTTATTTATTCAATCATGGGTTCCATGATTTAAGTCTAGGTTAACGCATGTTGTTCATGCTTCTAGGGCTTGTTGAGTCAAAGAATAAATTTTGTTATGTATTGTAGTTATATTTGGACTTATTGTAACAAGAGAAAAAACATTATTTTTTGTCTAGAAAGTCATTTTGTTCTCCAAGACCAAGTCATCCCTACAGAGGAAAAGTCAGTTGAGAAGAGGCATATTCAAATTGTTGAGAAGTGTATATATAACATGAGACTTTGACTCATTTGAGACACTTCACAAGTTCGATCTGCAACAAGAAAAGAAGGCAATTTAGAGCGAGAAGTCAAGGAGAAAAGGAAAAGTCAAAATGAAGGAAAGAAGACCTAAAATCTTATTTTTCTACCCACATGTGCAAGAGAATTAGGGTTTTTGTGTGAGTTGTAGGGCCGAGAGTTCTAGGTCTAAATTGTAGTCCTAAAGTTCCAGGGCCAAATTTTTGATAAGAGTAGATCTTGAAGAGTTTGACCTTTGTTGACTTTGGTAAATTTTGACTTGTTTGGAAGAGATTTTATTGGAGGGTTGACATGGTGCTGAGAAGGAATCTTGACTTTGGTCTTTGGGTCTTGGAACTCTAACTTTGATTTGACTCTATAAAAAGAGAATTATCCTTTCTGGATTTTCCCCTTGGATGGATTTTTCCTTGGCTTGGAGCCTATATTTTTTGTCCTTTGTGCATTTGTGATCTTCATGTTTTGGTAATTGCTTAATGAAGAAGAAATAAATGTAATAAAGGCCAACAAATATCACAAGTAATTATAATGTAAGTAAATTCAACTATAATCTACAAATAATTTGATTTTCCAACATGGCATTAGATCTAAGGTGAAGGAAGGGAGTTGGAATATCACATCTTGTTGGCACTTTTTTTGAAGAACTTTCTAGAAGCAGTCATCTACTCTCTCTTATCAATGGCAAGTTTTATGAAGAAGGGTCTCAAGAATGTTAGGTGTTTCCTTATATCTATCAAAGGATACATCATGAAGTACATCTCCAAGCTATCAAAGGAAGTGATGGATGGAAGTCTCTTCTCCACTCTTACAGATACTTTTGAAGATGATAATATATGGGTTATTGATAGTGGAGATTATAAACACATGATAGGTGAATGTATTCAACTCCAGACTTTATCAAAAGGAGTCTCCTCTCATTCAATTGAACTTGGAGATAAGAAGAGCTACTTTGTGAAAGGAATTGGATCTACTTCGTTGGAGCTAAAGATCAGTGGAAATATTCATTTCAATAATATACTATATGTTACGGGTTTGAAGAAAAATTTGATTTATATTTCTTGCCTAGAGGATAAAGGGATAGGATTGCTTTTGTTGATGGCAATGTTATGATATGGAGAAAGGGCTCTAGTATTGAACATGTTATGATTATTGGGATTCATGGAGGGAGGTTGTATAGGTTCTTAACACCTCTTCCTCAAGCTCTAGTTTACTTAGATGTTAGCCCTTTTGAATTGTGACATAGAAGGCATGGACACCTCCACTACAAGATATTTCCATCCTTGAATCAAATTGTCAATGGAATCATTGAATTGAAGGAAGAACATGAAGTTATGTGTAAGGGATGTGCTCTAGGCAAGAATGTGAAGAAACCCTTTACAAGAAGTGATATAAGATCAAAGGAAATATTAGATCTCATACACTCGGATGTGGACCTATGGCAGAAAAGTCTCTTTGAGGTAATCAATACTATGTCACATTCTTAGATGATTACTCTAGGAAAACATGGATATACCTCCTCAAGGCTAAAGATGAGGTATTTGAGAAATTTCAAGAATTCAAGAATGAAGTAGAAAATCTGACAGAAAGGAAGATAAAGGCCCTAAGGTATGATAATGGTGAAGATTCTACCTCCAAATAACTTATGGAATTTTGCAAGGAAGAAAGAATAAAGAGGGAGCTAATTGTTCCTTATAACCCTGAACAAAATGGTGTGGCTAAAAGGAATAACAAGCCAATCTAAGAATGTGTTAGATCCATACTTCATGACCAATATCTCCCTACGTTCTTAAGGGGAGAAGCATTTGTAATAACAAATTACTTACATAATCGAATCCCTCATAAAATTCTCAATAATATGACTCCAAAAGAAGCATTTACAAGAAATAAGCCGAGTGTGGATCATCTTCGAATATTTGGATGTCCAGTTTACATTCACATTCGAAAGGACAAGAAAAATAAATTGGATCCCATAAGTACAAAAGGCATCTTTGTTGGTTATAATGCTTCATCAAAAGCATACATAATATACATCAAAGAGGACCAGCGTATTGAAGTAAGCAAAGATGTCATATTTGATGAAAGTGTAGCTTGCAAGAGATCCAAACATATCTCGGTTGATTTTGATGAAGAAGAGGTACCCATTTTTTAGGAAATCACTTGGGACAACAATATTCAAGATCCTACATCTAATCATGAAGATGTTGAAGGACCTAGTGAACCTATGCAACATGTTGTTATTCTGTAAACTCGTAAGAGACCTGCTTGGTTGAGAACAACTCTACAAGAGGGTGAGGGACATGCAACAACTAAGGGAACTTTTAGAGAAAGAAAAATACCTTAAACGTATTCTGGTTATGCAACATATATGACTAAGCTCATTAAGTTTGAACCCTCCTCCCATGAAGATGCAGTTGAAAATCAAGAATGGAGGAGTACAATGCAAGAAGAATACCAATCAATTTTTTATTCTACTGGATCACACACAGAAGAAAATATAGATCAACGACTTGAAAATTATCCTCTTCGACGGGGAAACCTCCTTTACATCACCTAAATGAACAATTCTTAAATGATTCAAATGACAAGACCTCCTTGGTATATATAGGAGTCTAAAGGGTCGCAATATAATCAGATTCTACATAAAAATAATAATGTAAGGGCACAACAATAACAATAAGGGGGCAACATGGGCATAACAATAAGGGGGTTACACTAGCATTAACAATAAGGGGGCTACACTAGGATTAACAATAAGGGGGCTACACTAGTATTATTAACATGCCCCTCGCCTTCAAAAAAAGTGGTATCCTCAACACTTAAGTAGTTTTGGATTCTTTTGTATAAAATTCTCATCCTCCCATGTAGAATCTTCACCGGGTAAGTTCTTCCACTTAATGAGATACTTTGAAATTGATCGATTTTGTAGTTTTCGGGTTCTTGTTTCCATGACTTCTTCAAGCTCCAATGTGATTTTTCCTTCCTTGTCAAGTTTTGGCAATATTGTTTGAACTAGGATCTTGTCACTGATAAGCTTATTTAATCATGAAACATGGAAAACTGGGTGTACTTGGGAAGATGCATGCAACTCCAATTTGTATACCATAGTACCAATATTTTGTATCACCTTGTAAGGACCATAGTACTTGGGTGATAATTTATTATCCTTCTTAACTTGCTTGAGGGACATTTGTTTGTATGGTTGTAGTCGTAAAAATGCCAAGTCAGATACATCAAAAGTTATTTCACTGTAATTTTGATCTACCTGTTCTTTTATTTGATTTTGTGCCAGAGTGAGGTTATCCTTAAAGTGTTGGAGAAATTTTTTTTTATGCTCGATGTGATAGTCCACTGCTTGAATCTTAGAATTTTCTCTTAAATATGATCTGATGGACGGTGGATGATACCCATAAAGTGCCATAAATGGGGTCATGTTTGTTGCAATGTGGAAGGAAGTGTTATACCACCATACAACTAGAGGTAACCATTTGACCCATTGTGTTTGTTTATCAGATACAAAGCAACGGAGATATCCTTCCAAACCTTTGTTCAGTATCTCGATTTGCTCGTCAGATTGAGGATGATAAGATGAGCTATGAACTAATTGAGTACTCATACAAGAAAATAATTATGTCCAAAAAATTCCAGTGAAAATGGGATTTTTGTCACTTACAATAATCTTTGGTTTTCCATGTAGATTTTGAATTGTCTCCATAGATGTAGTAGCAACTGTATTGGCTTTAAAAGGATGAGATAATGCAAAATTGTGCATACTGTTGAGAATTTGTAGGGCTGGTGATTAATACAAATTCTCTTCTTGATAATTAATTGTGAGCTTGTTTGTGTTACTTATGTCTTCTCTTCTTTTAGCTTAGTTAATCTTTCATCAAGTCAATTATCAAAATGCACAAAACACAAAAGTTAGGCTCCTAGAGCCAGGGAAAAACCTCTCCCTCTTGGAGAGAAAAACCCGCAAAGAATTCCTCTTATACATCTTCAAATGACAGTTACCATGACCCAGACTCGGACCCTTGACCTAGATGTGCTTCCAAGATCTTGATCCAGCTTCTTTAACCTTAATTCTTCTCTTCACCAATTTGCTTAGTTATGCTTTCCCGGACAATCCTTTTGTAATACTCTGTGATAGTCTTATGTATTATCACAATCCTTCTTTTATGTTGAACATAGAACTTACTATAATGTTATTGTGCCTCGTTGTATAGCCCTGCTCGTCTCTATTATAATCCGCAAAATTTATACTTGAAGCTTATACTAAAACTCAGACTTCTCCTGGCTATTTTATCTCAGACTTATCCACACTTATCTTCAACTTTTCTGCAGTCCTAGCATTGCACCTCCTTCTAATATATATCACTGAATGACTCAGACTTCTTCACGTTGTTTTATCTATTGTACTTCTACGCAATCTTTCTTCCTGTAATTTTGTTTTGGGTCCGCATTTCTTGATTCAGTAATCTGCACTGTATCCTCACTGTAATCTGAGATATATCCGCTTGCTTCTTCCTTAAATTGATCTGCAATTGATCCGCAATTTAATCTCTGAAATATCCGCAATTTAATCTCTGATATGTCTAAAAACTTCCCACTGTAAAATCACAGAGACAGCTGTAGTAATTGTGTGCAAATGTGTCGCAGTTGACTGGGTTATATATAGTGATTCATCTAGCTTTTAGGCCAACCTGTAGGCCGAATTTCCCAATGAATGTAGGCCAACATGAAGGACTGTAAATTCATCGTTTGTGAGAGCATCTTCTTTCATTTTCCGGGAGTCAGTTTTTCCTAGTATATTGTCAAGACCTTGGAGCATATTGATGACTAGAATCTTCGTGAATATGACACTTAACTTCATTTATATCTAGAAGATAATTCCTAATAGGCATCAAGAAGAAGTCTATAGACCTATAATAAATCTTTCTCGTGAAACCCATGAAGCAAGTACACCAAAAATATATTTTATTATCTTTGACATCTTCTTTACATAAATACATAATTACATAGTCAAATTGAAGATCAACCTAGTTACACTTTTCAACACTGCCTCTTAACTAGGGAGGTATTCATACAGGTACATGGTTACTTTCAAACTAAAGAATCTCATAAGAGGAATCGAATTGGTAATCACATCTTTATAGCATCATATCAACCAGCATTGTCCTAGTGCAAGGCCTTGACTAACAGCCCCATCTCTTAACGAGACAATGGGCTACAATGTTGGCGAGACACATGACTTATAGACACCATCATCATTGTCTCTCCAAGGTACATACTCCACCCGGGTGTTCCCAAAGTATGACTTTATTAGACTATTCTTCTCTTGGGTAGCTAGCCCTCAAAGAATATTGGTCCCTAACTACTCTTATCTTGAATTCCATAATACATTCTCAAAGAGTATCGAATTCCATATGATTACCCAATCCTCCATTCTGTCTTCCCAAGTGAAGACTAGAATTATGTGTCTATCTCTCCCTCTCAACCAGGGAGGACCTATTCCACAAGGGAATGTACTCATTCCTATACAAGGAATGTAACTAAGCTCATTCTTAGGAATTACCAAGTTTCTTCCAAGTAAGAAACTTATCACCAGGCTCCCTCTTAACTAGGAACTTCTAGCAACAATGGTGAGACACCCAACTGTTGATGAAGAATTCATGTCCTCGATGTCATGAATTTCAATATTGAGGAATCTTCAATTTTTAGCTTCATAGGGTACAGATCATCCATCACTTTCATCCACAATTCAGGTCAGTTATCAGAAAGTGATTCATCAGAATTCTTTATCTAGTCCACCGTTATGCCTTGTTGCTTTCCTTCGAATCATCTCTAAGGATTATACATCATTTCTCATGATTAGAAACCCTACACAAATTCATCCAGATAAACATATACATATGAACTTTTAGAACCAAAAGTTACCTTAGTGATGATCTTTCACCATGACATCTTTCTGTAAGCATTGACATCCTTCATACAGATTGACACATCTCCTAATGATATGTTTTTCCAAGGGTCTTCTTCATTACCAGACTTTTGTCAGAGTCTGCTTACCTTCCCAGGAGATCTCTTAGTCACAAATTCTTGGATGACAACTGCCTCTTGATATGGTTGCATTTTATGATCTCTTCCTTTCTGCACATTCTTCATTCCTAGGATCTTACACATTTTCTAATTTCTTGTTTATGCACAACCACCTCATATTCTATGAGGACATATTATGTTGATTTCATCTGTCAGTGCACTGAGAGATCTTCCTTCATAGATCATACTTCTAAATATGGAATTCTATTACCTGCAACCATATGACATGACTTCACAGCATCCAATATCATCATATATGTCTGCATACCTCATACCTATTTCCCTAAGTCATCTTGTCACAATTTCTCGAATAGCTTCATTCCTTTGACCTGCTCCATCATTATGTCATCAACTCCATAATACCATTTCAATGATGACCCTTGATCTTGATGAATTCTTTACTTTATTAATGTTATTATAGAGGTTTTCTAGAAGCTGTTTCATTGAGAGCTCCATCCATGCTTCTATCGAGATGCTTCTTAATGTACATTGCTTCCTATCATACTAATTTAAAACCAATCATAAATCACTTAAAGAGAAAGATGATCTCAATCATAATAGAGATCTCTCGCTTCCTCCTTCTTAGATATTTTAGCATCAGGTTCTTCTCTTTCATTAGTGACATGGGATTCTTCCTTTTTCCTCTTGTCCTTTCCAGATTTAGGACAATATATTTTATAATGTTGAAGTTCATTACATCCAAAGCATCGTACGTTGTCCATATTTCTTATTTTATTAAGAGGGCCAAATTTTCCGAATCTTCCTGTATGAGGCTACAAAGGCATGATTTTCTTCACTTGGTCCTGTATCAGCTTTGGCTTTTAGTCTTGTTTACTTTATTTTACATAGAGACCATAAATCATGGAATGGGGTGGCTTCTTTCTTCCCGTATAGACTAGAAGTGAAGTTTCCCCAATTCTCTGGTAGAGCATTCAACACCACTGTAGTCATCTCAGTGTCATACATCACTTCTCCTAGTTCCTGCAGTTGATCTCTTATTTCAAAAATCCTCATGAAGTATGGAGTGATTCCTTCTTCCCTTGATAATTTCATTTTGTATAGTTCTTGTCTCAGAGAGATTGCTTCCCCTGCAGTACTCACAGAGAATAGCTCCACCAATTTCTCATATATTTGCTTTGTAGTCTTAGTTTTGATACATAGTGAATGAGAGAGTCTTTGATGGATTCTATGAGAATCTTCTAGGCTCTAAGTTCTCCCTTCATGTACTTGGCATGGGCTGGAGCATCTTCTTTTGGGGTTGAACAGTAGATCCTTCGATATAGTCCATTACTTCATCTTCAATTAAATTCAAGTCTATCATTTTCTTCCATGCACTAAAGTTTGATGACCCAACCAACTTGTTGCTTTCTTTACAATAAGACATCTTGAAAGATAGGGGCATGAATACTTACTTGAGTGGATTGGCTTGCAGCTTCCTTGATGATGATTGAGAATGAAGTCAAGGGTTTCCTTTCTTCAATGTTGGCGTACTTGAACCCTTGAGTATAAAGAATAACTTCAGAAGTTGAGGTTCTCTTCAAACAATGTCTTGAGTGAAAATATTTGATGGCAAAGATTATTTTCTTGAATGAGTTGATCTTTTGAATGAGATAGGAGATCTCACTTGAAGTAACTAGATAGTATTCCTTGTGTTATTATATCATCCACCACCTTAGCCCTAAGAAGCTTATAAAGGCAGATCACCCGACAGCATAAAGTGGGGAAATATTTAAAAGTGTGAATGGGTAAATATGAAAGGAGATCCATATAAAAAAAGGAATAAGGCTCTATATTATATGGTAGACTTGTGGCAAAGATTTAACCGAAAAAAAAGGGACAAAGGTGCAAGACAGTTGTACGAGGCGGGGCCTGCCCACACTCTGCATATTCAAAGGGTAAAGGCACGTGAACAATTCCAGGGGGGTCAAGAATGGCAGGGGGAAGGCGAAAGCTTCCCCCTCCGGAATTCTGGTGATGTGGCATACGATGGGACCCGAGGCAAATATTTTGTGGGGAATGGCCGCACGATTGAAGCTGCTACAAAACCCCTCTGGCCTTTCTAGTGGGCCCTACCATGAAGGACACCTATCGCTACGAATACAACGGTAAGGTAAAGTCCTAGGACACCCGGTACACGACCAGTATCGACATTT
Source organism: Pinus albicaulis (assembly GCA_034641835.2). Taxonomy (NCBI): domain Eukaryota; kingdom Viridiplantae; phylum Streptophyta; class Pinopsida; order Pinales; family Pinaceae; genus Pinus; species Pinus albicaulis. Next base: position 345,835,740 of record CM076581.1, on the reverse strand, counting down.
AACCTGACGCGTGGTATACACCTAACCGAAATCTGATAGCGAATAACCAGATGCCACACGTCTTAGTGTCGACGTCCTTATGATGTAAGCCCTACTAGTGTCGTCCTAGTCTCGTTTCTCGGGAAATATGAATATGTATAACCCTGTCTTGTAATTCACTATGGTAAAATACTTTCTTTTATCGGATATTGTATAGCTAAAGCACGAGCACCTGGTACCAGGCCTGCCAAGTTGTTTTCAACCTCCTTGCGTCGTTTTCCCTGAGAATTTTCCTTACTACGCAGGTATTCCATCCCCTTTTCACTATCTGGTTTCCTTCCGCTTTTAATTTTTCATAATGGTCATGGGTAAAGTCACGGTTAAGAAGTCAGAGCCCGAAACTCCTCAAGCTCGTGAGTCTAGGGCTGCTCCTGGTCCTGAGCCTTTCACAGACTTGCAAGCCCACATCCGAGACCCACAATACCCGTTTTTCATTTGTAGTGTCAAGCCGGAGCTTTTCAGGAAGCACATGGAAAATAGGGATAGGTTTAGAGTCGTTTTGTCTGGACTGTATCACCAAATTACTCCCCTGTCTACCCAGTGGTTCAATTCATTTTTTGGCTCAGAGAAGCTTACGATGAATGCCGGGATATGTTCCTATCATCTCAGGGGAACAAGATATTCAGTATATCTCCTGAAATCATCAGAAAAGCCCTTTGTTACCCTACCAGTTCAAATTATGTTAGTTTCAATGAAATGACGTTATCCCGTCAGTTTTCTAAGTTACCGTGGAGGCAGCAGAGTGATTTCATCGCTGCTATTTATGACTCCCACCTCACAGATTTCCCGTCTGCAAACCCGGTGCCCCTGAACACATTCAAGGAATACCTTCAGCCAACCCTTGCCGTCATTACGGGATTACTAGGTATAGAAGGGGTCGGGCAGGTCTCGAAAGAGTGTGTATCCATTTTATCGTTAATGTCACAACCTGACGTTGTATTGGATATCCCTGGTTTCTTGGCCACCTCCATCCAAACTCAATTTCAGGACCTCTCAACTACGAGCCATTTTCGATTCTGTTCCATGGTATTCTACCTTTTCCTCTTCTAGCAGGCTGATAAGTTTGAGGGTTTGGGTCTAGAAAAGGTTTATAGGATAAATTCTCAGCCAAGAACTGTCTTTGACTGGAATCCCACAACGGATCAGTTGGAAAATGGGGTGGGCTATTCAAGTTTGTTGAACGAATTCATGACAATATCTTATACTATTATTCATGACAATCCTCCGCCCAGGATTTTTCCTGAGCAGAAGAAATGGCTACAATACAGCGAAGCTGAAAGCACAAGAGACTGGTACCTATTTGATGACTAAACTGAAATCAGGGTTTACAGTGCAGAAATTTCTCCTTACAGATTGCCAGTTTTTTCCGCCTTGCGGATTTACGCCTTGGAGTACCTCCGGCAGAACTTGAAGGCTAACCAGCTCCACTTCCTCCCTGCGAAAAAGGGGTTCATTCTCAAACTTCCCACAACCATCGGCCCCTTCATTGTTAACTCAAGGCATGCCCTCCCCATAGTGGAAAACCTGCTCAAGGGCATGGATTTAAGACAAGGGAAAGCTTAACCCTACGATCCGAAAGGCATCATCTCAAATAAAAGGAAGAAGATTAAATCAATTGCTTATGCTCACGAAAATATACCCTTCATCGAGTGGAGAGCTAGCCTTGATACCTGGCCTTTGCTTTCACAGATGGAGACCGATTCATCTGCGACAGGGGAAAAAGGAGATACTGTTTCGACACAAGAAGCAGGCAAGAAATAGGTGGAAGAAGTTGGCGCTTCAGGAGAAGGTTCTCTGCCTTCCAAAAGGCAAAGAACCAATGATGAAGAAAGTATAGGAGAAGAGCAATTGCTGCAAAAAGAAACATTGTAAGGTCAATCGGACAAGGAAAAAGCAGGTTTTGTGGTAAGACATGATGGCACATCATCTTCTAACTTCTTAGAAGTTTCACAAGCCATCTCTGCAAACAGGTCGAAGGCGGAAAGTGAAAGGAAGCTGAAAAACAGAGCTGTCAGGGAAAAGCACTGGACTAAATTAGAGGGATACGTTGACAAGTATCATACTAGGTTTTCAGCCGAGATTGTGATGGACAAAGGACAATTGGTAATGGCCATGACTGAAGCGATATTAGACCCAGAGTTTGGGACCACCAACTACAGAGCTCTGGAAGTGGCAGTAAACATGTCACAAGTCCCACCAATTGACAAGTGCAATTTGTTCCAATGTTTTGGTGATATGCTAAAGGACAAGGTTGTGAAGCTCTCCCTCACTCTAAGGAAGCTACAAACCAAGCACAACCAAGTGCTTGAGAACCTTAGAATGGAGAATATTAATTCCCGTGCACTCTCAAATGACTTGCGCAGTCTGCAAACTGTTGTGAAGGGAAAAGAGAGCAGTAAAGAAAACCCTCAAGGCCATGTCATCTCAGAATTGCAAAAACAGGTTGCAGCTCTGAAACATAAGGTGAATATGCTTGGTTCTCAGCACATACAAACTGCTGAATTAGCCCAAATAGAAAAGGCTAAGGCCAATCTGGCAGACTCCCTTGCCAAGGAAAAGGAAGAGAGGGTTAGAATTTCTGGTGACATGACTACCCTCCAGCTAAGGATGGACGAGCTGCAGAAAAATTGGAATGCACATGTATGCTCCACACCACCTCCTGAAGGGTCCAGCTCACTCTCGAAGCAACTGACCATGGTGTTGGCCGAAATTTAAGCGATAGATAAGCAGGTTAAAATGGCACGACAGAAGATCAATGAGCTTGAGGCTCGCCTCAAGGAGAATTCCAAGAAGGTAGCGGCTCTGCAGAAGGAAATAGAAGAGGGAAAATAGGAGAAGACTACCCGAGACCTTACGAGCTGGATAAAAGGAAATATCACCCTTCTGGATGCTCGACGCTTGATTTGGACATACATCATTATGGAAGTAAAGAAGCGTTGGGTTTTCCTGACCCTAATTGAAGAAAAGAAGGCTGCAGTGCGCCTATTCAGAAGAACTCTCCACGAAGGGTATACTGATGCCTCAACTAAGGTTGAAAACACTAAAAGGTATGTTGCTCTTCTAAATGAGTTAAGTTCAGAAGAATTGGTTAAACGAGGAATCAAGAGCAGGTTCAAGGAGGCATCAGAATGTCAGAAGGTGATGGAAAAGGAAGCTGCGCGTAGCCTTACGCTGGGCAGTTTGGAAAAGATGTTAACGAGTTTGGAATAGTTTGAAGCAAAGTGGACCGAACTAACTCTCGTCGGCCTCCCATCATGCTGGGAGCCTTCAAATGCAGTTCTTCAACCGCTACCAGTATATGAGTGCCGAATGACAGAAGTGATGAATCAGATTGACATTCCTTCTGAGAAGACCGCTCGGCTTAAGGCTAAAACTATAATCGTAGTACTCAGCAAAGAATTCTCCCTCCTCCATCAGGTGAAACAACGGTTACCCACTCAGGCGAGCTATGCCGAACTAACTAAAGTATACATTCGGGTCGATGCTTTCACTGCGATACTTGATCCTGCAGCTGACACTTGGCAGAGGTGTAACAGTCATTCAACTGCATCAGCCACCGCATCTGCTCCATCTGCCTCTAAGAAAGCCAGCTCCTCTGCAGCCACAACCTCGACTCCGTCCCACCACTAAAGTTGTTAACTCATGATTGGGTCCACGTGGCCTCTTGTTTTCATTTTACTTTCAATATTCGAGTGAAATATATTTCACTCTTGCAATTTTTACTTTCAGTTGGACAATTGTGTTATTTTCATTAGAAATGGCTACGAGCCTATTTTGTAAAATGATGGGATGTGTTTCTACCCCATCATCAATTTTGATGTTTTGATTAAGACTTAAAACTGCATACAGGCACGTGGAAAAGATATTTTCCCAAAATATCTTTCCGCGTATGACCATTGGAAATGTTATAAAAGCAGAAAGCAAAGACATCTACAGGATTCCAGATTTTCCAAAGGACTCACTAGTTCAAGCAATCTGTATGTATTTTGTCTGAATTTTGATAATTGATGTTGAAGATCCCGAAGGGACTCAGTGATAAGAAGCTTTGTTAGAATTGGGGATTCTGATATGGGTGATTCACAGTTTGTAGCTCTTCTCTATGTTGTTTAATACAAATGTTCATTTTACATATCTCCACATTTCTTATATCTATGCTCTGGAATGCGAGTGCTCCTATGTTTAAATATGAATTTATCATTACAGATACTCATGTTTACTCAGTTATAGCACTTTAAGTATAGCTCAGGCAGGATATTCTGTTCCATTTTTCATCTCTTCCATCATTCTTTTGATAGTAACTACAATAAATCCTTGTCTTTGGAATTGCTCATATATATGGATTCTTATCTCTGCATAGGCCCCAATATATATGAATTTCTATCTTTGGATAAGCCCCGTTATGGCTAATATTATACTACATTTTCTTCCACAGTCATCGCCTACATATTAATTGATATCTATGAGTCATTTTAGAATTCAGCCCCCTCTACAACATTCTGTCATAAAGCTATCAGATGCATTTATGTATTGAAGTTTATACTCAGTTTCTGCAGTTTCATAGTTGTTGTGTTTAACTTTGGGGTCTTGGTTCCACCCTTATTAAAACCATTCATCCAAGAGATTATAGCATGAGAACCTGACCTCGTCAACTCCTATCAGTTGAGTCATATGTTCCTTGCAGTTAAGATGTCCTAGGCACCGGTCTTTATACAACTCAAGACTCTCTCTAGGAGATACAACATCTTTTTGGCGACATCTTTCTGGCAACATTGCCGGGGAATCGAATTTGAAGAACTAAATCCCTAGGCCTCGAAAAATATTTCATTCACCCTTCAGACTAGGTGAGCAGGAAGGGTTGAGAGTTGTAGATCCCTCACCTTGGCGACTCCACTGTCATTCAAAGGATAAATCTATCCGTAGTCCTGGCTTCCCGAAAGCCACACCTGAGGTCAGATACATCCCAATTAAGAACACCTTCGGTGTCTGACCCGGAAAAGATTTTACACAAGAGAGGTTGGAGATAAAGACAGTCAGCTCACACATATATTCCCAGATTCTCCCTAGAAGACTCCCCATCCTCCTCCCAAATAGCTCAAGATCAAGGTATTGATTATGCTTTGAGAACCCTTGATTATACTTCAGATAGCCCCTCTCTGGAAAATATTCAAGTTAAAGATGAAGCCGAATCTATATATACCACTAGCTTCTTTCTTCATCCCACTCCTAAAGTTGAAGAAGCTAAAGAAGTCACAGAAGTTTCTGCGGCTAACATTCCAGCATTTCCATCAGCCCCTCAAGCCTCCGTTCAATATATACCCATTGTCATACATACTTCTCTTCCACCACCTCCTATTACATATCAGATTCTCCCGCCACCCCCACAACCTCCGATGGTTGTTCCTGGCTTCCTATTAAACAAATATGCCCCCCTGGCATTGCCTCAAATCTTGAATGACATGCCTCAAGATTATTTGAAGATCCTACTTCATTTCAATGGAGAAAATGATACTAAAGCTCAGAAGCATCTGGAAATTTTATGCGCATTTGCAGAAAATTTTAATGTGGAACATTTGGATGTGGTGTTGAGATTATTCGTTCAGTCTCTAGATGGAGAGGCCAGAAAATGGTTCAAAACTTTGGGAGACCGCTCCATTACTAACTGGGAGGAGATGGAAAATGCCTTTATCAGAAAGTGGGGAGAAAATAAATACCATGGATATTGTCTTACAGAGTTCAATGCACTTAGGAAGAGACATAATGAAGGTGTGCCCGAATTCATCAAAAGGTTCAACAAATTATATACAAGTCTACCAGCTGAAATGAAGCCTCACCAGACTGCTGCTAAAGTGGTGTTCGTAGCGGTATTCAATTCAAAATTCAGATTCTCTTTAAGAGAAAGGAATTTTGCTACCCTGGATGAGGCCCAGACTGATGCATTGGAGGTGGAGGCTAACTTTGCCTCTACAGGTAAATCAAAGGGGAGGTCAGACCATGATGCTAGACGGAGAGGGAAAGAAGAAGCATCCACCTCCGGTCAAGATAGAGAGGTAGCTGATAACAAAGTCGAGGAGATGAATAAAATGATCAAGAACCTTTCAAGCAAGCTGGTAAAGCTTGAGCTCGAGGCTAAGAACTCATCCTCCAAATCATTCCAAACTGCTCCAAACAGGGGTTATAACCCTCAATACAGAAAGTCTCCTCTACAAATATTACAAATAGATCGGAAGGAGCAGCAGGACCACGTACAGCCCCCGCTGTATCCGGAAGGGCAGATGGATGGCCCTACCGAAGACATCCCAGATGGGCAAGACGATCAATATCTTGCTTACTCAAATAGTGACGAAGTTGAGTCTTCTTTGCAAGAAGGTGACGGAGTGGAGCTTTCATTGCAAGAAGAAGAAGAAAAAACAAGTGTTGTTGAAGATCCAGAGATCGATGATTATTGTAAGCAATTCGTAGAATTCATGCAAGCACAGTTTCATAGAAAATATGATCTCAGGTCTTCTAGAAAGAGAAATCATACACAGGAACAAGAAGAAGAGATGCCTCAAGAGGAGACAATTGTACAGAAGGAGACAACTGTGCAGAAGGTCAGAAATAAAGGTAAGAGACCTATAACTGAACCTTTACATTCTAATAACTCCATTCCTTCCTCTTCCAAGTTGGCCCCTGCTCCATATGTGAATGTTAAACCTATTCCGAAGGAAGAAAAACCTCCAGCCGAGAGTAAAGAGCTAAAGGAAAATACCATAGAGAAGTCTCCCTCAGCTTTCAATCTTCAAAAAGAGCTAGAGAAAGTTAAAATCCCAGTCCCCCTGACTGAACTACTGAAATAGCCAGTCTACCAGTCTCAAGTGTCTTCTTTAATGCTTCCCCAAGGGGTAGCTCCAATCCCAGATAGTTTGAACCTTCAGGAAGAAAGGCCCATGGTTGTTTTCGGCCCTCATGTTGAAGAGTTGGATGCTTCAACTCCTCCTTTCTATGTCTCTTTTGTAATTCATGATTTTTTATTGCATAATTGTATGCTGGATTTTGGAGCGTCTCATAACCTCCTGCCCCTGTCAGTAATGGAGAAATTGGGGTTGTAAATCACTCGCCCATATAAAGATCTCTACTCTTTTGATTCCAAAAGAGTCAAATGTTTGAGGATGATCAAGGATTTGGTGGTGAATCTAGCCCAAATCCCAGCTAAGAGCGTGGTGATGGACATAGTAGTGGCAAATATCCCAGCCCGGTTTGGGATGCTGTTATCAAGATCATGGGGTACAAAAATTGGAGGATCTATAAAGCTGGACCTAACCTATGCTACCATCCCTGTGTTTGGGGGATAAGAAAGGAGATTATACGAGGAAACAAGGTTTGTGAAGATGGTCACTAAAGCTGATAATTCAGTGAATTCTCCGGTATACAGCAAAGAGGGTGAGTTTTCTTGTCTAATGCTTGAAGAAGACCAAGATTACTTGTAGGAGCCATATTTCTGTCAAACAAAAACCGAGCAATCCTCGGGAAATGAAGAAGGTGGGGTTTGGACATTGCACTTCGATGGGGCCAACTCAAAGGAGGGAAATGGCGCTGGAGTTCTCCTGATCTCCCCTACTGGGCAGTTGATCCCATTATCTTTTAAATTGGAGTATGAAGCCACTAACAATGTGGCTGAATATGAAGCATTTCTCCTGGGTCTACAAACTCCAAAGAATATGAATATTCAGAGCTTGAAGGTTCTGGGAGATTCAGAATTGGTGGTGAGACAGGTAAGAAATCAGTGTCAATCTAAACACCCACGACTAAGGGCTTACAGAAAATAGGTATGCGATTTGGTAGAGAACTTCTTCTTAGCATTTAATATTCAATTCATGCCAAGAGACCAGAACATAATGGTTGATTCTCTTGCAGTAGCTGCAAGCACTTTTCGGCTGCCCAAGAACCCCCTCCTAAGGTATGAGATAGAGGTATGTTACCGCCCTTCCATCCCTGACAATATCAAACACTAGCAGGTATTCGAAGATGAGGAGCAAGTGAGAAGATTCTTGGATACTGTTGGGGAATTCTCCAATATGGACATAGATTTCGATGAAGAAGCAACTGAGGACCTTCCTCAGAATAAATGGCAAGATACCATGGCTGGTCGCCAGGTGCTGCAACTCAAAGGGAATGTGATACCCAGAGGACTGGTCCCTCTGGAGAGATTGTTTGATAAGAATGATGTCCCATTACAGCCAAGTAAGGTTGTTGAAGAAAATCAGGTAGATGATTTGAACCTCGACACTGAGGCCGATCCAAATATTGTGAAACTGTCTAAAAAGGTACCTGAAGAATACAAGGAGAAATACCAGAAGTTATTCCAGACATATAAAGATGTTTTTGCTTGGTCCTATCAAGATTTGAAGACTTTTGATATTATCATTATCCGGCACAAGATTCCATTAAAAGGAGATGCAAAGCCACACAAACATAAGCTAAGACAGATTAACCCTTTACTCCTTCCTTCCATAGAAAAGGAAATCAAGAAACTGTTAAAGGCTAAGATCATTGTACCACTAAGATATTTTGAATGGGTGGCCAACTTGGTCCCAATCCGAAATAAAAACGGAGAGATAAGACTGTGTGTCGACTTTCGGAATTTGAATAGAGCATCTTTGAAGGATAATTACCCGCTGCCAAAGATGGACCATTTATTGCAGAAAGTGGTAGGATCTTCACGAATGTCTATGATGGATGGTTTTTCTTGGTATAATCAAGTAGCAGTGCTTCTGGAGGACCAAAAGAAAATTGCATTCACTACTCCTTGGGGAACGTTTATGTATGCTCGAATGCCGTTCAGACTGATCAATGCAGGGGCTACATTTCAAAGGGCCATGGATATTTCTTTTGTGGGGGAACAAGAAAAATTTGTGGTGGTCTACCTGGATGACATCACAGTCTTCTCCAAGGATGATGCCGAACATATTGAGCACCTGTGCAAAACCTTTGACAAGTGCTGAAGATATGGATTGTCTCTAAACCCTCAAAAATATCTGTTTGCTTTAGAAGATGGTAAAATATTGGGGCATATTGTAACAAAGACAAGGGTAAAAATTGACCCGAAGAGGGTAGAAGTCATAAATGGTATAACCTTTCCCATAAACAAGAAATAGGTCCAAGTTTTTCTTGGACGTATTAACTTCCTGAGAAGATTCATACCGAACTATGCTGAGATAGTCCGGTACATAACTGAGATGCTGAAGAAGAATAATGAAGTAAAATGGACTCCTGAGTCGCGAGATGCTTTCAACAGGATTGAAAAAGCTTTCGCAGAAGCCCCAGTGTTGGCTGGACCAGATTATGCAAAACCCTTCATGATATTTTCCTTTGCAAATCCCCACACTGTCGCAATAATCTTATTGCAAAAGAATGAGGAGGGGTACGAGCAGCCTATCGCCTTCTTCAGCCAAGTGCTTTGCGATGCTGAGCTAAAATACAACATCCTGGAGAAACAGGCTTATGCCTTAATTAAATCCATCAAGGCCTTTCGGATGTATGTATTGCAGTCGGCCATAACTGCATGTGTACCCACAATAGCTGTAAAAGACATTTTGATCCAGGGAGATAGCGAAGGGAAGAGAGGAAAATGGATTGCCAAGATATAGGAGTACGAGTTGGAGATATGCCCCACTAAGTTAATAAAAGGACAGGGATTAGCCAAGATCCTTTCAAAATCAAACTGTCAGGCTTTGGGGATAAATTTATCTATGGTAGCAAATGAAGAGTCTGGAAAGACAGAAGAGTAGTGTGGGATAGAAACAGCTACACAAAAGACCCATATGAAGTACCTTCTCAGTCCATGGTAAAAAGAAATTGTAGAATACCTCTTAACTCTTAGATGTCCTCCAAGCTGTGACAAAACAAAATATAGAACGCTGAGACTAAAACCTCAGAAGTTCATTGTAGAAAATGGCCATTTGTACTGGAAAGACCCATCGGGTATACTGCTTCTATGTCTCATTGAAAATGAAGTAGAAGAAGTAATAGCAGAATTCCACGAGGGCATCTATGGTGGCCACTATAGCTGGAGAGCCACTGCACATAAGATTTTGAAAGATGGCTTTTTATGGCCCAAGCTCTTCGGAGATGTTTATGCTCAGGTAAGAGCCTACGAAAAATGTCAGAAATTTGCTGAAAGGCAGAAGTTTTCACCTTTGCCTATGATCCCAGTGCACATAGAGGAACATTTCCAACAGTGGGGAATCGATTTTATCGGTGAAATTCATCCTGCCTCAAGTGGGCAACACAAGTGGATATTAACAACCACCAATTACTTCACTAAATGGGTAGAGGCCGTGCCAGCAAGGAATGCAACAGACACAGTGGTGATCAAATATATGGAAGATAACATCATCTCAAGATTTGGTTGCCATGTTAAGATTGTCACGGACAATGCTTAGGCTTTTAAGTTTGCTAAATTCAGCAGTTTCTATCAACAGTATAATATTGCATTAGGGCACTCTACCGCATATTACCCACAGGGGAATGGATTAGCTGAATCTTCAAACAAAACCTTGGTGAATGCGCTGAAGAAGGCCATTAATGAGAATAAGAAGAACTGCGATTCCCAGTTTAAATTCGCGTTATGGGCGAATAGAATCACTAGTAAGAGGTCAATAGGCAAATCCCCATATTAATTGGTTTACGGAAGAGCAGCAGTTTTCCCCATGCAATTGGCCTTACCGGTGGCTAGGTTGATGCAGGATTGTCAAGAGAAACCGAACGATCTCACTAGAAGGATGAACCAGTTAGTAGAGCTGGAGGAGACTCACAGTCAAGTAAACCAGAGATTGATTGAGTACCAAGAGAAAATGAAGGACCTGTTCGATCAACATGCTAAAGATAAAAAGATGCAGATCGGAGATTTGGTACTAAGATGGGACATAAGAAGGGCTGAAAAAGGAAAGCAGGACAAGTTCAATCCTTTATGGTTCAGACCCTTCAAAATTGCTGAGGAAGGAGGAAAAAACACCTTCAAGCTGGATAATTTGTAGGGTGATCTGCTTGACGCCCTTGTAAATGGGAAATTCTTAAAACCCTTTTTCCAGTATTGATTCAGGCCGAAAGGTATGATGTATGATATTGTACATTATTTAGTCGCTTTTATTCTAATGTTTCCTGTTTTGAGTTGTCATGAAGAAGAAGAAAAGGTGCCGAGGAGTCGTGTTCACAAAGAAGAGGCTAACAGATGGTCTGCGGAGTTCTCGACACGTTCGAGGACAAGCGTGTTGTCCCCAAATGGAGCCAATGTTGTTATATCATCCACCACCTTAGCCCTAAGAAGCTTATAAAGGCGGATCACCCGACAGCATAAAGTGGGAAAATATTTAAAAGTGTGAATGGGTAAATATGAAAGGAGATCCATATAAAAAAAGGAATAAGGCTATATATTATATGGTAGACTTGCAGAAAAGCTTTAACCTAAACAAAAGGGACAAAGGTGCAAGATAGCTGTATGAGGCGGGGCCCACCCACACTCTGCATATTGAAAGGATAAAGGCGCGTGAACAATTCCGGGGGGGTCAAGAATGGCAGGGGTAAGGCAGAAGCTTGCCCCTTCGAAATTCTGGTGACGTGGCATACGATGGGACCCGAGGCAAATATTATGTGGGGAATGGCCGCAGGATTGAAGTTGCTACAAAACCTCGCCGGCCTTTCTAGCGGGCCCGACCATGAATGACACATGTCGCTACGAATACAACGATAAGGTAAAGTCATAGGACACCCAATACACGATCAGTACCGGCATTTAACCCAACGCGTGGTATACACCTAACCGAAATCTGATAGCGAATAACCAGATGCCACGCGTCTCAGTGTCGACGTCCTTATGACGTCAGCCCTACTAGTGTCATCTTAGTCTCGTTTTCCGGGCAATATGAAGATGTATAACCCTGTCCTGTAATTCACTATGGTAAAATACTTTCTTTTACGAGATACTGTATAACTAAAGCACGAGCACTCGGTACCAGGCCTGCCAAGTCGTTTTCAACCTCCCTGCGTCGTTTTCCCCGAGCATTTTCCTTACTACACAGGTATTCCATCCCTTTTTCTCTATCTGGTTTCCTTTTGCTTTTCATTTTTCATAATGGTCATGGGTAAAGTCACAGTTAAGAAGTCAAAGCCCGAAACTCCTCAAGCTCGTGAGTCTAGGGATGCTCCTGGTCCTGAGCCTTTCACAGACTTGCAAGCTCACATCCAAGACCCATAATACCCTTTTTTCATTAGTAGTGTCAAGCCGGAGCTTTTTAGGAAGCACGTGGAAAATAGGGACAGGTTCAAAGTTGTTTTCTCTGGACTGTATCACCAAATTACTCCCCCTGTATACCCAGTGGTTGAATTCATTTGTTGGCTCAGAGAATCTTACGATGAACACCAGGATATGTTCCTATCATCTAAGGGGAACAAGATATTCAATATATCTCCCGAAATCATCAGAAAAACCCTTTGTTACCCTATTAGTTAAAATTATGTCAGTTTCGATGAAATGACGCTATCCCGTCAGTTTTCTAAGTTACCGTGGAGGCAGCAGAGCGATTTAATCGCTGCTATTTCTAATTCCCGCCTCACAACTTTCCCGTCTGTGGACCCAGTGCCCCTGAACACATTCAAGGAAGACCTTCAGCCAACCCTTGCTCTCATTTCGGGATTACTAGGTATAGAAGGGGTCGGGAAGGTCTCGAAAGAGTGTGTATCCCTTTTATGGTTAATGTCACAACCCGACGTTGTTATTGATATCCTTGGTTTCTTGGCCACCTCCATCCAAACTCAATTTCAGGACCTCTCGGCTACGGTTCATTTTCAATTCTGTTCCATGGTATTCTACCTTTTCCTCTTCCAACAGGTTGATAAGTTTGAGGGTTTGGGTCTAGAAAAGGTTTATAGGATAAATTCTCAGCCAAGACCTATCTTTGACTGGAATCCCGCAACGCATCTGTTGGAAAATGGGGTGGGTTATTCAAGTTTCTTGAACAAATTCATGACAATAGCTTATACTATTATTCATGACAATCCTCCGCCCAGGATTTTTCCTGAGAAGAAGAAATGGATACAGTATAGTGAAGCTGAAAGCACAGGAGACAGGTACCTATTTGATGACTACATTGAAATCAGGGTTTACGGTGCAGAAGTTTCCCCTTACAGATTGCTAGTTTTTCCCACCCTGAAAATTTACGCCTTGGAGTACCTCCGGCAGACCAACTCCACTTCCTCCTTGCGAAAAAGGGGTTCATTCTCAAACTTCCCACAACCATCGGCCCCTTCATTGTTAACTCAAGGCATGCCCTCCCCATAGTGGAAAACCTACTAAAGGGCATGGATTTAAGACAAGAGAAAGTTGGCCCTACGATCTTAAAGGCATCATCTCAAATAAAAGGAAGAAGATTAAATTAACTGCTTATGCTCACGAAACTAGACCCTTCATCGAGTGGAGAGCTAACCTTGATACCTGGCCTTTTCTTTCACAGATGGAGATCGATTCATCTGCGACAGGGGAAAAAGGAGATACTACTTCGACACAAGAAGCAGGCAAGAAACAGGTGGAAGAAGCTGGCGCTTCAGGAGAAGGTTATCCGCCTTCCAAAAGGCAAAGAACCAATGATGAAGAAAGTATCGGAGAAGAGAAATTGCTGCAAAAAGAAACATTGTATGGTAAATCGGACAAGGGAAAAGCAGGTTTTGTGGTAAGACGTGATGGAACATCATCTTCTGACTTCTCATAAGTTTCGTAAGCCATCTTTGCAAACAGGTCGAAGGCGGAAAGTGAAAGGAAGGTGAAAAACCGAGCTGTCAGGGAAAAGCACTGGACTAAATTAGAGGGATACGTTGACAAGTATCATACTAGGTTTTTAGCCGAGATTGAGATGGAAAAAGAACAATCAGTAATGGCCATGACTGAAGCGATATTAGACCCAGAGGCTGGGACCACCAGCTACAGAGCTCTGGAAGTGTTAGTAAACATGTCGCAAGTCCCACCAATTGACAAGTGCAATCTATTCCAATTTTTTGGTGATATGCTAAAGGACGAGGTTGTGAAGCTCTCCCTCACTCTAAGGAAGCTACAAACCAAGCACAACCAAGTGCTTGAGAACCTTAGAATGGAGAATATTAATTCCCGTGCACTATCAAATGACTTGCGTAGTCTGCAAACTATTGTGAAGGGCAAAGAGAGCGGTAAAGCAGACCCTCAAGGCCATGTCATTTCAGAATTGCAAAAACAGGTTGCAGCTCTGAAACATAAGGTGAATATTCCTGGTTCTCAGCACGTACAAACTGCTGAATTATCCCAGATAGAAAAGGATAAGGCCAATCTGGAAAACTCCCTTGCCAAGGAAAAGGAAGAGAGGGTTAGAATTTATGGCGAGATGGCTACCCTCCAGCTAATGATGGATGAGCTGCAGAAAAACTGAGATGCACATGTATGCTCCACACCACCTCTTGAAGGGTCCAGCTCACTCTCGAAGCAACTGACCACGGTGCTGGCCGAACTTCAAGCGATGGATAAGCAAGTTAAAACGGCATGAAATAAGATCAATGAGCTCGAGGCTCGCCTCAAGGAGAATTCCAAGAAGGTAGTGGCTCTGCAGAAGGAAATAGAAGAGGGAAAACAGGAGAAGTTACAGCAGGAGAAGACTATTCGAGACCTTACGAGCCGAATAAAAGGAAATATCACCCTTCTAGACGCTCGACGCTTGATTTGGACAGACATCATTATGGAAGTAAATAAGCGTTGGTTTTTCCTGACCCTAACTGAAGAAAAGAAGGCCGCAATGCACCTATTCAGAGGAACTCTCCACGAAGGGTATAATGACGCCTCAACTAAGGTTGAAAACTATAAAAGGTATGTTGCTCTTCTAAATGATTTAAGTTCAGAAGAATTGGTTAAACGAGGAATCAAGAGCAGGTTCAAGGAGGTATCATAATGTCAGAAGGTGATGGAAAAGGAAGCTGCGCGAAGCCTTGCGCTGGGCAGTTTGCAAAAGATGGTGACGAGTTTGGAACAGTTCGAAGCAGAGTGGACCGAACTAACACTCGCCGGCCTCCCATCATGCTGGGAGCCTTCAAATTCAGTTCTTCAACCATTACCAGTATATGAGTGCCTGCTGACAGAAGTGATGAATCAGAATGACATACCTTCTGAGAAGACCGCTCGGTTTAAGGCTGAAACTATAATCGTAGTACTCAGCAAAGAATTCTCCCTCCTCCATCAGGTGAAACAACGGTTACCCACTCAGGTGAGCTATGTCGAACTGACTGAAGTATACATTCGGGTCGATGCTTTCACTGCGATACCTGATCCTGCAGCCGACACTTGGCAGAGGTGTAACATTCATGCGACTACATCAGCCACCGCGTCTGCTCCGTCAGCCTCTAATAAAGCCAACTCCTTTGCAGTGACAACAATGCCTTCTTCAGCCACAGCCTCAAATCCATACCACCACTAAAGTTGTTAAATCATGGTTGGGTCCACGTGGCCTCTTGTTTTCTTTTTACTTTCAATATTCGAGTGAAATTTATATTTCACTCTTGCAATTTTTACTTTCAGTTGGAAAGTTGTGTTATTTTCATTAGAAATGGCTACAAGCCTGTTTTGTAAAATGATGGGATGCGTTTCTACCCCATCATCAATTTTGATGTTTTGATTAAGACTTAAAACTGCATACAGTCATGCAGAAAATATATTTTCCCAAAATATCTTTCTGCGTATGACCATTGGAAATGTTATAAAAGCAGAAAGCAAAGACATCTACAGGGTTCCAGATTTTCCAAAGGACTCACTAGTTCAAGCACTCTTTATGTATTTTGTCTGAATTTTTATAATTGATGTTGAAGATCCTGAAGGGACTCAGTGATAAGAAGCTTTGTTGGAATTGGGGATTCTGATCTGGGTGATTCACAGTTTGTAGCTCTCCTCTATGTTGTTTAATACAAATGTTCATTTTACATATCTCCACATTTCTTATATCTATGCTCTGGAATGCGAGTGCTCCTATGTTTAAATATGAATTTATCATTATAGATACTCATGTTTACTCAGTTATAGCACTTTAAATATAGCTCAGGCAGGATTTTTTGTTCCATTTTTCATCTCTTCCATCGTTCCTTTGATAGTAACTACAATAGATGCTTGTCTTTGGAATTGTTCATATATATGGATTCTTATCTCTGCATAGGCCAAATATATATGAATTTATGTCTTTGGATAAGCCCCGTTATGGTTAATATTATACTACATTTTCTTCCACAGTCGTCGCCTACATATTAATTGATATCTGTGAGTCATTTTAGAATTCAGCCCCCTCTACAACATTCTGTCTTAAAGCTGTCGGATGCATTTATGTATTGAAGTTTATGCTCAGTTTTTGCAGTTTCATAGTTGTTGTGTTTAACTTTGGGGTCTTGGTTCCACCCTTATTAAAACCATTCATCCAAGAGATTATAGCATGAGAGCCTGACCTCGTCAACTCCTATCAGTTGAGTCATATGCTCCTTGCAGTTAAGATGTCCTAGGCACTGGTCTTTATACAACTCAAGACTGTCTCTAGGAGCTACAACACCTTGCAAAATGATTTGACTTTCCAACCTAAACTTTGATCTTCGCTTCTTTGAGTGTCTTTGTTGACAAGCAACCCTTGTGTTTAACACCTTAGCTCTGATACCATGTTGAGAATTTGTAGGGCTGGTGATTAATACAAATTCTCTTCTTGATAAATACTTGTGAACTTTTTTGTGTTACTTATGTCTTCTCTTCTTTTAGCTTAGTTAATATTTCATCAAGTCAATTATCAAAATGCACAAAACACAAAATTTAGGCTCCTAGAGCCAGGGAAAAATCTCTCCCTCTTCGAGAGGAAAACCTGCAAGGGATTCCTCTTATAGATCTTTAAATGAAAGTTACCATGACCCAGACTCAGACCCTTGACCTAGATATGCTTCCAAGATCTTGATCCATCTTCTTTAACCTTAATTCTTCTCTTCACCAATTTTCTTAGTTCTTCTTTCCCTTTTATAATATAGTTATGAATATGTCCTTATACACAATCTTTTTGTTATACTCTATGGTAGTCTTATGTATTATCAGATTCCTTCTTTTATGTTGAACGTAGAGCTTACTATAATGTTATTCTGCCTCGTTGTATAACCCTACTCCTCTTGATTATAATATGCAACTTTTATACTTGAAGCTTATACTAAAACTCAGACTTCTCCTGGCTATTTTATCTCAGACTTATCCGCACTTACCTTTAACTTTTTCGTAGCCCTAGCATTGCACCTCCTTCTAATCTATATCACTGAAGGACTCAAACTTATTCACGTTGTTTTATCTCCTGTACTTCTACGCAATATTTCTTCTTGTAATTTTGTTTTAGGTCCACATTTCTTGCTTCGGTAATCCGCACTGTATCCTCACTTTTGTCCACACTGTAATTTGAGATTTATCCTCTTGCTTCTTCCTTAAATTGATCCGCAATTGTTTTTGAGATTGATCCGTAATTTAGTCTCTGAAATATCTGCAATTTAATATCTGAGATGTCCGCAAACTTCCCACTGTAAAATGACAGAGACAACCGCAGTAATTGTGTGCAAATGAGCCGCAGTTGATTGGGTTATATATAGTGATTCATCTGGCTTTTAGGCTGACCTGTAGGCTGAATTTCCCAATGAATGTAGGCCGACATGAAGGACTATAAATTCAACATTTGTGAGAGCATATTCTTGCATTTTCCGAGAGTCAGTTTTTCCTGGTATATTGTCAAGATCTTGGAGCATATTGATGACTAGACTCTTCATGAATATGAAACTTAACTTCATTTATATCCAGAAGATAATTCCTTATAGACATCAAGAAGAAGTCTATAGATGTATTATAAATCTTTCTCATGAAACCCATGAAGCAAGTACACTAAAAATACATTTTATTATCTTTGACATCTTCTTTGCATAAATACATAATTACATAGTCAACATGAAGACCGACCTAGTTACACTTTTCAACACATACTTAGTAAGTCTATCAACTACCACCATGAAGACACTCTTTCCTTCCGAATTGGGTAAACCTATGATAAAATCCATTGAGACCTCCTCCCAACGCTGACTTGGAATAGCTAAAGGTTGTAACAGACACGATGTCTTAATTGTCTCAACTTTATTTTGCTAGCAAGCCAAACATTTTTCCACAAACTTATGAATATCAAATTCAAGGCCACCCCAAAAAAAATTCTTCTTTACTTTGTGGTAAGTTTTTAAAAATATTGAGTTCCCTCCTAAAGGAGAGCTGTGCAATTCCAAAATAGTATTTTGTTTGAGTTGGGAATTATTACATAGATATTAGTGATCTTTGTACCATAATGAGTCAATTTTCCAGATAAATGTATCATATGTGGTGGGATCTTGTTGCAACTTTTGAATGAGTGTCCACACCTCATCTTCATTCTTCCATTCCTCCCTTGTTTCAGTTATCCAATCAGGTTGGATAATAGAAATGGCATATAGCAATGCTTCCACATCCTCATCCCTTCTTGAGAGTGCATCTGCAACAACATTTTGCTTCCCTTTTTTGTAGATGATTTCAAAGTCATAACCCAACATCTTAGTGACCCATTTTTGTTTATCTTTTGAAGATAATGTTTGTTCCAAAAAGTATTTAAGACTATCATGCTATGTTTGTACCTTGAAGTGCTTTCCCATTAGGTAAGGGCACTATTGCTTCAGGGCATTTAGTATTGCCAACATTTCCTTCTCATAAATAGGTTTGTGTAAATACTTTCCCTTGATTGGACAACTGTCAAAAGCAATGGGTCGCCCTTCTTTCATTAAAACAACACTAATTCCATTTCCTGAGGCATCACATTCCACCATAAAGGTTTTGTGAAGTTTGGTATAGTTAAAACTGAAGCTTGGCACATTTCCTCTTCAAGATTTTCAAGGGACTTAGTTGCTTATGGAGTAAAAAAAGATGCATCTTTCTTCAATAATTTTGTTAGAGGTGCTGCTATTTTCCCATAATTCTTAACAAAATTTCATTAATACCCTGTGAACCTAAGACATCCTCGGAGATGCTTTAGGTTTGTGGGGATTTTCCATTCCTTGATTGATTTAGTTTTGTTAGAATATACCTTACACCCTCATGAGATAAACTATGACCCAAATATTCCACCTCTTGTACCCCAGAGAAACATTTGGAGGTTTTTGCATATAATTGTTTATCCTCCAATAGTTTGAGCACCCTCTCAACATGTTGAACGTGATCCTTCCAAGACGTGTATATTATTATTACTAACACAAATTTTCCAAGGAAGGGTTTGAAAATGTAATTCATCAAACCTTGAAATGTGGAAGGTGTATTAGTAAGTCCAAAATACATGACCAAAAAATCATAATGAACTTCATGAGTTCTGAATGTTGTTTTCAGAATTCTTTTAGTCTTCATTCTACTTTGATGATATCTTGAAAGAAGATCCAACTTGATGAAGTAAATTTCTCCATGTAATTCATCCAACAATTCATCAATGATAGGAATAGGAAATTTATATTTAATAGTGAGCTGGTTGAGCTCCCTATAATCCGAACGCATACACCATTATCCATCCTTCTTGTGTACCAATACTACTGGAGTAGAGAAATAAATTTATCTAGGTTGAATTTTACCTGCCTCTGAAATTTCTGCAACCATACGTTCAATTTCAAATTTTTGGGCACATGGGTATCTCTAAGGTATTATGTTTGGAGGAATGATTCTTGGAATCAAGTGAATAGAATGATCATGATCACAAATACATGGGAGGCCTTTTGGAGTCTCAAATACCTAGGAATGTTTATCCAAGATTCTTTGGAGATATGGAGAAATAGATGATTTTGATGTTTGAACATCTAGTGAGCATAATAGTTCAATTATGCCTCGTTCCTTCTTCAAAAGTTTTTTCATGCCATTAGATTTGATTATCTTCCATTGTTTCCTTGTGATGCCCCTTATTTCAATTTCCTTTCCTTCCAAAAAAAAAATCAAGAAAATTTCTTGAAAATTAAAAGTTATTGTCCCCAAAGATTATAATTATTGGACTCCTAATACAACATCAACACCACCCATTGGAATGGAAAGCGTTGGAATATTCAATACATATTACCCCATGGTTAGATTGATATTATGGAACTTTCATGAGAAATTTATAGTTCCTCCATTTGTAACCATCACTTGACACTCTGGTGCTGGATATATAAAGTAATTCAATTCCTAGGCTGTTTTAAAATGAATAAAATTATGGGTACTACCAGAATCAATCAACAATGTTACCTTTTTTTCTTGATATATCCTTCTATCTTGAGAGTTTGAGGAGTTGTAATTCCTGCCAATGCATTACAAGATATGGTCGGATTCATTTCTTCTTTCTCTAAGGTTAGTTCCTAGTGTATATCCTCTTCCTTTGATGCTTCTTCTTCCTTTTATTCATCCTCTTCACAATCTATGTAAAATATTTTCTTCTCAACACACTCATGACCCTTAGTGTATTTTCTATCACAACTGTAACAAATACCTTTTTCTCTTTTTTCAGTTGTTGTGGTGTCAACCTTATATGTTGTGAGAGGTTAGGAGCAACAACACTTCCATCTTTATAGTTGTGAGTGGTAGACTTCCTTGTTGCCATAATTTTTATTTCAATTTTTCTTGCCACTTTGAATGCCTTATCCAATGAATTAAGTCCGCAAAGGTGAACCTCATGTTGGATGTTATCCTTTAAAGTCCCTTTGAAGACATCAATCATGTGTTCCTCTGGAATATCATTTACCTTGATATTTAATCTTTGGAAGTCCTCAATGTGCTCCATTATTGAACCCTTTTGTTTGAGATTTATCAATTGGATAAAGAAGGTATTTATCTTTGTACCCTCATAGTGTTCTACCAATTCTTCCATACAAAATTTCCAAATGACAATTGATTTATGAGAACAAAGCCATCGATACCACACAAAATGATTTTGTTCTAAATATAAATATGCAATGCGTACCTTTTGTGTGTGTGGTACATCATGTAGATCAAATAATTGCTCCATCTGCAGTAGCCATGTTACCATATCCTTGCCATCAAAATTCCTCATATCAATCTTTGGAGTATGGTTTTTCTTCATCCCAAAGTTGGAGTCTCTAAAATCACGATTCACATTTTGTTTGTTCTCTTCATGAATTTCACGAAATACCTTATTTCTTCTAGAAACTTTGCCAAATATTCCTTCAAACCTTCCATGTCTGCTTTTAAACCATTCATGTCTTTTTTTATACCATCCACATCCCCTTTTATTTCATCATTGGTTTCTTTGTTAGAGCGAAATTTGTTGCACTTGGTCTCGTAATTGCGATATATCATGTTGCAATTCTTCCTCTTCATGCGTCATAGTAGAGCTTTCTGAGGGCTTAATGGGTGTAGAATTATTTTTTTTGGGAGGAATTTTAAAACCAAATATTGATATCTATCCTTCAATATGACCTTTAAATTACTTCAAATTTATTTTTCAAACAAAAGTTATGCAATTAAAAAAAAATAAAAATAACACACATTTTTCTTGCTTTTAGGAGCTCAATATTGAAATTGTTGTATCTATGTAATTTCAGCTTTCCAAGGTCTGAAATTTAATCCTGTGATAACACTATAAGTCTTCTTTCCAATTCCACAATCAAACCGAGATTGGATTCTTCAAGATAAAGTTATGCCAAATCTCCCACGATGACCTGGTTATGGATTGGTTCAGTAGAGTGAACTTGTACAGAATGCCACATGTCACTATTTCAATCTTTAACTCTGAAAATGTTACAGGACAAACTATAGTACTTTCAATTTCAGTTTATAAAATTAAAATTTGATTCTCATAGAGAAAGTTATGACGATTTTCCCTAGGTCACTTGTTTGAGATTGAATTATGGAGCATGCAAAAACCCTAACTTCTTCGAACGATATCTCATAAAATATAACAAACCAAGATCTGAAATTTTTACATGAGATTCACCAAGATTTCATATACATGTCGTCAAAATTTAAATATTTGAAGTCTCGAAGAAAAATAGTTATAGCAAAAATTCCAAGATGAACTATTTGAAGCAGGGAAACCCTAGAATCCAAACCTCTAATACCAAATGTTACGCTACCAGATCACAAAAAAAAAGAAAATATAGATCAATGACTTGAAAACTAACCTCTTATAGGGGGAAAAATCCTTTACATCACATAAATGAACAATTATTGGATGATTCAAATGACGAGACCTCCTTAGTATATATAGGAGTCTAAAAGGTCACAATATAATCAGAGCTTACATAAGAATAATAATGTAAGTGCACAAAAATAACAATAGGGGGGGGGGGTACATGGGAATAACAATAAGGGGGCTACACTAACTATAAAAATAAGGGGGCTACACTAACAATAAAAATAAGGGGGATACACCATTATTATAGGTACCTAACACAATTATGAAGAATTATGTTTGGGAAATTGTTCTTGGACCAAGTGACAAATATGTTGTCACTTCCAAATGGATATACAAGATTAAACACGCAGTGGATGGGAGAAATTATAAGTATAAATATATATTTTTGGCAAGAGGATTTTCACAAAAGGAAGGTATCAATTATGATGAAACCTTCACTCCTACAACAAGATGTACAACTACTAGATCACTTGTCTATTTGGCTACCACTATGGGATGGAACATTCATCAAATGGACATTAAAACATTTTTTTTCGAATGGGTCCATTGATGAAGAGGTTTAAACCTTGGGGATTCAAAGTCCATAATATGGAGACACACATCTGTAGATTGAATAAGGCTCTATATGGCTTAAATCAAGCATCTAGAGCATGGTATGCCAAGATGGATGCATACTTATTAAGACTTGGTTTTATCAAGAGTTATGCAGATTCTAATCTCGACATCAAAGTGGTCAAGGATGAACTTGTGATCATACTTTTATGTGTATGAATTTCTTGTTACGGGTGTAGAACATCCAATACAAGAATGCAAGGGGTAGTTGGCAACTGAATTTGAAATGAAGGATCTTGGGCTTATGCACTACTATTTGGGACTAGAGGTTTGGCACAAACCTAGTGAAATTTATCTTGGTTAAGGAAATATGTGATTAAGATATTACAAAAATTTGGCATGATGGATAGTAAGCCAATTAAAACTCCTATGATCAATAATCTAAACAAGTTGAGGAGTTCAAAATATAGTTTGGTGGATCCTACATGCTATAGATAGTTGATTAGCTCCTTAATGTATCTTGTGAATACTAGATTTGACATTTGTTTTGCAGTAAATGTCCTTAGTCAATTTCAGGTGGAGCCAAGGCATGACCATTGGATAACAACCAAACACATCTTGAGATACCTTCGTGGGACAATGCATCATTGCCTTATATATGCTGGTAATGAGATTCAACTATTGGGATATACAAATTCTGGTTAGGGTGGTAATGAGACAAATGGTATAAGCACTATTGGTGGATACTTTAGTTTGGGATCTTCCATGATTTCGTGGATGAGAAAGAAGTAGGATATTGTTGCTTTGAGTAGTGTTTAAGTAGAGTAAATTTCTACAAGTGAAGTTTGCAAAGAGGTTGTTTTGTTTAGAAAGTTGCTATTGGATTTATATGAAGGACAATTGAGCCCTACTATTATACATTGTGATAACCAAAGTTGCATAACATTGACTGAGGACCCAGTGTTTTATGCTAATACAAAGCATATTAACAATAAGTACCACTACATCAGAAGTTTGGTACGAGATGGGGTCGTGAAGCTACATTATATCTCTACAAATGAACATGTAGTTGATATTCTGAAAAAAGTCACTTCCAAACAAGGAGCTTGAGTACTTAAGAAGCAAGCTTGGTTTGGTAGATACCTCCTCTCTGATTGAGAGGGAGTGATGATGGGAATTATATTCTCTCATTCATTTTTCATGCACTAGGACAGGACTAACGATCGTACATCTAAGTGAAGGTCGTGAATGGATAATAGGGTCTATAGGATTGGATAAGCATCTAAGAACTAGTCCTTCTTGAGGAATAGGAATCCAAGATAGAAGTAGTCTCTTAGACCGATACTCTTTGAGGATGAGATAGGGCATCCAAGACAAGAGTAGTCAAAGAGGACCAATATCATTTGAGGATTAGGAAATCCAAGATAAAAATAGTCCTAGAAGGACATACCCAGTGAACATCTGGAAGGGTATGCGCTTTGAGACGTAATGTCATGTCTCAGTAAAACCTCCCAACATTGTGCTCTGATCTAGTGAATAGATAGAGCTTGTTAGTCAAGGCCTTGCTATGTTGACAATGTTGGTTATAATGTTGATGCTTAAATATGGCTTATCAATTTGACTCTTCTTATGGGAATACTTCAATATGAGAATCCTTGTACCTCATGATAATATTACGAATACCTCCCTAGTTAAGAGGGAGTGTTGGAGAATGTAACTAGATTCGACTTTCATAATGACTTTTGTAATAATGCATTGTATATTTTTAATAAAAAGAGAAATAATTTTTATTTATTCAAGAATGGGTTTCATGCATTCAATCTAAGTCAAAGCATGTTCTTCATGCTTCTAGGGCTTGTTGAGTTAAAGAAGAAATTTTTTCATGCATTGTAGTCCTATTTGGACTTATTGTAACAAAAGAAAAATATTATTTTTGAGTCTAGAAAGTCATTTTTTTTCTCCAAGAACAAGTCATCCCTGCCAAGGAAACGTTGTCCTAGAAGAGGCCTATTTGACCTATTGAAAAGTGTATATATAACATGAGACTTCGAATCATTTGAGATACTTCACAATTTCAATATGCAATGAGAAAAGAAGGCAATCTAGAGCGAGAAGTCAAGGAGAAAAGGAGAAGTCAAAGCGAAGGAAAGAAGACCTAAACTTTGATTTTTCTTCCCGCATGTACGAGAAAATTAGGGTTTCTGTGCGAGCTGCAGGGCCAAGATTTACAGGTCTGAATTAAAAACCTAAAGTTGCAGGGCCAAAGTTTTGAGAAGAGCAGACCTTGACGAGATTGACCTTCGTTGTCTTTGGTAAACTATGAATTGTTTGGAAGATATTCTATTGGAGGGATACCTTGGTGCTTGGAAGGAATCTTGACTTTGGTCCTTGGGTATTGGAGGTCTCACTTTGATTTGATTTTATAAGAAGAGAAATATTATTTATGGGTTTTCCCCTTGAAGGGGTTTTTCCTTGGCTTGGAGCTTATATTTTGTGCTCTTTGTGTCTTTGTGATCTTCATGTTTTGGTAATTGCTTGATGAAGAAGAAATAAATGCGATAAAAGGACAACTAATATCACAAGTAATTATCAAGTTAGGAAAGTCAACTATAATCTAAAAATACTTTTATTTTCCAACAAGAGTTTGGGTAGATATAAGCTATTTCTAAAAGTAGAAGGCTCTATGATGTTTTGTTGAGGATTATCATTGAATTAGAGTGAGCATGAGATAAATAACACTCAAAGCACACAACTATTCTAAATTTTTGGTTCTAAATCTCGTTGGAAGTATGAAAGAGTGTGAGTTCCACCTTTGCAAGGGGATATTTGTACATGAAACTTGATCACTAAGGGTTTTAACCAATTTTAAGACAACCTTGATCGTTGGTTTTCCAAAAAAGTGACCAGAATACATGGAAATAAGGCTCACCAGAAAAATGAGGCTCTCCATAAATGGGGAAATCCAAGTGCCCCATATCAAACGTCTTTAGAGTGTTGCTCATTTTGAGGTTGTCCCCTTGAGAAGGCACTTAAACTTCACTTGTCGTTTTAAATATAAAAAAATGTTTGCTTATATTGCAAGTATAATATTATGGCTTTGTCTTCTTTAATTGTTTTAAATCTCTTCATATGTTGTTCTTAATTCTTAATTTATGTTATATAAGTACACTAGGAGTAGTATCATAAAAATTTCCTTGGAATACAAATTTGTGGTTAGGAAGCATATGTAGGGAATACAAGTGGATTCCCTTAGTTGGACACCCTTGTACACATATGTTGGTACCTAGTGAGCAGTATTACAATAGACAAAATCTAGTCACAAATTTAATCTTCCAAATACCCTCAAGAATATTTAAGCCGTTATAAATCCCTAAGATCATCTCTATAAAAGTATTTTGACATTTTACTCACTATAGCATGCCCAACACAACACTTGGGCATATCACTCTATGTACATGGGAATTGGGTAATACAACAAAGGGTAATTAATATTCCTTATTTAGCATTGTGAAATATCAAGAAGGTACTAGTGAGGAGTTGGAGGAAAAAATGTAACTGAAGATGAAGTCAACGAGGGAGCGAGAAACTAGGGTTTCCTAATTGTCGTTTCTCCTCCCTACTTGCTACAAATTTATGCAATGTAGATAGTGCCATATTTGGTGTTTTGTTTCTCACTTGGGTTGTTTGTAGTGGTTACGTGTAGAGTGCTTCAATATTCATGGAAGATCAGGAGTTTATGTTATTGTTTTGGGGTTTTAGTCTTGGTTTTCTGCTACCTCGACTTACTATTGGATTGGTTGATCTATTATCTTAGCCAATTTTGTTGATTTCATTTCTTATACAATCGACAATCCTTCCAACCGTGAATTCTATGGTCATGGCTCTCTGCCCCATGGTAGATTTGTAAAGTGGGTAGATAAAATTCCTTTTCTTGATTTAAGGTTTGCTACCTCTACAAAGAAGAACATTAAGACCTTTAAGGAAATAAAGTTGATTGGTAAGTTCACCAGAATTTGCTCCATCTATAACTTTATTTTAGAACGGATTTCTAACAATTAGAAAGATCATGAGCCCAATGGTATTTTATATTGTGGAAATGGTTATTTTTCTTTTTTTTAAAGCAAAGAGGACAGAGATATGATTTATAGATTTGGACCTTGTTTAATGGGCTCTAAGGGAATTTTTCAGTAATGTCCCCATTTTTCAGATTTCCTTGTGGTGAAATTAGGAGGGATTTCCAGAGCTTATGTCATCTAGGTCACAAGAGTAATATTAAATTATTGGAGGGCCTGAAGTGTTTTAAGGATTTATATGGGGGCCAACTAGGATCGTTTACCATTTTTCATCATCAGGATCAGTTTCATATAGTTTGGTATTGGTTCTACTACATTTCGATGATTTTCGTAAAACAAAATTATTAACATACATATTTTAATTAATTATGCTTAAGGTGTTTTTTTGGGTTGATTACTTGGAGAAACACCTGAGTGTAATAGCTCATTGGAATCACGGCGAAAATATCTACAATACAAGAAGATGAAAAAGGGATTTGGGAGGCCAGTGTGACCATGGTGGTAGTTCAAGAATTTTATGGAGATAAAAGTGACTTTAATTAGTAATAAGAAGTCACTTATTAAATAAAAGGTGAAAAAATATTTTCATCTAAGGGGTAAATAAAAGGGGGGAAAAGTCACTTGGAAAATAGGAGGAAAATGCACATTATTAATAAAAAAAATAAAAGGATATTTCTAGAATATTGGAGAAGACCCAACAAAATCTTATAAAAGGGGAGAGAAGGCCATTTCTCATTCATTCTAGTTTATGATTATTTCTTGGTGTTTGGTTTGGGAGCTTAGGCGAATTTCTCTCAAGGGTTTCAGGTGAGACTCTCAAACTATTTTCAGTGGACATCCATTGCCACCCTAGCTGGTAAATCATCCATTTTTGGTGCACATCATTTCCACCCTAATTGACATTGTAGGGAAATTATTAGATTTCCATTTGTGCTTAAATTTCAGGTTATTTTGCAATTATCTTTCAAGGAGCCGAATTTATATATATTTACTAGATATCTTTATTTGTTGGGGTCGAGATTATTTGCTGATGCCAAGATTATTTGTCGAAGCTAATATTTATTTACTGGGGGTTCCATCCATTTTGTTGGAGTTGATATTTATTTGTCGGGGGTTCCATCTATTTTGTCAAATTTGATATCTATTTGTTGGGGTTTCATCCATCTTGTCAGAATTTATATTTATTTGTTGGGGTTCTATCCATTTTTCTAGGGTGGATATTCATTTGTCGAGGTTATATTCATTTGCTAGAGTTGGTATTCATTTGTTGGTGATTGATTCATTTTGTCGAAGTCATTGTCTTGGAGGTTGAGTTGGTTTAGCCATTTTTTGGAGAGATGTTTAGGTTCATAAAGTTGATATTTGTATGTAAACCCTCTATTTTGGCTAATAAAATTGTTGGTTTCCCTTGCAATATTCTTGTTGTACATGATATTTATTTTTCTTGCCGAGTGTTTGTGAAAATGTTTGCTCACTAAATGTTTGACACAATTCCTCAAAGATAATTTTGAAAATTTGTGGGTTAAAATATCAAATTTTAGAAAAAGGGATAATACATTGGTATCAGAGCATGATTTTGGCCAATTATGGATCTAAATCAAGGTGATATCGAGAAGAAGAACTTCAAGACTATAATTGGAAGGGAAAATGGCTTCCGAGTCAGTTGTATCAAGAAATATTCCTTTAAAATAATGAAAAATATCACATATATTTCACTAGGATAATAGAGCAAGTTGGAGCATGGGTATCATCAAAGGTAGTGAAGAAAAGAATAAATTGCAGATCAAAACACGAAGCTAGGCCAGACTCACTCTAAGAAGTTGATAAAGGGTTTGGGATGAAGGTGAATAAAATAATAATATATAATGCCTATCATCATTTAATGAGATTATTAAGGAAAATCATGAGGCTACGATATTTGATGATGATTCCCAAGAGGTGTGCAAACATGATAACGCACATTTGGTCAACGGTGTGAACTTAGACCCATTAGATGATTTATTTTATGAAGAAGATGATGCTCATACGCTTATTTGAACCCATAATTTGGAAAACCAATTGAAGTTAAGTGTCAACTAGATTATGGCAACTGCGAGACATTATGGTGATACATAAGCATTAGTGGCATATTATTGTTGGAGAAATGTTGTGATATGTAAAAATTTGGGAGGAGAGCTTTCACTAGCAATTTTGAGACACTCTAAGAGGCATCGACAAAGATTAAATATCACTACCTTCACCTTCTTTTGGATAGAGATCACCTACTCATGCTTGTTACAATATACCATGATGCACTAGAAGGGAAAGAGGAGGAAGTTTTCAGGTTTACCCATGAGCTTGAGACTACCCAAGAGTCCTTGAAGAGCACTCTGATGACCCTTAAAGAATCATATGTACAGGTTGAGAAAATTTTTATTGGGTTGAGTTGTGGACATTCTTCATCCCCAATTGCAGACAGTCGGGATGTAATGGGAATTCATGATTTGATAGAGGAACCTTATATGATATTTGAGCATGAGGAGCACCTAGATGAACAAGCACTTGCAAAGAGGTATGTACGAGATGGTTATGATTATGCATCCATGAGACACAAAGATAAGTATATTTCAAACGAGGGTACATCCATCTGGGATCCATGTTTAGTTGACACAAGTGGGGTGGATGTTGGAAGCCCAAGTTGGCATTGGGATCCAAGTGGGGCTTTTCATCATTTATCAAGTGTGCAGGGTGACTATGGCATTAACAAGGTGATTAACCCAATGATATCCTTCACACTTCCATCAAAGTTCTAGTCAGTGCTAGTGGCAAGTTGATTTTATAGAAGAGTGTGTAGACTTTTAGAGATGCCTTGGAACATCATCTATGCATGGGGTTGCAGGGTGGTAAAAATTCCTTGTTAGGAGTTATTCATATGGGTTGATATTGGTATTTTTATCGACAAAGAATTATATGGGGAAAATGTGCTTCCATTGATTATTGGACACAGGTATCACTGAGGATTAGTATAGAACTGACACTTATGTTGGCATGTGAGGAGCTATGCCACTCAAATTTACCAGGGTGAATTAGGAGGGTTGATCCACATCATAATGGATTATATAGTGGAGTGACGAGTACATTGACACATATAGGATACCAGTCGGTATAGGGTGGTATAACAATAGGTAGTGATACCTAGTGGTGTACAGGGATATGCCACAGTGTGTAGAGGTATGCAAAGGAGTACAAGGATACATGGTTGTATGTAGTGATGTATGATGCTTCATAGAGAGATCTTTGGTTTAGCTCACTCAAGATCGATGAGGGTACATATGAGAATCTCTTTATCATACCCTTAAGGATTCACACACCCATCTCTCTTCTGTATTACTTACATAAATACATGATTTGGTTGTTTTCCCTTGCAAGATGTGAAGGGCTCACCTGAGACAGTTATATGGTACACAATGCATAAAGAGAGAGACTTCCCAACTGAGGCATATGGTGAAGTTTGTGAGTTGACTGCAAAAATAACATATGTTTTTCCCTTGAGTTCACACTTATGGAGATGCATAATACACTTTTGGAAGGACATTTTAGGGCATTATATGGGAATGAGGTACAATGATGAGGCTCCAGGTAGTATCGGGGGACGACATCAGGAGATGGGATAGAAGATTCCGCTATGTGGCATGGTGGGTGCAGGACAACTTAACACATTCCATATTGATTCATGATATATTGTGTTAGTATACTAATTGCAACATCTATCATAACTATCTCACAAAAAAATTGACTATGGGATATAGGGATCCAATTGATTGATGGACCACTCTACTTATTGATGAGAATAATTATGGCAAAGGGGGGTCTAGTTCATTCTTGGGTTGACACATGGGAAGTCATTGAGATATTCACCATGTGTCGAGGCAGGTTTACCCTATTGTTGCTCAGGATCAAGACTAGACATGGATTGGTAGGCTCTGACATTGTTGAGTTTCCTTTGCAATATGGGCATAACTTTGGTATTTACAGGTATTGTGGCTGAGATTTGTGGGAGAGGGGGATTCAGTATGAGCATGATGGGTAGTCAGTTATGACCAAAGCGATGCATCGTTAGCATGGCAATTTATTTTTGAGATTAGCATGGGATCCTAGCATTATAGTACTTGGAAGTACAACTACCCTTAGGGACGAGTTGATTTATATAGGGGGAGATCACTCAGAGCTTCCATTGGAATTTAGTTTGTAGATATAATTTCACTTCTCAGTGTTTTGTTGATATTATGGAGTGCCTCACTAGCGTGGTAGTGTGATCAACATGAGGAGGAAATGGTTAGTTCATGTGAACAAAGACCCTTTTTAGAGGGAGTTTTGATTCTACTTTCAGGAGTTCACTCTTAAGGTACATGAGATTGGTGTTCTGGTAGAGAAATTTCTCGAGGATTTGATTGATATTTTGAATTATCGAGACTATCTACTTATTGGCAATATGCAGAGGGCTTCTGGTGCCTATGCCTTGTTTACAAGTGAGTGGAGCGATGAACACTTCATGATGATTATGATGTTTTGGGACCCCAGTATCATGAGATCCATTTGTGTTGGGGCAGTACAATGGTCTAGAGTGAATCAATGACACATTTGGGACCCTGGTATTAGTTTGGATCAGCTTGTGGAACAACAAGAAGTGATGACATTGCTTGAAGACAAGAAATTTTAGGGAGGGGAGACCCTAAAATTATTTATCGAAGATTTTTTATTTGTTGGGGCCGAGATTATTTGTCAGATATCTTTATTTTTTGGAGCCAAGATTATTTTCTAGAGATGATATTTATTTACTAGGGGTTCCATCCATTTTGTCAGAGTTGATATTTATTTGTTGGGTGTTTCATCCATTTTTCTAGAGTTGATATATATTTTTTGGGGTTTCATCCATATTGCTCGAGTTGATATTTATTTTATGGTGTTCTATCCATTTTGCTAGGGCTGATATTTATTTATCAAGGTTAGATCCATTTTCTAGAGTTGGTATTCATTTGTTGGCAATCGATTCATTTTGTCAAAGTCATTATCTTAGATGTCGAGTTAGTTTAGCCATTTGTTGGAGAGCTGTTCAAGTTCATAAAGCTGATATTTGCTTGTAAACCCTCTATTTTAGCTAATACAATTATTGGTTCCCCTTGCAACATTCTTGTTTTATATGCTATTTATTTTCCTCGCCAAGTGATTTTGAAAATTTTTGCTCACTAAATGTTTGAAAAAAGTCATCAAAGAAAATTTTGAAAATTTGTGGGTTAAAATAACAAATTTTAGAAAAGGGGATAATATAGTTTCTTGCCCACGAGATTCTAGATTTTAATCCTACCATGGAAATATCTTCTACGCATGTCTGGATTAGATTTTTGCATCTTCCCATCATTGTTATAATAATGGTATTTTCAAAGCCATAGGTTCCAAATTGGGCCACTATTTTATCAATTCTCAGGGCAAGGACAATAAATTCTCCTATGCCAGAATTTGTGTTGAAATGGATTTTGAAAAAGGATTCCCTGAGGTTATTCAACTTGACTTTGAGGGTTGGTCATATCTCTACGCTGTTGTTATATGTAGGTTTATTTTGAAGGCAATTTTGCCATGAGTATGGGCACTTTGCAAAAGGTTGTCCAAAATTTCTAGCATCTCAATCTCCTTTTATCCATCTACCACGTTCTTAGAGTAATTATGAGCAAGGAGCACTCAAAACAATTTGAAGGAAGCACAAAAATCATCTGTCTAAAATGCCTCATTCCAATAGGTATGAATCTCATCAACATCCTCCCTGCAATAATATATATGAATATTTGAAGTCCTTAGAGGTAGAAATTGCATTTGAAGAATATCGGCCAAATCTAGTTCAAGTGCCTTAAGAGAACATAATTTCACTCGCTAAGGAAGATATTACTTCTAAGGATATTGAAAAGAATTCTCCTTCAAATAATAGGGAGAAGAATCAAGTTCAAAGGCAAAGAAGGAGGTCAATCTCTATTTTTCTCCTTCCTATTTAAATTTTATAAAAAACAATCAAAAATTAATAAGAAGTAGAAATTATCAAAGCAATAAATCCCCAAATCTAGTGCCCATCATTATTAGCCTCATGTGGTTTTAGTGGAGGGTTGGTTTCAATTAAATCTTAGAAATTTTTCATTTTTGTACCATCTTGTGTGGGTAGTTTGGAAAAATATACTCTTGTTCTCAAGAAGTAGTAGGCTCGAGTCTCCAGAAGCTCTTGTATTGGATTTCTTCTTTTTTTAGGAGGAGAATGTTTTTTTGCATTCCTCCTTTAGAATCATTTAATAATTTTTCTTAGTAGTATTCATTGTAATGTACTTCGGTTGCATGTTCTAGCCGTAATTTTTTGCTTCATATAAAATTCTTGTTCTCGTTTATTGGAAACTATGAGGCATAAAAAAGAGTTATAGAACTTAACATTTCTTTACTCTCAAGACCCTACTAAACTGCTACATATGGAGTGAAATTCCCACAGAATTTGGAATATCTAGGATTTGAAAATTTCAACGTTATAATAAACTCTCGAAAATTATATGTGTGTGTGTGTGTGTGTGTGTGTGTGTATGTGTGTGTGTGTGTGTGTTTTGTATGTATGTATGAGTCATCACAAGCATACCCTGACCATTGTGGGTGAGTTACCTCAAAGAATCCTTATAAGAAGTTTATCACATAAGTCTAGTTCATTAATAACCATATTGGTGGAGCCACGTGGTCCAATAACTACCACTAAAGAAAGTTGTTTGGTAAGTTCACCAAAATTTGCCCCATCTATAACTCTATTTTAAAATGAATTTCTAACAATTAGGAATATCATGGGCCCAATGTTATTTTATATCATCGAAATGGTTATTTTTATTTTTATTTTGAAAGCAAGAGGACAGGGATCTGATTTATAGATTTGGGCCTTATTTCATGGGCTCCAAGGGAATGTTTCTCACTCACGAGACTCCATATTTTAATCCTATAATAGAAATCTTGTCCACACCTATCTGGATTAGATTGTTGTATATTCCCTTCTTTGATATGAGAATGGCATTTTCAAAGCCATAGGTGCCAAATTGGGCCATTTTTTTACCAGTTATCAGGGCAAGGACAATAAATTATCCTATGCCATATTTTGTGTTGAAATGGATTTTTACAAATGACTCCCTGAGGTGATTCAACTTGAATTTGAGGATTGGTCCTATCTCTGAGTTGTGGATTATAAGTAGGTTTCTTTTAAAGGTAATTTTTTCCATGAGTGTGGACACTTCACAAAAAGTTTTCCAAAATTTATAGCATCTCAGTCTCCTTTTATCTCTCTAACACCTTCTTAGAGTAATTATGAGCAAGGAGCACTCAAAACAATTGGAAGGAAGCACACGAATAATCTGTCTAAAAGGAATAATTCCAATAAGTGTGAATCTCATCAACATCCTCCCTCTAAGAATATATATGAAGCTTTGAATTCCTTGGAGGTAGAAATCACATTTGAAGAAGATTGAACAAATCTACTTGAAGTGCGTTAAGAGAACATCATTTCACCCGCTAAGGAAGAGAATAATTGTAAGGATATTGAAAAAAACCCTCCTTTAAATAATAGGGATGAGCATCAAGTTCAGAGGGAGAGAAGGAGGTCAATCTCTCCTCTTCTCTTTCATATTTAGATGTTCTTAAAATCAATCAACAAATAATAAGAAGTATAAAAGATCAAAGCAAGAAATCCCCAAATCTCGTGCCCATCATTCTTAGCCTCCTATGGTTCTAGTGGAGGATTAGTTTCAATTAAATCTTATAAATATTTTGTTTTGTACCATCTTGTATGGGAAATTTGTTGAAATCTACTCCTGTTCTCAAGAAGTAGTAGGCTCAAGTCTCCAAAATCTCCAGTATTGGATCTTCTCCCTTTCTTCTTTTTGTTGGGAGGAGGATGGTTTTTTGATGTACTTCAATTGCATTTTCCAGCCATAGATTTTTACTTCATACAAAATTCTTGTTTTAGTTAAAAAAAAACCAAGCGAGAACTATTATTGGAAACCATGAAGCATATCAAAGAGTTATAACAATTAACATGTCTTTATTCTGAAGGCCCTACTAAATTGCTACAACATATGGAGTGAAATTCTCGTAGAACTGAATATATATATATATATTTCTGTGTGTGTATGTATAAGTCATCACAAGCATACCCTGACCATTATGGGCGACTTATCTCAAATTATCCTTACAATATGTTTATCACATAAGTCTAGCTCATTAATAACCATATTGGTGGAGCCACATCGTCCAATAACTACCACTAAAAATATGACCATGGACACAAGGATTACACAAATAGAATACCAAGTCTCTATAATTGTCTAAAAGGTACATCTTGTCCCTACACTATCCAAATAAGTATAATGCATATTTGAGTGAATGGGGCATATTCAAAGTGTCATTTCCAAATTTCATTCCACCTTCAATGATCAATTGGATTTTTGGAATGTTAGGTTGGTCATGTTACATCTAGCACCTAGTGTAAAGCATCACTAAGTGACCTAAACAACGTGCAAGACACAAGAGTGCTAACATTTTCACCTCAACAACTAGTCCCCTCTCTTTAGAAAATGAAAAATCAAACACAAGGGAGGCTTATGTGGTAAGTCTAGAGGATCAAGTGACCTAGGGATCTTAAGATAAATTCCCCCTAAGGATCCTAAAATAAAAATCCAATAGATATTAATATGAAAACTAGGGTTTACATTGGATGAAAGAATAAATTCAAGACTCAAGTTAAAAATGCCCATGAGTCAATCTAAAGGTTAGGATCGGATATGGATTCTCAAATATGTTACTTGAACACATCAAATCGAGAAAAACTCAAGGCTACTATAAACTAGTGTTTTAAGGCAACAAATTGTAGCAAAAAAAAAGTTTATAATAATAATAGATTTAACCCTTTAAAATGTGTAAAAAGTATATGGAGTGAAGGCTAATTTTAAGAGTTAACCAAGGATGCCCACGTGGTGTAGAGCAGTCGGTGATGGGGTGCACTGTTAAGGCACTCCGTCTGCAAGGTCACCGGTTCGAAACCCATGGGTGGGATGGGAGGAGACAAAATGGAAAGATTAAGATTAATCTAAACTACCAAAAAAAAAAGAGTTAACCAAGGAAAAAATTACAATAATTTTTTTTATGATTAATTAGCACATAAAAACAAATAAAGTATGACATCAGCCCTAGAAAATGTTTCAAAAAAGTATGGAAAACTTTGAATTAGCTTTTTTAATGCACTTCTAAATAAAAATAACTATGGCACGTGCATTAACAAGTCATAATTACTAAAAAACAAGATTTTGTTGTAATTTAACCCTAGTTTACCATAAAACAAAAGAAAAAAAAATGAATTTAGGGTTTTAGAGGAATACTGTTAGGTCCCTATATTACTAGTGTAGTCTCTTATTATTGTTAGTGTGGCCCCCTTATTGTTATTGTTGTACCCCTCTAGTCCCCATATTGTTATTATTGTGCCCCATAAAAGCCCACTATTGTTATTGTTGTGTCCTTACATTATTATTGTTAGGTCGACTAGGATTATATTGTGACCCCATGGACTCCTATATATAGAAAGGAGCTTTTGTCATTTGTATCATCCAAGAATTGTTCATTTATGTAATGTAAAGAAGGTTTCCACCTCGAAGAGGCTGATTTCTAAGTCGTTGATATCTCTTTTATTATATTTTGTGAGTTGGTTTCATAACATTTGGTATCAGAGCTTTGGATTCTAGGGTTTTGCTGCTTCAAACATGCCATCGTGGAATTTTCGCTATAAATTTTTTTCTATGAAGGTTCAGAAGCTAAAAAAAATACCCATTTGCGAAGAAATCCTAAGGAACTTCATGTAAAATTTAAGATCTTGGTTCACAATATTTTCAGAGATAGGATCTGTGGAAGTTAGGGTTTTTGCAGGCTCCCAAATTTCATCTCAAAGAGCTGACCTTGGGAAAATTGTCATAAATCTCTCTCCGATAGGTGTAAAGAAGATGGACTGTAGTTTATTTTGTATCGATTTCAGAGCCGAAGGAGGAAACTATGACACATGGCACGTCCTACAAATTTGCTCTACTAAACCAGTCCATAATTAGGTCATTGTGGGAGATTGGGCATAACATTTTCTTGAAGAATCCAAATCAGGTCAGACCGGTGGCATTGGAAAGAATATTCAGAGTGCTACTAAAGGGAAAAATATAAAATTTTGGGGATCCGAAATTATAGTGATACAATAGTTTCAATATCGAGCTCCTTAAAAGCAAGAAAAAAGTGTGTATTTTGTTTTAAAAATTGCATAAGTATTTTTTGAAAAATCAGTTTGAAGTGATTCCAAGGGCATATTGAAGCATAGATATCAGTATTGGGTTCTAAAATGGCCCCTTAAAAGAATTCAACACCCATTAAGCTCTCAAAAGGCTCTACTATGACTCATGAAGAGGAAGAAGTGCAACATCATATATCAAAATTACAAGACCAAGTGCAACAAATTTAGCTCTCGCAAAGAGTAACAAAAAATGAAATGGAAGCTAAGATGGATGGTTTGGAGAAAGGTGTGGAAGATAATATGGATGGTTTAAATAAAGGCGAGTAAGTTGTTATCACTCTAGTAAATTCTTAAGTTGTGGGATTTTGGTTTTTAGTCAAATAATACTAGAGGTAACCACAAACCTACTTCAAACTCTAGGATCTAGCCTTCCTGGGGTTCAGAGAGGGCTCTCTCTTTAAGTTTTAATTTTTTTTTTTAGTTTTGAATATTAGGCTAGTTATTAAAGTGCAGATTTGGTTTTGTTTTTGTTGGATTTGGTGGGAAAATTTCACTTGGAGGGTAGATAGAGGGAAATCTACTTGTCCATTGGGATATGAAGTCTAATTCAAGCTAACAGAACTGGGATCAAGGCCTAAATGGTCAAAAGTCTGTAGGGCAAGGTAGATAACCCTTGGAGATCTTGGGAAAAATGGTTTTTGAGATGGTATGATTGGGATAAAGGGCACTTAAGGATCCTTTGATCCGGAAAAGGGAAGTAGAAGATAGAGGTCAAACGGGAGAGGGAGAAATTAAGAAATCCCTGCACCATAAATCAGAAGAAAACAAAGAAATGATAACTAGTTAAAAACAGAGTGCTATTAACATGTCCTGTAGTAATACTCCTAGTTATACATTCAGATTTAGAATTAAAACACATATATATGCATGAAACAAAAGAAGACAACAATGAGAGGTTTAAGAGAGTACTTCACTCCAGATAGCTTATCACAGGGATCCTGAAGTATGATGCCAAAAAGGTGATCCAGTCTGCATTCGAATTCCAAAGCCTTCAAGTCAACAAAATATCTATAATAGTCTCCAGCAATTTTATTCCACACCAAAAATATTTCCAAGAGTGAAGTATTTATATAAAATGTCTTACAAAATATCCTAGATGACTTCTAGGAATAAACTTAGGAAAATGAAATCTCTTACAACAATAATAGTGACAACGTGCTCAACAAACTAGCAAGTTGTCCTATTTTATTCAAAATAAATAGAAACTTTTTTTAGATAAGAAGCAGCTGGTTGCTTATGTGTCCTCTCTGCTGGCCTTTTAGATATTTTCAAAATTTCGTTGCCTTTACTGATACTCTTTCTCGCTGATACTCTTTATCACTTATACTCTTTCACTTCTGATACTCTTTATCTTCAGTAAACTGCCTTCTTGCTGTAAAAATCTATTTTTACTGTGAAATTAGCAAACATAATTTTTCTTCTTCATGTGTTTGCCTTTATTTCTTCATCGCAAATCAGTCAATGCTTGCCACTCCTTTTTAGGAATTCTAATATTCTTGAGTTTCCTAAAATTTTCATTCAGCCTCAGTGTACCTGGAAAATGTAGGTTTGATGACAAACAAATGTTTGATTTCATACTCCAAATAAAATAGATCTTCAAAACTTTTTAGCAATACTTTCCCTGTGGGAATACCTTGGCCTGTTGGCTTGTTTACTTGCTCCTTGGCATGTTCTCTGATTTTTTGTCATAATCATTTTGAGGCATTAGCTTGTCATTAATCACCATAATATTTGGAAGTCCCTTTTGCCTTAAGTTAGTGAATTTAACCATAAATCTAGTGATAGCAGTGTTCATTCCTTCACATTTCTCTTCAAGCTACCTCATTAGATTTCTTTTGGTAGTTACTTTCCTAATTTATAGGATTGTCACTTTCCTGTCATTGATCTTTAACTCTTCAAGTTGCTGTCTGTCCTTGCTGTTTAAGAAATTGATTAACCTAACAGCCTGTTCTGGTTTATTTGCCAATTATTCTTGTGTCTTTTGGATCTCTTCCTGAGCTGTCAATAGTAACTCTCTCTGCTCAAAAATTACTTGAATTGATGGCCAAACATAATGAATGGCTTCAATTATATTATTTAATAAGTAATTTTTAATATATGATATTTTGTCCTTGAGAGTTAACTCTTTTTGGAGCTTTTTTACCTCTTCACTCAATCTGTGAGCATTCTACTCATGTATTTTAGCATCTATCTGAGCTGCTTTGCTTGTTTTCTCTAGATTTTCAATTATCTTGGTCAATCTATTGATTTCATTGGTCTTCAAGGACATTTCCTCCATTTATTTTATTAGTTGACTGCTCTCATCTGTAGGTGGCAACACTGTTGTAGGAGGTTCAGTCACTGAAGTAGTTGAAGAAGTCACTGGCACTGCAGTGGCCAGTGGCTCTTTTGGTGCCAATTTATCTTCTAAATTAGATGGTACTGCTGTTGTGATAACTGGGATAACAGTGGGAATGAATGGTTCCTTAACTGTCTCTTTTTCTTAGACAACTTGGTCCATTTGTACTTCCATTTCTTTGATTTGAGCAGTGAGTTGAAGTATCAAACACATCATTTCATCTTTCTCCTTTTGATCCTGTAAAACTTCCTTTGTTTGAGGATGCTCTCCTTAAGGAAGCTTGAGCTGTTTCCTCAAGGCAGCTATGCCCTCATTTTTCTTTTTAACCAATGCTTCAGCTGCTTTGATGTTTGTAGGATCATATCTTACCTGCAATACTAACTCTTCTAAGGTCTTTATCCTTAGATCCTTTGCATATAGTGAAGCTTTATCCATTTTCATTTTGTCCTGCATATTAGAAATATTATTTTGAAGTCTATGAGCACTCATAGATTTTGTTGTCACTGTGGAATAGAGAATCTCTGATGTTTGCTTGTAAAATTCAATCTGATCCAACTCATGGATTTTATCTGTGGCTACTTTCATATCAACCTTTTTATAATCAGCCACTGTCTTTGGCACTGGTACAATGGGCTGTAAAACTGACATAATCAATTTTTGAGTCGAATAATCAAAGGATGATAGGAATCTATTTTGATTACTTGGCTTCTGCTTTAAGAACTGAGAATATATTTCAATCTTAATTTCCTCATTCTTCAATTTGATTTGCTTGTATTTTTCCCTAATATCTAAGTCCTTCTCCTCAGCTGAATGTGAGGAAGAAGCCTCCATACTTTGTTGCCTCTTCGTTATCTGTGCATCTTCATTATTCAACTGTTCTTGATTTTGATTCGGCTCACTGATGATTACAATGGCTACATTGATCTATGCCTTTGCAATGTTGGTATTCAAAGGCTGTGTATCTTCAACATCTATTGTTACCTTGCCTTTAGCTGCTGTATCCGGTTTTGGCCTCTTGTTGTAGACAATTTTAAAGTTTGCCTCTGTGGTAGTTTCTGCAGTATAAGCTCCTTCTTCCTTGATTCTTTCAGTGGATGTATTTGGCTCTTTGGCAACTTCCAAAGGGTGAATAGTATTCCTTTGGTTTACTGCCTCTATTAAAGTATTCTCAACCCACTCAATTTGATTAGCAAATTTATCTATATATGGCTTTGACTCATGGATAAAGGGTGTCAATTTACATTTTACCCTTAGTTTACTTAAGATCCCTTGTGGAACATAATTCCACTGGAAGCTTTCTTCTAATTTGTATTCCAGTAATTGACTTGCTGCTTCCTTTTCTGCTTCTCTTTGATTACATATGAAAGGCCCAATTTGATTTTTGAGTTTAAATTGGGTCTTTTTCTTGGCTGCCATAAAATTGATTGAATCTGAATTCAGGATCTTCCTAATGTACTCTAAGGCAAATCTCCTCATAGATGGATGCTTAGGTAACTTGTAGGGCAACAAGTTAGAACCAAAAACTCTGACTTCAGTGAATTCTTTATATAAATACGAATCTCCTACTTTGCTTTGCTTTGATAGTTGCAAGGTTCTTTTCATTTCCTCACTAATTCTAAGTTGCTCTGATTTTGTCAAGATGGTGGTCAATGGATGCACAAAAAACTCTGCAAACTCTGAATAACTGAATTATGTGCCTTCTTTTACGAGTATGGATGTCCAAAAGACAATTAATAGAGGTTTTCCTTATATATCCAATTTCCGAAGTGAAATTGGAAAGCTGTCTGATTGGAAAAATAGAAACAAGTGGAAAATATAGGAGGTATATCTGAATACCCCTTCCAGCTGCAAATTAGACAATTGATAGTGAATGCTATCAACTATAAAACTAGCATAGTAAAACATAACTGAGGGTGATTGTCCTGGAGAAAATGTAGACAAGAATCCCAATATTGACTCATTAGTATGTTCATCGATGAAATACCCAATTATGAAGGAAAGCATGGAGATAACATACCTTGAACCTTCAGGGAACTTGGCAGTGGAATATGGAGGGTTTAATTTTTGAATTTCAACATGCAGAGGCATGAATGTTTGGAAAATCATAAACCTTTTAGGAAATTCTAAGTTAATGTACAACTTAGTGAGGGCTTCAATAGATAATGGGACTGCTTGAGGGTCTGATTGAAGTTGCAACATTTTGTTTATAGAATCTACTGTAATGGTAAATAGGACCTCTTTGTTTGTATTGACAATAGCTCTCTGTTCAAGAACGTAGTACTGGTGACACAGTCTGATAATTTCTTAACAAGGATGAGTCAGGGGGACTACATATTTGGGAAAATTGGATTCCCATATGTTAACATCTTCTTGATCATCTAGGGATTTTTCAAAGCACCAGTTGTGTATATCTATCAAATTTAACTCAACTATAGGATCAACTATTTTGTAGTCAATGTTTGCTAGAGGAATATGCTCAATATCAACAACTGGGGGCTGCAATGGGTTGACTACAATGGCAGTATTTGGAGTCATGGCAGGAGTAGCTTTAGGAGTCTTGGAACCTTTAGATTTGTTCCCACTCTATTTTTTAGGCATATTTATTGGCTTCTGAAAGCTTAAACTATTTGCAGAGGAAATTTTACTATAACAGAGGCTGGATTAGGGAAATTCAGCAAGATAGAATGCTTCTTTGGCTTTTATGCTCAATTAGGTCTCTCAAATGAAGTTTTGAGGCTGAAAACTGGTCTAAAACATAAAACAGAGGTTTTCTGAGTCTTGTGACTGCAAATTGGGTTAAAACTCTGATGAAAAAAGGCTTTTTAGAAGATATAGGGCACCTGCAGAGGATTTCTGGCCTTTAGGGCTTTGAATTTGATCATTAATCTGTGAAGAAATGATAAATTTCCTTGAAAAAGGTGCGCAGCGGATTCTAGGGTTCCTGGAAAAATTTTGCGAGGGTTTTTCCTGTTTATGGGATTTTTGGGCAATTTTCTTTGATTAATTTCTTAATCTTAGGACAATTTTCTCTTTTAAAACGTTTTTGAATTTGAGTTGCAGGTTAAATTCTTAGAAAAATACCTGTTTTGACGCAGGTATAGGTTTAAACAAGGTATACTTCAGTCTTCTGGTCGAATTGGTTTCTTTAGAGGTTGAACTGGAGCGATATAGCTCCTTTGCAGTCTTTTACATATTTCTTGGGCAATTTCAGAGGTTCTAGGTGTAAAAATAGCAAGAAATGGCTATCAGGGGGCTCTGCGTAGGTTTATACAGTTAGGAGGACAAAAAAAAGGTTAAACACGACATATGAATGGAAAAATGCACATACAAAGGTTTAATTAAACCTTTGATCGTATTAACCCTCGACATTAATTACAGGTCGCATCAGGCGGGAAGTCGTTTTGAATTTACACAGGC
Organism: Pinus albicaulis; assembly: GCA_034641835.2. NCBI lineage: Eukaryota > Viridiplantae > Streptophyta > Pinopsida > Pinales > Pinaceae > Pinus > Pinus albicaulis. The sequence continues at coordinate 345,792,738 of CM076581.1, read as the reverse complement.
GCATAAGACTGGCGGTTTATCGCTTAGAGTTTTAGTGGTAAGTGGTTTTAGTGAAAACTCACGCGATCCAACCATAAGAAGCCACGTGGAGGGGAGGGTTCATCGCGAAACTGTCCATTTCGCGTGGATTTTGTGTTGGAGCGGTCGTACATATTCTTCACGCGATATCGATCTTCAACCGTCGAATTAAAAACTTTGAAGCAAAGGGCTGAGATTGCTTTGAGAGATGCGTCGGAGCGGAAAGGTGGGACCAGGTTGGTTTATGCAAGCGGAATGGTTTGATATGTATTTAAACATTTATAATAAAATAGAGAAGTATAGGTTTAAAACATATGTGCAATGTTTTATTTACATATAGCAGCAGGATTAATGTTTATTAAAACATATGATAATGTTTTAATAAATATACAAGGTGTGGGCTTTAGACATGGTATATATATATATATATATATATATATGGCGGGGTTAATATTTTTATTAAAACATTTGTTTTGAATGCTTTTAATAAAACATAAGCGGACAGGGGTTTATACATTGTATTTATATAGTTTTCAACCATTTTTGATAGTTTAAAAACTATAGGGCGGGATATTTGAATATAGATAATCTTTTAGACCAAAGGGATTTTTATTTTTGGATTTTCATTTAAGCACATGGGATAATATACTTTGGTTAAAAGTTTATAATAGTGGGTTCTTTGGGATTTATTGGATATAATGGAATTAATAATATAGGAAAGGGTATTTTTTAGGGATTTAAATAAAATATGTTAAAAGTTAATATGAGAGGGGAGTGAAATGTAAAACAAAGTACACATTATCTCCAACTATAAAATAATCAAGCATTTGCACATCTTTATATTTCTTTGAATAATACTTAGGATAAATGTGACTTTGTGGGTTTTTATGAATGTTTATGAAGGGATGGAGTTAATTATTCTAGGGTTACAATTTTACTAAGTAAGAGTGTGTTTTCACTTAGGAAAAAGGGGTTTTAGTACATGAATGAAGGTAAATGATGATAAATGAGGATTTAACATAATAATTCAATATTTTCAACTAACCAGTCATAGAGCCTTGGGTTTGGTCCCAACAAAAGTCAGAGAAATGCTCTGAGCCTGTTTGACTGATAGCTTAGAATACTGAACAATCATGGGGGAGGGGAAATTAGTGATTTTTCCCGATGATGTATTATTTACATGATTTCTCCACTGCTTTCTACCTACCCAATCTTCTATTTCTAACATTTTTTCTTCATTTTGTAGGTGCATTTAGGCTTGCAACCTTAAAACATTTTGTTTTAAAGCATAAAACTATCTAAATCTACCTTATTTCATCCGAGGGCTCAGATTAAACTGTTGAACTCCTCATTATTCTCTACCTATCTACTAATTTGTCAAGTTTAAATTGTTTGAAAAATCTTTATTCTCTATCTAAAACATGAAAAGTTAAGATTAAACTATTTAACTGATCATGGATTATGACATTTATTGACACTTTGCACATAATCATCATTTTTATAGTAAAAAGTAAAAGTAGTGGCATTTGGACTTGCTCACTTTCAGGTCTTATTTCTTTTTTCTTTTGGGGTTTATATTTTTCTAAGTCCTTTGATCTTTCTTTTAAGACTTTTTACCCTCTTTTTGATTCTTTATTATTTTTCATCTTTTCAAAATATGGGAAAACAACTTGCATAATGAAAGGTATGTACATATTTACAAGAATTATCAAATTCAATTCAAAATTTTATCAACCCTATTATTATAGGACCCTAACAGTGGCTCCACATGGGGATGACATTTCCTGGTGAAATATCAAGAACTCTAAGTCTTAGTAGCCTTTGAAATTTGACTGTAATGATCATGTAAATGTCTTCTGATATTTGCAACTTTTTCATATTTATGATATTTACTTTTCAAAGCTTAGGGCCTTCTCTTCGGGCTTCAACTTTGCTAAGGAAACATCCAATCCAATCTAAACTTTGCAATGTATATGTACAATGATCAAAGTGAATAAAAACTAACTATTTGTTAATTTAGGTGAGTAGTAGTGCTTCAACATTCTGCCATTAACTTGCCTTCTTGCAGATCTATTCCATCCAATTCTGTGAGAAAGAAAGCATTATTACCTCTATATCCATAAATTATATAAGGCTCTTTCCATAGAAAATCAAATTTTCCATGTTTTCCTTTTTCTTCTTTTTTGGAATCCCATTTTAGCACTTTATCTCCTATGTAAAATCATCCTCTTTAGTCTTTTTATCATATATTTTCTTGATCTTATCTTGAATGACTTGAGATTTGACATAAAATTCTTCTCTTGTTTTTTGCAAGTGAATAGTTTGATTTATCCTTCTTTGGATGTCATTTGTTTCAACCTATAATTCTTGGATCATTTTCATCACCAGTACACCTAGGGAGGAAGGAAAAATAGCATCCATTCCATACACTCGTTGGTAAGGTGAAGTGCCAATGGCTTTCTTAGTTGTAAGTCTATCTGCCCATAAGGCATTGACTAACTTCTTATGCCAAGTCTTTTTATTGTCTTCAAGTAATTTTTTGATGATATTTACTAGGCTTTTGTTTGAGGATTCAGCTAGGCCATTACCTTGGGGGTAATATGTAGTAGAGAGGCGTAGGGTAATATGGTATTTGTGGCAAAAGTAAATCATTTTCTTGGATTTGAGTGCTGCTGCATTATCAGTGATTATCTTTTGAGGGCACCCAAATCTTGAAAGGATGTTGTTTTCTAGGAAGGAAATAATGACAGTATCAGTGGATTGTCTGGAGGGTATGGCTTCAATCCACTTGGTAAAATAATCAGTGGCTGTCAAAATCCACTTGTGTTGGCCTAAAGAGGGAAGGTGAATTTCACCAATGAAGTCTAAACCCCATTGTTGAAATGGAACTTCAGTTGAAATAGGCTTTAAAGGGAGGGGTAATAATTTCTTCTTACCCTAAAAATTATGCATTTATGACATGAAGTAACATATTTTTTGACATCAGCAAACAAGGTAGGCCAGTAAAAACCAGCTCTTAGGATCTTGTCGACAGTAGATTTCCAGTATAAATGTCCTCCACAGTCATCTGCATGAAATTATTCAAGTATATTGTCAGGTTATTCCTTTAGTAAACAATTTAGTTAAATCCCACTATGATCTCTCCAAAAAAGTACATTATCTAAGATACAAAATCTTACTGCTTTAAGTTTTAAAAATCTAGCTTTGGTTCTTGACAATCCAGGAGGAGCTTGTAAGTTTTGGAGTACAAATATGATATCTGTATACCAAGGTGAGTGTGAAAAGGCTTCACTAATCAATGGAGTTGCCATCTCTTCCTGTTCATCTACTTAAGCAATGAAATTTATACCTAGGGCATTACAATTGGAATCAACGATAAGTCTGGCTAATCCTTGACCTTTAATGAGCTTGGTGGGTTTTATCTCTATGTCATATTCTAAGATAGTGGCAATCCACTTACCTCTTCTTCCATGAGGACCATCTTGAGTGAGAATGTCTTTAACTACAAAATTTGGGACATAGGCAATAATGTGTGAGTAGAGAATATAAACTCTGAAGTCTTTAATTGCCTTAACGAAGGCAAGTGCTTATTTTTCCATAATGTTGTACTTCAAAGGGGCATATCTAAGGGATTTATTTAAAAAAGCTATGGGTTGTTCAAATCCTTGATAATTTTTCTGCAGTAAAACTGCAGCAATGGTGTGTTCTGAAGCAAATGAAAAACTCATGATATCTTAAAATCAAGACTTATTAGGACTGGAGTTTTAGTTAAGGCTTGTTTGATAGAGTCAAACAATTGTTTAGCCTCAACAGTCCATCTAAGAACTAAATATTTCTTGAGTATGTTATTTAATTATCTAATTATCTCAGCTAAATTAGATATGAATCTTCTTAAAAAATTTATCTTACCTAAAAAAGCTTGTAATTCTTTGATGTTTCTTGGTGGGTTGATGTCCAGAATTGCTTCTATCCTAGTAGGATCTATCCTAATTCCTTCTTTTGAGATTATATGTCCAAGTAACTTACCTTCCTCTAGTCCAAATAGACTTTTCTTAGGATTTAAGGAGATGCCATATTTCCTACACTTAATAAAAACTTGTCTCAAATGATCCAAGTGTTCATTATTTGTTCTGGAAAACACAGTAATGTCATCTAAGTAAATAACTAAGAAATCGTGTATTTCCTTTGCAAAGGCTATTTCCGTAGCCCTTTGAAAGGTTGCTCCTGCATTCATTAGTCCAAAATCATTTTTACATACATAAAAGTACCCCAAGGAGTGGTAAATGTTGTTTTAGCTTGGTCTTCTTCTTGAACTAGGATTTGGTTGTATCCTGAAAAACCATCTAACAATGAAATCCTTGAAGAACCTACTACCCTGTGTAATATGTGGTCCATTTTGGGTAAATGGTAATTATCCTTTAAATATACTTTGTTAATATTTCTAAAGTCCACACACAATCTAATTTCTCATGTTTTCTTTCTTGTAGGAACTAGGTTTGAAACCCAATCATAATATCTGATTGGTGCAATGATCTGAGCATCATACATTCTTTTAACTTCTTTTTCAATCAAAGGTAATAGTACAGGGTCAATCCTTCTCAACTTTTGTTTGAATGGCTTTTGATCTTATTTTATTGGAATTTTGTGTTGGATTATGTTTGTATCATAAGATTTTAAATCTTCATAACTCCTAGCAAACACATCTTGATATTCCTTTAAAATTTCAATATATTTATCCTTAGTTGAGGTAAAATTTTGGACATTTTGATTATATTTGGTTTTGATTCTGTACCAATGTTACATTCTTCTATGTTAGATCTTACTGGCTCTATTTTTGGTTTTCTAGCTACATCATTAGAGTCAAAAAGATCTTCTAAGGGGGTTAAAAATTATCCTTAAGATTTACTATATCTGATTCATCTTCAACAATTTCTTCAATCTCTACTTTCTTGAAGCTATCTATGTCAGTTTGTCTAAATTTAATGGGTTTATCAAACTCTATTTTATTTACATCTAAGTCATTTAAATCTATTTCACAATCCAAATCATGATTTATTGTACAATCTGTATCTATAATACAATTCTGAAATCCTCTTTCATTGTTCATAAACTTGTAAATCTGTTCATCGTGAGAAAAAATCTGCCAATTCTTAAGATTATCTGGGATTATTGGCCTATGTTTGACTTCAACATTATATCTATGATTAGGTTGGAATGGTAAATTTCATGTACTAGCAAAATTTGCAAGACAATGAGCTTGTATATTTTTCTTTCTAGGTATAACAACAAACTTACATTCCAATAAACCATCAGTTAAATCTATGACAGTGTCTCTATATCTGCTCAGTCTAGGATAGTAGACAGAATAAACTCCATTTACTTGTTTAATGATCAAATCTGAATCTCCCATGATTAAAATTCTTTTTCCTCCTGAGTTTCTAATGATTTGGAGTCCTAGGATAAGGGCTTTATACTCGGTCATATTGTTTGTACATTTGAAATTTAGCCTGAAAGAATGAACTTCAGAATGTTTGGTCTCCATGTTTGTTATCCAGACTCCTACTCCTGCTCCTAACTTATTCACTGAACCATCAAAGTCTAAATGCCATTGAGATTCATGAAAAATGTTATCATTGTTTGGTTCTCTCTTTTTATCTACTAGTTTAGTTTGGATTTCATTTGTTACAGAGTTACAAAGGATGAAAGAATCAAGGTCAGTTGGTGTAGAGTAAATGGGGTAATTTATAGATCTTTCAGCACTACTGACCATGTAATTCATTAATGTCTCCCTATATAACTTTTTAGGCTGGCCAAACATCGATATAGTAGCATAAGACATGTCCAATTGTAGAGATCCCTGCAAATTTGCTCCCCATGAGCAAGAAAGAAGCATACCATATTTTGGTAGGATATCAGCTACTACAATGTCCATTAATATACTCTTACCAGGGTATTGAACTAGTGTCACACACAAATCCTTAATTAAACCTAAGCATTTAACCTTACTGGAATCAAAAGAAAACAAATCTTTGTATGGCCTTGTAATTTCTAGATTCAGAGTTTCCATGATGGCTTTTGGCATTAAGTTATGGGAAGCTCCTAAATCTAGCATTGTGTTATGTAGAATTTGATCATGAATGGTTAAAATGATATAGAATGGAGGAACTGCACCATCTGCATGTTTTCCATTTACATCTGAGCCAAAAATCAACTATGGCTGATCATCATTTAGATTTATGGAGTATTCTCCATCATTCATATTTAATGTTTCAGTTATGGTTGATTTGTATAAGTCATTATTTACCAATTCAGTCAAAGGAATTGGTATTTTTCAGTTTTGCAATTTCTGATTGTATGTTGAATGCAGGTTGAGCTTTACTGATTTGAATCAGTTCTTCTTTGGTAAATGTAGTCTGTGTTTGTTTGTCTTGCTTTTATACAATTATTTTTTCATTTTCAACTGTTTTAGGATTCTCTATTTGTGTTTCCTGTGTTTTACTACTTTTAACTTTCTTTTCAGGGATTGTTTGTGAAGCAGTAGATGTTCTTTCTGCCTTAGAATTTTCAGCAAAGGTTTTTGAAGCAACAGTTTGAGGGTTTACTATTTTAGGATCAGCATAAAGCTTTTTGGGATCTAAATTTGTTGTTTTTACAGAGTTAGAAACTTTAGTAGCAGCATATTTTTGAGGATCTTTTGCAGCTCGAGCAACTTCATCAGTAATGTCAACAATTTTAGGGCCTGATGCTTTCTTTGGACTAGAAATGTTTTGGGAGGAATTTGAGTTTTGCTTATTTTCCCTTGGGAGAATTTGCAGAATTTTTGTTTTAGGGGCTTCTACTGTTTTCTGATTTTTATTTTTGGGAGGTTTCTTAGTAGAAGATTCATTATTTTTCTAGCTTATAAGGTTATACTGGATGTGTATTTTATTTATTTCATAGTCATAACCTTGCTTGTAATCAAAGGATTCACTAGAATCTAATTTAAGTTGTTGAAGTTCAAACAATTCCTGATCTTCCTGAGTTAGGAAAATAGTATTGTTGTCATCTATTCCCATTATATTAATAGTATCCTCCTCATCATCATTATTATTCTGAGAACTTTCAGTATAGTTCTCTTGGAATGGTGGCCTAATGGTTTGGTCCAAGGATGTTTCTTTTCCTTTTCCAGAATTTATATTTTTTCTAAAGTTGGGATTTCTAATCTGTTGTTGGTTATCCCACTGAGGTCTTCTTTCCATATTATCTAATCTATCAATCACTCTTTCTAAATTTTTAGTTATAACATCCATTTTTGTGTCTAAATTTGCATTTTCTTCTTTGATAGTAACTCTTCTTTCATTTCTAAGTCTAGATTTTATAGCTAGGATGTTCACTTCTACACTTACTGCATTAGTTTGCATTTTTTCTAATGTATCTGCATCTCTTTCCCTTAATTGGTAAGCCATATATGTGTCAAATCCATCAGGGAATTTGAGCAGAACGAAATAAGGAGTTGGTTTCCGATTTTCAGGGATAGAATTATAGACACTATTATACGTGGTGCAGTAATCTTGAACTGACTCATTTGGAGCTCTTTTTAAATTATCAAATTCATAAAATTTTTGGAGGGGGTTCTTTTTCTTTTCCCATTTATTTAAAACAAAGTAAAAAAGGCAGCCAAATCAGTTACATTACCAGCAGCTAAATCTTTAAACCACTTTTTAACTGCTCCTGTTAAAGTTTGAGCAAACAATCTCATTTGAACATCTGAATCATAAATTTCATAAATTTTAAAGAAGTCTGACATCTTAGTAATGTGTTGTTGAGCAGAATATCGAGTAGTGCCATCAAAAAATGGTATTTTGTTTTGATAGTCTTGTGGCATATCATGAAGTTGCTGTGGTAGGACAAGGGGGACATATCTAGCAGCCATAGCTTGAAGCTTAGCTTGACTAGGAGGTAAGGCTGAACTGCTTGGAGTTGTGTTGGAAATGATAGTAGATGAACTATAGATAGTATTTGAAGTGCTGGGAAATGAGGATGATGTTTTCAAGAAATAAAAAGTTGAACTAATGGATATAGTGGATAAAGTGAGTGGTGGAAATAATATCCTGGGTTGTAGAGGTAGTTTAGGGATAAATGGATCTGTAGATGAGTTGGTAGAAGGATTTATGAATGATGTGATAGCATAAAGAGGTGAATCTCTAGCTGGAATTATTGTGGTATGTAATTGGGAAGCTGAAGGTCTGTTTGCATGAGTCAATAAATGAGCTAATTCAATAGCTTCATCAATATCCTTTAGAATAGTAACATTAATTTCCTCAACTTTGGTCTGATATTTAGCTTTCTTAGATCTAGAATTTACTGCAATAGATTTACGTTTTGCATTAAAAAATGAAAGAAAAGTAGGGTCTAAAACAACAGTTTTTAAATCATTTTCAGATTTACTTTTAAATAATGAATGCTCAAATTTCAGATCAAAATAAATGTCTTGAAGACTTTATAATTCACTGGGTAATGAAATGACTCTTATCAATGATATTTCAACCTCTAAAGTTTCTATTTGTTTTTTATTTTTACCAATTCAGTTTGGTTATCTACTATGACAGCAGGCTTAGGATCCGGGTTAGACCTGGTATAGTAGGTTTTCCTAGAAGCCAGAATTACTATTTTTCAATACCCACAACCTATAAAAATAATCTTAAAGTAAAAGGATGATTTAAATGATTCCTTTAAGATTAATTTTATGACTGAGGACTGGTTATGTTCCCCAGTATGGTCACTAGTAATGTTATCACTCCAGTAAATTCTTAAGTTGTGGGATTTTGGTTTTTAGTCAAAGAATACTAGAGGTAACCACAAACCTACTTCAAACTCTAGGATCTAGCCTTCCTAGGGTTCAGAGAGGGCTCTCTCTTTAAGTTTTAACTTTGTTTTAGTTTTGAATATTGGGCTAGTTATTAAAGTGCAGATTTGGTTTTGCTTTTGTTGGATTTGGTGGGAAAATTTCACTTGGAGGGTAGATAGAAAAAAATCTACTTGTCCATTGGGCTATGGAGTCTAAGTCAAGCTAACAGAACTAGGATCAAGGCCTAAAAGGTAAAATGTCTGTAGGGCAAGGTAGATAACCCTTGGAGATCTTGGGAAAAATGGTTTTTGAGATGATATGATCGGGATAAAGGGCACTTAAGGATCCTTTGATCCGGAAAAGGGAAGTAGAAGATAGAGGTCAAACGGGAGAGGGAGAAATTAAGAATTCCTTGCACCGGAAATCAGAAGAAAATAAAGAAATGATAACTAGTTAAAAACATGGTGCTATTAACATGCCTGTAGTAATTCTCCTAGTTATACATTCAGATTTAGAATTAAAACACAGATGTAGGCATGAAACAAAAGAAGATAACAATGACAAGTTTAAGAGAGTACTTCACTCCAAATAGCTTATCACAGGGATCTTGAGGTATGATTCCAAAAAGGTGATCCAGTCTGTTACTCAAATTCGAATTCCGAAGCCTTCAAGTCAATAAAATATCTGTAATAGTCTCTACCAATTTTATTCCACACCAAAAATACTTCTAAGGGTGAAGTATTTATATAAAATGTCTTACAAAATATCCTAGATGAATTCTAGGAATAAACTTAGGAAAATTAAATCTCTTACAACAATAATAGTGACAGCTTGCTCAACAAACTAGCAAGTTGTCCTATTTTATTCAAAATAAATAGAAACTGTTTTTAGATAAGAAGCAGCTGACTGCTTATGTGTCCTCTCTGCTAGCCTTTTAGATATTTTCAGAATTTAGTTGCCTTTACTGATACTCTTTCTCGCTGATACTCTTTATCACTTATACTCTTTCACTTTTGATACTCTTTATCTTCATTAAACTGCCTTCTTGCTATAAAAATCTATTTTTACTGTGAAATTGGCAAACATAATTTTTCTTCTTCACGTGTTTGCCTTTATTTATTCATATCAAATCAGTCAATGCTTGCCACTCCTTTTTAGGAATTCTAATATTCTTGAGTTTCCTAAAATTCTCATCAGCCTCAGTGTACCTGGAAAATGTAGGTTTGATGACAAACAAATGCTTGATTTCATACTGAAAATAAAATAGATGTTCAAAACTTTTTAGCAATACTTTCCCTGTGGGAATACCTTGGCCTGTTGGCTTGTTTACTTGCTCCTAGGCATGTTCTCTGATCTTTTTGTCGTAATCATTCTGAGACATTAGCTTGTCATTAATCACCATAATATCTGGAAGTCCCTTTTGCCTTAAGTTAGTGAATTTAACCATAAATTTAGTGACAACAATGTTCATTCCTTCACATTTCTCTTCATGCTGCCTCATTAGATTTATTTGGTAGTTACTTTCCTAATTTATAGGATTGTAGCTGTCCATTCATTGATATTTAACTCTTCAAGTTGCTGTCTGTTCTTGCTGTTTAGGAAATTGATTAACCTAATAGCCTGTTCTGGTTTATCTGCCAATTCTTCTTGTGTCTTTTGGATCTCTGCATGAGCTGTCAATAGTAACTCTCTCTGCTAAAAAAATACTTGAATTGATGACCAAACATCATGAATGGCTTCAATTACATTATTTCACAAGTAATTTTTAATATATGATATTTGGTCCTTGAGAGTTAACTCTTTTTGGATCTTTTTTACCTCTTCACTCAATTTGTGAGCATTCTGCTCATGTATTTTAGCATCTATCTGAGCTGCTTTGCTTGTTTTCTCTAGATATTCAATTATCTTGGTCAATCTATTGATTTCATTAGTATTCAAGGACATTTCCTCCATTTCTTTTATTAGTTGACTACTCTCATCTGTAGGTGTCAACACTGTTGTAGAAGATTCAGTCACTGAAGTAGTTGAAGAAGTCACTGGCACTGCAGTGGCCAGTGGCTCTTTTGGTGCCAATTTATCTTCTAAAGTATATTTTACTACTGCTGTGATGACTGGGATAACAATGGGAATGACTGGTTCCTTAACTGTCTCTTTTTCTTGGACAACTTGGTCCATTTGTACTTCCATTTCTTTGATTTGAGCAGTGAGTTGAAGTATCAAACTCATCATTTCATTTTTCTCCTTTTGAACCTGTAAAAATTCCTTTGTTTGAGGATTCTCTCCTTAAGGAAGCTTGAGCTGTTTCCTCAAGGCAACTATGCCCTCATTTTTATTTTTAACCAATGCTTCAACTGCTTTGATGTTTGTAGGATCATATCCTACTTGCAATACTAACTCTTCTAAGGCCTTTATCCTTAGATCCTTTGCATATAGTGAAGCTTTATCCATTTTAATTTGGTCCTGCATATTAGAAATGGTATTTTGAAGTCTATGAGCACTCATAGTTTTTGTTGTCACTGTGGAATAAAGCATCTCTGATGTTTGCCTATGAAATTCAATCTGATCCAACTCATGGATTTTATTTGTGGCTACTTCCATATCAACCTTTATATAATCAACCACTGTCTTTGGCACTGGTACAGTGGGCTGTAAAACTGACATAATCAATTTTTGAGTCGAATAATCAAAGGCTGATAGGAATCTATTTTGATTACCTGGCTTCTACTTTAAGAACTGAGAATATATTTCATTCTTAATTTCCTCATTCTTCAATTTGATTTGCTTGTATTTTTCCTTAATATTTAAGTCCTTCTCCTCAGCTAAATGTGAGGAAGAAGCCTCCATACTTTGTTGCCTCTCCATTATCTTTGCATCTTCATTATTCAACTGTTCTTGATTTTGATTTGGCTCCCTAATGATTACAGTGGCTAAATTAGTCTCTGTCTGTGCAATGTTGGTATTCGAAGGCTGTGTATCTTCAACATCTATTTTTAACTTGCCTTTAGCTGCTGTATTCAGTTTTGGCCTCTTGTTGTAGATGATTTTAAACTTTGTCTTTGTGGTAATTTCTATAGTATAAGCTCCTTCTTCCTTGATTCTTTTAGTGGATGTTTCTATCTTTTTCGCAACTTCCAAAGGGTGACAAGTATTCCTTTGGTTTACTGCCTCTATTAAAGTATTCTTAACCCACTAAATTTGATTAGAAAATTTCTCTATATTTGGATTTGGCTCGTGGATAAAGGGTGTCAATTAAAATTTTACCCTTAGTTTACTTAAGATCCCTTGTGTGTTGTGTAACCAGCTCCAAAAATAGAAGAAAAGAGATATCAACGCCTTAGAAATAAGCCACTTCGAGGGGGAAACCTCCAATACATTACATAAATGAAAAATTCTTCGATGATACAATTTACAAAACCTCCTTTCTATATATAGGAGTCCATGGGGCCATAATGTAATCCTAGTGGGCCACAATGTAATCCTAGCCGACCTAACAATAATAATTTAAGGGCACAATAATAACAATATGGGGTTACAGGGGTACAATAATAACAATAAGGGGGTTACACTAACAACAATAAGGGACTATACTAGTAATATAGGGACCTAACATGCCCCTCTCCTTCAAAAAGTGTTGTCCTCAACGCTTGAGTAGCTCTAGGTGCTTCTGTATAAAATTCTCATCCTCCCATGTAGAATCTTCAGTGGGTAAGTTCTTCCACTTGATGAGATACTCTGAAATTGATCGATTTCGTAGTTGTCGAGTTCTTGTTTCCATGACCGCTTCCAGTTCCAATATGATTTTTCCTTCCTCATCAAGTTCTGGCAATATTGTTTGAACTGGAATATTTTCACCTATAACCTTCTTTAAGCATGAAACATGGAAATCTGGATGCACTCGTGAAGAAGCAGGAAGCTCCAATTTGTATGCCATAGTACCAATATTTTGCAACACCTTGTAAGGACCATAGTACTTTGGCGATAATTTATTATCCTTCTTAGCTTGCTTTAGGGACATTTGTTTGTATGGTTGTAGCCGTAAAAATACCCAGTCTCCTACATCAAAACTTCTCTCGCTGCGATGTTGATCTGCCTGTTGTTTCATTCGATTTTGTGCCAAATTCAGGTTGTCCTTTAAGAGTTGGAGAACTTCTTGTCGATGCTCGATGTGATCTTCCACTGCTTGAACCTTCGAATTTTCTCTTAAAGATGATGTGATGGATGGTGGATGATATCCATAAAGTGCCATAAATGGGGTCATTTTTGCTACAGTATGGAAGGAGGTGTTATACCACCATTCAGCGAGAGGTAACCACTTGACCCATTGTGTTTGTTTATCAGATACAAAACAACGAAGATATCCTTCCAAACATTTATTTACTATCTCAGTTTGACCATCAGATTGAGGATGATAAGATGAGCTATGAGCTAATTGAGTACCCAAACAAGAAAATCACTCCGTCCAAAAATTTCCAGTAAAAATGGGATCTCTGTCTCTCACAATAACCCTTGGGATTCCATGTAGCTTTTGAATTCTGTCCATAAATGTAGTAGCAACCGTACTTTCTTTAAATTGATGAGATAATGCACAAAAGTGTGCATACTTGGTAAGTCTATCAACTACCACCATGATGACACTCTTTCCTTCGGACTTAGGTAAACCTGTGATAAAATCCTTTGAAATCTCCTCCCAACGTTGACTTGGAATGGATAAAGGTTGTAGAAGTCCCGGGGTCTTAATTGTTTCCACTTTATTCTGCTGGCAAACCAAACATTCCACCACAAACTTTTGAATATCAGATTTAAGGCCATCCCAAAAAAATTCTTTCTTCACCCTCTGGTAAGTTTTTAAAAATCCTGAGTGTCCTCCTAAAGGAGAAGTGTGCAATTCCAGAAGAATCTTTTGTTTTAGTTGGGAATTCTTGCAAAGATATAAGCGATCTTTGTACCATAAGGAATCATTTTTCCAACTAAATTTATCAGATGTACTAGGATCTTGCTGCAACTTTTGAATGAGTGTCCATACATCTTTGTCCTTCTTCCATTCATCTCTTGCTTCAGTTATCCAATCTCGTTGGATAATAGAAATGGCACAAAGCAATGCTTCCACCTCTTCATTCTTTCTTGAGAGTGCATCTGCAACAACATTAAGCTTTCCTTTTTTGTAGATTATTTCAAAGTCATAACCCAACATCTTTGTGACCCATTTTTGCTGCTCTTATGAAGATATTCTTTGTTCCAAAAAGTGTTTAAGACTATCATGATCAGTTTTTACCTTGAAGTGTCTTCCCATTAGGTAAGTTGCCATTTCTTTAGTGCATGCAGTATTGCTAACATTTCCTTCTCATAAATAGGTTTCTATAAATACTTTCCTTTGATTGGACGACTTTCAAAAGTAATGGGTCTTCCTTCCTGCATTAAAACAACACCAATTCCATTTCTTGAGGCATCGCATTCCACAATAAAGGTTTTTGTGAAGTCTGGCGTAGCTAAGACCGGTGCTAGGCACATTGCCTCTTTAAGATGTTCAAAGGCCTTAGTTGCTTCAGGAGTCCATGAAAATGCATCTTCTTCAATAATGTTGTTAGAGGTGCTGCTATTCTCCCATAATTCTTAACAAACTTGCGATAATACCCTGTTAACCCGAGAAATCCTCGCAACTGCTTTATGGTTGTGGGGACTTTCCATTCCTTAATGGCTTTAATTTTGTTAGGGCCTACCTTAACACCCTCGTGAGATACAATATGACCCAGATATTCCACCTCTTGTACTCCAAAGAAACATTTGGATTTTTTTGCATATAATTGTTTCTCCCGCAATAGTTTGAGCACCCTGTCAACATGTTCAACATGATCCTTCCAGGACCTGCTGTAGATTAGTATATCATCAAAAAATACTAGCACAAATTTTCTAAGGAAGGGTTTGAAAATGGAATTCATCAACCCTTGAAATGTAGAAGGTGCATTGGTAAGGCCAAAAGGCATGACCAAAATTCATAATGACCCTAATGAGTTCGAAATGTTGTTTTTGGAATATCTTCAGTCTTCATTCTAATTTGATGATATCCTGAACGAAGATCCAACTTGGTAAAATAAATTGCTCCATGTAATTCATCCAATAATTCATCAATCAAAAGAATGGGAAATTTGTCTTTAATGGTGAGCTTATTGAGCTCCCTATAATCCTGACACATTTTCCATGATCCATCCTTCTTGTGTACCAATACTACAGGAGCAGAGAAAGAACTTTGACTAGGTTGAATTATACCTGCCTCTAACATTTCTGCAATCATACGTTCAATTTCGCTCTTTTGGACATAAGGATATCTATAAGGCCTAATGTTTGGAGGAACACTTCCCGGAATCAAATGAATAGCATGATCATGATCACAAATAGGTGGGAGTCCTTTGGGAGTTTCAAACACCTTGGAATGATTGTCCAAGACTTGTTGGAGATCTGCAGAAATAGATGATTTTGATGTTGGAACTTCTAGTGAGCATAATTGTGCAATTACACCTTGTTTTTCTTTCTTTAGAAGCTTTGTCATGACATTAGAGCTTATTATCCTTCCTGGCTTCCCTTCAATACCCCGTAATTCGACTTCCTTTCCTTCTGAGAAAAATTTCAAGAAAAGTTCTTGAAAATTAAAAGCTACCGTCCCCAAAGATTGTAACCATTGTACTCCTAGTACAACATCAGCACCTCCCATAGGAATGGAAAGCATTGGACTAGTCAATACATATTCCCCCATGGTTAGCTTGATATTATGGCATTTTCCAGAGCAATTTATAGTTCCTCCATTTGCAACCATCACTTGACATCCTGGTGCTGGGTATAGGAAACAATTTAATTCCTTGGCTACCTTACAATGAATAAAATTATGGGTGCTACCTGAATCAATCAACACTATTACCCTTTTCTTCTTGACATGTCCTTCTATCTTGA
The DNA here is from genome assembly GCA_034641835.2 of Pinus albicaulis. Lineage (NCBI taxonomy): Eukaryota > Viridiplantae > Streptophyta > Pinopsida > Pinales > Pinaceae > Pinus > Pinus albicaulis. The sequence goes on along the minus strand of CM076581.1, from coordinate 345,776,951 downwards.
GAGTTTGAGGAGTGGTAATTCCTGCCAGTGCATTACACGATATGGTCAGATTCATTTCTTCCTCTTCTAGGGCTGGTTCCTGGTGTATATCCTCTTCTTGTTCATTTTCTTCTTCCTCTTCACAATCTATGTAAAATAATTTCTTCTCAGCACACTTATGACCCTTAGTGTATTTGCTATCACAACTGTAGCAAAGCCCTTTTGATCTTTTTTCTTCCAATTTTTGTGGTGTCAACCTTGTAGGTTGTGGTAATCTAGGCGTATCAATACTTCCTTCTTTATAGAGGTGAGTGGTAGGCTTCCTTGTTGCCATATTTTTACATTCACTTTTTCTTGCAAGCCTGAATGCCTTCTCTAATGAATCAAGTTCCAAAACTCGAACTTCATGTTGGATGTTATCCTTTAAAGTGCCTATGAAGAGATCAATCCTGTGTTCCTCTGGAATATCAGTTACCCTTATATTCAATTTTTTGAAGTCATCAATGTGCTCCCCCAATAAACCCTTTTGTTTGAGATTCATCAATTTGCTAAAGAAGGTGTTGCTCTTTGTATCCTCATAATGTGCTATCATTTCCTCCGTAAAAATTGACCAAGTGACAATTTTTTTACGAGACCGAAGCCATCGATACCATACAAATGTATTATTTTCTAAATGCAAAGATAGAATGCGTACCGTTTGTGTGTTTTTCACATTATTGAGATTAAAATGTTGCTCCATCTGTAGTATCCATGTTATGAGATCCTTGCCATTAAAATTCATCATATCCATATTTGGAATATGATGGTTCGTCCATCCAAAATTATAGTTTATGAAATCAAGATTAACATTTATTTTGTTCTCATCATGAGGTTCCTCTACTATATTTTCGCTATTAGGAAACATTTCTTGTATCAACTTTGTCAAACCTTCCATCCCTGCTTTTAGATCATTCTTCATGATTTCCATGTTTTCTCTCATTTTTTATTCCATTTCATCTATATTAGCTTCCATGCCATCTTCCATGCCCTTCATCTTAGCTTCCATGCCATCCATCTTAGCTTCCATGCCTTTCTTCAAACCATACATCTTAGCTTCCATTCCTTTCTTCAAAATGTTCGTTTCACTTTTTTGTTGCTCTTTGAGAGAGCGAAATTTGGTGCACTTTCACTTCTAATTTTGATATGTCATGTTGCAATTATTCGTCTTCAATTCATGAGTTTACAAGAGATATAGCCTTTTGAATAATGGCAATGAATATTTTTATCAGGGCATTTTTTTTTACATTTTAGAATCCAATATTGATATCTATTCTACAATATGCCCTTGGAATCAATTCAACTTGATTCTTCAAACAAGACTTTTGCAATTCAGAAAAAAAATACACACCTTTTACTTGCTTTTGAGTGCTTCTCACATTGAAACTTGACGATCTTCAGATTGCGTCTTCAATATCTAAAATTAAAAACCATGTTCTCTACCCTCCTCGACAGCTAAGTTTGTTGGCATGTGTCTTACCTGATTTGGATTCTCCAAGACAAAGTTATGTCCAATCTCCCACATGACCTAATTATGGATTGGTTCAAATAGAGAAAAATTGTAGTGACTTTCCAATAGTCATCAAGCTTTGTCTTCAATGAAATTGATAGCCAAAAAAACTACAAAGTCCATTTACCTGCAACCACTTCTTTTACTACGACTCAATCCAATGTTCAGAGAGGCTGCAAAAATTTTCTCACGATCACCCTGAGATGAATGAGCCTGTAAAACACTACTTTCACAGATCATATCTCAAAATATTATAACCAAGTCAAATTTTGACGGTGTTTCTCCAAATTTCGGGGCTTTCCACCCTAAAAATCCCCCAGATTTCCTGAACTCCTTCTGTGAGAAAAAGGGTTATAGCGAAACTTCCACGATGACCTGTTTGGAGCAAAGAAACCCTAGAATCCAAAGCTCTGATACCAAATGTTGTGTAACCAGTTCCAAAAATAGAAGAAAAGAGATATAAACGCCTTATAAATGAGCCACTTCGAGGGGGAAACCTCCAATACATTACATAAATGAACAATTCTTGGATGATACAATTTACAAAACCTCCTTTCTATATATAGGAGTCCATGGGGCCATAATGTAATCCTAGTGGGGCCACAATGTAAACCTAGCCGACCTAACAATAATAATTTAAGGGCACAATAATAACAATATGGGGGTTACAAGGGTACAATAATAACAATAAGGGGGTTACACTAACAATAATAAGGGACTATACTAGTAATATAGGGACCTAACATTGTGGACCATAATTCCATGGGAAGCTTTCTTCTAATTTGTATTCCAATAATTGACTTGCCGCTTCCTTTTCTGCTTCTCTTTGATTACATATGAAAGGCCCAAATTTATTTTGAGTTTAAATTGTGTCTTTTTCTTGGCTGCCATAAAATTGATTGAATTTGAATTGAGGATCTGCCTAATGTACTCTAAGGAAAATATCCTCATAGATGGATGCTTAGGTAAATTATAGGGAAAAAAGTTAGAACCAAAAACTCTGATTTTAGTGAATTATTTATATAAATAACAATCTCCTACTTTGATTTGCTCTGATAGTTGCAAGTTTCTTTTCATTTCCTCACTAATTCTACGCTGCTCTGCTTTTTTCAAGATAGTGGTCAATGGATACACAAACAACTCTGCAAACTCTGAATAACTGAATTCTGTGCCTTCTTTTCTGAGTATGGATGTCCATAAGACAACTGATAGAGGTTTTCCTTCTATATCCAATTCCTGAAGTGAAATTGGAAAGCTTTATGATTAGAAAAATAGAAACAAGTGGAAAAGATAGGAAGTATATCTGAATACCCCTTCCCGCTGCAAATTAGAAAATTGATAGTGAATGCTATCAACTACAAAACCAACATAGTCAAATATAACTGAGGGTGACTATCTTGGAGAAAATGTAGACAAAAATCCCAATATTGACTCATCAGTATGTTCATTGGTGAAATACCCAAGTATGAAGGAAAGCATGGAGATGACATGCCTTGAACCTTCAGGGAACTTGGCAGTGGAATATGGAGGGTTTAAGTTTGGAATTTCAACATGTAGAGGCATGAAAGTTTGGAAAATCATAAACCTTTTAGGAAAGTCTAAGTTAATGTATAACTTAGTGAGGGCTTCAATATATAATGGGACTGCTTCAGGGTCTGATTGAAGCTGCAACATTTGGTTTATAGACTCTGATGTAATGGTAAACATGAACTCTTTTTTTGTATTGACAATAGCTCTCTTTTCAGGAATGTAGTACTGGTGACACAGTCTGATAAATTCTTGAAAAGGATGAGTCAGTGGGACTACATATTTGGGAAAATTGGATTCCCATATGTGAACATCTTCTTGATCATCTAACGATTTTTCAAAGCACCAGTTGTGTATATCTAACAAATTGAACTCAACTATAGGATCAATTATTTTGTAGTCAATGTCTACTAGAGGAATTTGCTCAATATAAACAACTGGGGGTTGCAACGGGTTGAATACAATGGCAGTATTTGGAGTCATGGCAGGAGTAGCTTTAGGAGTCTTGGAACCATCAAATTTGTTCCCACTCTGTTTTTTAGGCAACTTTATTGGCTTCTGCAAGCTTAAAATGTTTGCAGAGGCAATTTTACTATAACAGAGGTTGGATTAGGAAAATTCAGCAAGATAGAATGCTTCTTTGGATTTTATGCTCAATTAGGTCTCTCAAATGAAGTTTTGAGGCTGAAAACTAGTCTAAAACATAAAACAAAGGTTTTCTGAGTCTTGTGACTGAAAATTAGGTTAAAACTCTGATGAAAAAAGGCTTTTAAGAAGATATAGGGCACCTGCAAAGGATTTATGGCCTTTAGGGCTTTGAATTTGATCATTAATCTGTGAAGAAATGATAAATTTCCTTGAAAAAGGTAAGCAGTGGATTCTAGGGTTCCTGGAAAAATTTTGCCAGGATTTTTCCTGTTTATGGGATTTTTGGGCAATTTTCTTTGATTAATTTCTTAATCTTAGGACAATTTTCTCTTTTAAAAGGTTTTTGAATTTGAGTTGTAGGTTGAATTCTTAGAAAAATACCTGTTTTGACGCAGGTATAGGTTTAAACAGGGTATACTTCAGTCTTCTGGTTGAATTGGTTTCTTTAGAGGTTGAACTGGAGCGATATAGCTCCTCTGCAGTCTTTTACAGATTTCTTGGGCAATTTCAGAGGTTTTGGGTGTAAAAATAGCAAGAAATGGCTATTAGGGGGCTATGTGCAAGTTTATACAGTCGGGAGGATAAAACAAAGGTTAAACACGACATATGAATGGAAAAATGCACATAAAAAGGTTTAATTAAACCTTTGATCGTATTAACCCTCGTCATTAATTACAGGTCACATCAGGCGGGAAGCAGTTTTGAATTTACACAAGCACATAAGACTGGCGGTTTATTGCCTAGAGTTTTAGTGGTAAGTGGTTTTAGTGAAAACTCACGTGATCCAACCATAAGAAGCCACGTGGAGGGGAGGGTTCATCGCGAAATTGACCATTTCGCTTGGATTTTGTGTTGGAGCGGTCGGGCATATTGTTCACGCGATATCACTCTTCAACCATCAGATTAAAAACTTTGAAGTGAAGGGCTGAGATTGCTTTGAGAGCTGCGTCAGAGCGGAAAGGTGGGACCAGGTTGGTTTATGCAAGCGGAATGGTTTGATATGTATTTAAACCTTTATAATAAAATAAGAAGTATAGGTTTAAAACATATGTGCAATGTTTTATTTACAAATAGCAGCGGGATTAATGTTTATTAAAGCATATGATAATGTTTTAATAAATATAGAAGGTGCGGGCTTTAGACATGGTGTATATATATATGGCGGGGTTAATATTTTTATTAAAACATTTGTTTTAAATGCTTTTAATAAAACATAAGCGGGCAGGGTTTATACATTGTATTTATACAATTTTCAACCATTTTTGATAGTTTAAAAACTATAGGGCGGGATATTTGAATATAGATAATCTTTTAGACCAAAGGGATTTTTATTTTGGGATTTTCATTTAAGCACATGGTATAATATACTTTGGTCAAAAGTTTATAATAGTGGGTTCTTTTGGATTTATTAGATATCATGGAATTATTAATATAGGAAAGGGTATTTTTTAGGGATTTAAATAAAATATGTTGAAAGTTAATATGAGAGGGGAGTGAAATGTAAAACAAAGTACACATTATCTCCAAATACAAAATAATCAAGCATTTTCTCATTTTTATATTTCTTTGAATAATACTTAGGATAAATGTGACTTTGTGGGTTTTTATGAATGTTTATGAAGGGATGGAGTTAATTATTCCAAGGTTACAACTTCACTAAGTAAGAGTGTGTTTTTACTTAGGAAAAAGGGGTTTTAGTACATGAATGAAGGTAAATGATGATAAATGAGGATTTAACATAAGAATTCAATATTTTGAACTAACTAGTCATAGAGCCTTGGGTCCGGTCCCAACAAAAGTCAGAGAAATGATCTGAGCCTGTTTGACTGATAGCTTAGAATACTGAACACTCATGGGGGAGGGGAAGTTAGTGATTTTCCCCGATGATGTATTATTTACATGATTTCGCCACTGCTTTCTACCTACCCAGTCTTGTATTTCTAACATTTTTTCTTCATTTTGCAGGTGCATTTAGGCTTGCAACCTTAAATCATTTTCTTTTAAAGCATAAAACTATCTAAATCTACCTTATTTCATCTGAGGGCTCAGATTAAACTGTTGAGCTCCTCATTATTCTCTACCCATCTACTGATTTGTCAAGTTTAAATTGTTTGACAAATATTTATTCTCTATCTAAAATATGAAATTGAAACATGAAAAGTTAAGACTAAACTGTTTAACTGATCATGGATTATGGAATTTATTGACACTTTGCACATAATCATTATTTTTACAGTAAAAAGTAAAAGTAGTGGCATTTGGACTTGCTCACTTTCAGGTCTTATTTCTTTTTTCTTTTGGGGTTTATATTTTTCTAAGTCCTTTGATCTTTCTTTTATGACGTTTTACCCTCTTTTTTATTTTTTATTATTTTTAATCTTTTCAAAATATGAGAAAACAACTTGTAGAATGCAAGGTATGTACATATTTACAAGACTTATCAAAGTCAATTCAAAATTTTATGAACCCTATTATTATAGGACCCTAACAGAAGCTAATATGGATGGTTTGAAGAATGGCATGGAAGCTAACATGGATGGCATGGAAGCTAAGATCTATGAAAAAATGAAAGGAAACATGGAAGACATGAAGAATGATCTAAAAGCAGACATGGAAGGTTTGAAGGAAGGTTTGACAAAGTTGATACAAGAAATTATTCCTAATGGCGAAAAGGTGGTAGAGGAAACTCATGATGATAATAAAATAAATGTTAATCGTGATTTCATAAACTCTAATGTTGGATTGAAGACCCACCATATTCCAAAGATCAATATGAGGAAGTTTTATGGCAAGGATCCCATAACATGGATACTACAGATGGAGAAATATTTTGATCTCCATAATGTTCAAAACACACAAAAGGTACGCATTGCAACTTTATATTTAAAACAAAATACATCTGTATGGTATCTATGGCTTTGATCTCGTAAAAAAATTGTCACTTGGTCAATTTTTACAGAGGAAATGATAGCACATTATGAGGATACAAAGAGCAACACCTTATTTAGCCAATTGATAAATCTCAAACAAAAGGGTTCAATGGTGGAGCACATTGAGGACTTACAAAAATTGAATACAAGGGTAACTGATATTCTAGAGGAACACATGATTGATGTCTTCATAGGGACTTTAAATGATAACATCCAACATGAGGTTCGCCTTTGGGAACCTGATTCATTGGAGAAGGCATTCATGTTGGAAAAAAAAATTAAAAGTAAAATTATGGCGACAAGGAAGCCTACCACTCACATCTATAAATAAGGAAGTGTCGCTACTCCTAGACTTCCACAGCCAACAAGGTTGGCATCAAAAAATTTTTAAGAAAAAAGAGAAAAAGGGCTTTGCTACAATTGTGATAGAAAATACAGTAAAGGTCATAAGTGTGCTGAGAATAAATTATTTTACATAGATTGTGAAGAGGAGGAAGAAAATGAACAAGTAACTTCAAAATAAGAGGATATATACCAGGAACCAACCCTAGAGAAAGAAGAAATGAGTTTGACCATATATTGTAATGAATTGGAAAGAATTACCACTCCTCAAACTCTCAAGATAGAAGGACATATCAAGAAGAAATAATGTTGATTGATTTGGGTAGTACCCATAATTTATTCATTGTAAGGTAGCCAAGGAATTGAATTGATTTCTATACCCAACACCAGAGTGTCAAGTGATGGTTGCAAAGGGAGGAACTATAAATCTCTCTGGAAAGTGCCATAATATCAAGCTAACCATGGGGGAATATGTATTGAATAGTCCAATGCTTTCCATTCCAATGGGATGTTTTGATGTTGTACAAGGAGTACAATGGTTACAATCTTTGGGGACGATGGCTTTTAATTTTCAAGAAATTTTTATTTTTATTTTTATTTATTTATTTATTTTTTTCTCCAGAAGGAATGGAAGTTGAATTACATGGTATCACAGGGAATCCAGAAAATATAATAAGCTCTAATGTCATGAAAAAGTTTCTGAAGAAAAAATAACGAGGCGTAATTGCACAATTATGGTCACTAGAAGTTCCAACATCAAAATCATCTATTTCTCCAGATCTCCAAAAATCCTTGGAAAATCATTCCAAGGTGTTTGAAAATCCCAAAGGACTCCCTCCTATTCGTGATCATGATCATGCTATTCATTTGATTCCAGGAAGTGTTCCTCCAAACATCAGGCCTTACATATATCCTTATGTCCAAAAGAGCGAAATTGAACGTGTAGAAATTATACAAACATTATGTATATCAATGGATTTAATTCGATGATGCGATCTACTAAAGCAAGATACTGAATCCTTCTACAAATAAATTGTGGAAAATAAACACGATCGACAATCACAACAAGTAAAGAAAGAAGCAAATCAAACCACAACACAAATATTTTCCCGGGGAAAGCTTGTAGCTCAAAACCCCTCTATCTTCTATTGTATATTCACTAAGGAATCATGAAACAATTACAATGCACTCTTCTCACAGGAGTCTCCGGCACTCTCACAATTGTCTCACACTGAACTAGAAAAAATCAACCAACACTTAGCCAATTTCTTGCCTCTAATAAGCATGCCTTGTTTGCACAATTCATGTGGAATGAAATCCCTATTCTTTAAGAAATTCAGCCTTCCAAAACTGTGCAATTCTCATAGGAAATCATATGGTTATCTTACTGCATGCAGGCAACATACTAATGATACAACTGATAGTTAACATCCCTTTAACATTTTTCTCAACTGGGTCTCCACTGGAACTGACATGCATGCAGCTATTTATAGTGAATCATCAGCTGCATGGCAGATCACTGCATGTGAATTAAATATAATTTAATTCACTTGATCTCTCACTAGTGCAGCAAACAATTACAACTAGTTCAACTGACTTTAACTCGAAAAATTGAGTTAAATGTTTTCTCATGCATTAAACTAATGCACTAACCACAACTCAAACTCCATAACTAATAGAATCACTCTGCATGCGTCACCAACCACCCTCAACTCGAAATTCATGAGCTAAATGAGTTTATCACACTCAATTAACTATTACAAGTGATTATGAGATAAGATTACATTTTATTGTCCAATTTAATTAAGGGAAAATTAAATTAGACACACATTTCTTGTTGACTTTTCAACACTCCCTCTTAACAAGAAAGGGATTATCAGCTACCCTGATCCTGCCTCTATGGTATTCGAATTTTCTCCTGGCGAACGCCTTCGTTAGAATATCTGCATCCTGATCTTCCTTGGGAATATACTTAAGTAAAATAATGCGCTTATGAACACAATATCTGAGATGGTGGTAATGAATGTATATGTGCTTGGACCTATCATGGAATACTAGATTAACTGAGATTTTAATGCAACTCTGGTTTTCACAATGTATCACCGTCGGATCCATCTGACAACCAAAAAAACCAACCAGAATCTTTCTCATCTAGATGGCCTCACATGTAGCCTGACTTGTTGCCATGTACTCTACCTCGGCTGAGCTGAGTGCCACAGATCTCTGCTACCTGCTGTACCAAGAAACTGCTGTCGATCCTATGCTGAAGATCCTTCCTGATGTGCTCTTTTTGTCTGATGGTCTGCCTACCCAATATGCATCGGTGAAGCCTTGAAGCTTCATTCCCTCTGTCCGTCTATACCATAATCCATACTATGTAGTGCCCCTGAGATATCTGAAGACATGCTTCTCCGCCTTCCAAAAGAGCTTGGTCGGCTTAACCATATCTTGACTCAGCTGGTTAACTACGTAGCAAATGTTTGGTTTGGTGTTCACCAAGTACATCAGTGAACCCAATAGCTACCTGTAAATATTATGTCCACTACTTCACTTGAAGTAGCATCCTCCTTCCCCAGTTTCCTGGAAGAGGAGTCTCCATGGGTTTAAAACTCTCTGTGTGAAACTTACTCAGAATCTCTTTGGCATACTTGCCTTGAGAAACAAATAGCTCGCCATCCCACTGCCATACTTTGAAACCAAGGAAATAGTGAAGGAGTCCCATGTCCTTCATTTCAAATTCTGCAAGAAGTTATTAGCTACTCATCACCTATCAAAATTAGATCATCAACATAAAGTATGATAATCAAGAGCGTACCATCAACCACAATCTAGTACAGGTTCGCATCCACTTTACTTTTGGTGAAGCCTAACTGGATGAAATAACTGTAAATCCCTGTGTACCAAGCACGAGGTGCTTGCTTCAGCCCATAAAATTCTCTCTTGAGTCGGCACACATGCGACTCACTGTCAAATATCTCAAAACCTTATGGATGCTCCATGTACACTTCCTCCTCAATAAATCCATTGAGAAACACAGTTTTCACATCCATCTGATGTATCTACCACCCCATCTATGCTGAGAGTGCAAGGATAGATCTAATAGATGAGTATCTCGCAACCGGTGTGAAAGTATCCTCATAGTCAATCCCCTCAACTTGTGAGAATCCCCGAGCTACAAATCTAGTCCTATACTTCTCCACACTGCCATATGTTTCCTGCTTCACCTTATGGATCCAACCATTGATTTTTCGACCAGTTTTGGAAAAACTTCCCATGCACTATTCTTGACGATGGAGTCATTCTCCTCAACCATGGCGTTAACCCAAATTGGTTGCTGCATTGATTCCTCAAAGGAGGATGGTTCTGTCACAATACACTTGCTCATAAGATCCATGTATCCAGTAAACTTGTCTGGAGACTGTCTCTATCTGCGCAGTGAAGTAGGTGCTCCTGCATGTTCTGCTGCATTAAGTCTCAATCTATTAGCTTCCGTGCTGTGCCGTCTACCAAGTATGGTGGATGGATCTGCATGAGTGTTTTCTACCACTCCATGATCCTCCACATGTGGCTGATCCACATCTTGAGGTTCATTCTTTGGAACCAAAAGTCCCTCCTCTACATGCAAATCTAGCTCCCTCTCAAGGGACAATCGCATGGATTTATCCTCATCAAATTTTTTACCTGGTCTCACAACAATCATCCTGCTGTTTGGAAAATACACCCGATAGTTGTGGGGAGTATCAGTGTACCCCAAAAATATCCCAATATTAGCTGTTGGTTCGAGCTTATTCTTGGAATATTTGGTCATATGGCAATAGACAAATGAGCCAAATTTTTTAAAATATGAAACATCAGGTTTCTTACTAGAAAAAGCCTCCTCTGGTGTACTCATGCCAAGTATCTGATGAGGACTACGATTTTTCACAAATACCGCTATGTTGCATGCTTCCACCCACAAATGCAATAGTAGGCACTGATCATGCAACATCACTTGTGCCACACCCACAATTGTTCTATTCTTTCTTTCTTTGACCCCATTTTGTTGTGGGTTATGAGGCGCAATCAACTCTCTCTGAATTCCTTCTTTGCTACAAAAGTTCCTGAATTCATTGGAGATGTACTCACCACCATTTTTGCTCCTAAGAGCCTTCACATGCTTCCCCATATTTTTCTCCACCAGTGATTTGAACTTACAAAATTTTGAGAACGTATGATCTTTCTTCTGCATTAAGTAGATCCAACACTTTCTAGAAAAATAATCAACAAAGATCACATAATACCTGTGCTTCCCTGTCGAAGCTATAGAGAATGGTCCAAACATGTCTGAGTGAACTCTCCCAAGGATTTTCGCTGCTCGGTCCTCCTTTCCGTGAAAAGTGGCCTTTGCATACTTCCCCATGGTACATCCCTTGCATGTGTCTATCTACGTAAGTGTACCCTTGGGAAGTCCCGTAGAAATATGTTTCATGGCACTCAAGTCGCTGTGGTGTAGATGGCCCAATCTCTTGTGCCATAACTCACCCTCATCCTGGCTCACCACTTTTTCTGCCTTACCCATCAATGATGCACAACCATCTACATCAATTTTGTAAAGATTCTTCACACAAGTCCCAATATTCTTGGCTTCTCCTGTGGCTTTTTGTCGAAGGAAATATTTCCCTTCATTGAAAACCACATCATAGCCTCTATCCTCCAACATTGCAACTGAAACTAAATTATTTTTCAATCTTGGTACATGCATTACATTTTTAATAAGAAGGGGTTACCTGACTGTCTCTGGAAGGTAACTATACCAATATCGATAACATTGTACCGCCCATCATCACCCATTTCAATATGCATCTAGAGGTCGTTCTCCTCCAAACTACTGAAAATTTCTTTGTCTCCCTTCATGTGGAAAGATGCACCACTATCCAAGTACAACATTGATCCCATCGCACTTGACACCATGCATGCGATGAGTGAGAAGTCCAACTTGCAGATCCTGAAGCCTTCTTGTTCTTCTTCTTTTGTGGACAATTAGTGGCATAATGTTCATGCTCGTGACAGTGAAAACCCTTCAATCTGGACAAGTCGCGCTTCTTTCCTTCTTTGAAAGAATTAGATTTAGAATAATATTTCTTTCCCTTCCCCTTCTTCTTCTTACCATCCAAGGCACAATTTTCTTCATCATCTGTCTTAGATGAAGATCCATCCCTGGTATTCCACCTGAATTCTTCTTGCACCAAATTCGACCAAAGTCGTTCCCAATATGGAAGCTTTTCCATCCCATTGACAGAGTCTTGATAACTATGCCAACTCTTGGGAAGGGCTAGAAGATATAGTCTCACCAAGTCATCATCCGGGACAGTAATTACGATGCTTCAAATCTCATCTCTACATTGGACAAACTTGGTTAAATATTTCGGAATAGTGTCACCTTTCTCCATTTTGATTTTCCTGAGGTTGTCCTTCAGTGAAAATTTTCTATGATCACTGCTACTCTTAAACAAATCTGTCAAAGCCTTCTACATTGCACATGGAGTTGCTTTTCCATGGAGACTTGAGACAATGTAGTCTCGTTCTCCCTCCAATAAGATCCTCCTCACCTTTACAACCTTCTTTTTCCAAGCATCAAGAAGAGTGGCATCTGCTGCAACAAGTTTGGGAATTTCATTATCAATGAATAATTTCAACCCATTTTCCTCCAGAACTTCCTCCATCCTATTTTTCCACGCAATATAATTCAACTTCTCTCGAGTGCATACTCCAATCTCAAGCCATTGAAAGCCATCTTGATCCTGATCCACTCGTCGCACCAAAGAATAATTTTTCAATTTTGAATGATATTCAGTCACAAAATCAAATTTTTCTCCACTATAGTGATTTCCTGTGCTTTGATACCATGTAGAAATAATACAAACAATATGTATATCAATGGATTCAATTTGATCATGCGTTCTACTAAAGCAAGATATTGAATCCTTCTACAAATAAATTGCAGAAAATAAACACGATCACCAATCACAACAAGTAAAGAAAGAAGCAAATCAAACCACAACACAGATATTTTCCCGGGGAAAGCTTGCTGCTCAAAACCCTTCTATATTCTATTGTATATTCACCAAGGGATCATGAAATATTTAAAATTCAATCTTCTACCAAGAGTCTCCTGCACTCTCACAACTGTCTCACACTGACCCGAACAAAATCAACCAACACTTAGCCAATTTCCGGCCTCTAATCAGCGTTCCTTGCTTGCACAATTCATGTAGAATGAAATCCCTATTCTTTAGGAAATTCAGCCTTCGAAAACTTAGAAATGCTCATGGGAAATCTTATAGTTGTCTTACTGCATGCGGGCAACCTACTAATGATACAACTGATAGTTAAAATCCCTTTAACGTTTGTGTCAACTGGGTCTCCACTGGAACTGACATGCATGCAACTATTAATATTAAATCATCAGTTGCATGGCAGATCACTACATGTGAATTAAATATGATTTAATTCACTTGATCTCTCACTATTGCAACAAACAATTACAACTAGTTCAACTGAGTTTAACTCAATAAATTGAGTTAACTAATTTCTCATGCATTAAACTAATGCACTAACTGCAACCCGAACTCCATAATTAATAGAATCACTCTGCATGCCTCACCAACCACCCTCAACTTGAAATTCATGAGCTAACTGAGTTTATCACACTCAGTTTACTATTAAAAGTGATTATGAGATAAGGTTACATTTTATTGTCCAATATAATTAAGGGAAAAATAAATTAGACACGCATTTCTTGTTGACTTTTCAATAGAACGTATGATTGCATAAATGTTAGAGGCTCGGATAATTCAACCTAGTCAAAGTTCTTTCTCTACTCCAGTAGTATTAGTGCACAAGAAGGATGGATCATGGTGCATGTGTCCAGATTATAAGGAGCTCAATAATCTCACTATTAAAGATTAATTTCCCATTCCTGTGAATGATGAATTATTGGATGACTTACATGGAGCAATTTATTTTACCAAGTTGGATCTCTATTCGGGATATCATCAAATTAGAATGAAGACTGAAGATATTCTGAAAACAACATTTAGAACTCATGAGGGTCATTATGAATTTTTGGTCATGCCTTTTGGCCTTACCAATACACCTTCTACATTTCAAGGGTTGGTGAATTCCATTTTCAAACCTTTCCTTAGAAAATTTGTGTTAGTATTTTTTGATGATCTACTAATCTACAACAGGTCTTGGAAGGATCATGTTCAATATGTTGACAAGGTGCTCAAACTATTGGAGTAGAAACAATTATATGCAAAAACCTATAAATTTTTCTTTAGAGTACAAGAGGTGGAATATATAGGTCAGATTGTATCTCAGGAGGGTGTTATGGTAGACCCTAACAAAATTAAATCCATTAAGGAATGGAAAGTCCCCACAACCATAAAGAAGTTGTGAGGATTTCTCGGGTTAACAGGGTATTATTGCAAGTTTGTTAAGAATTAGGGGAGAATAGAAACACCTCTAAAAACATTATTGAAGGAAGATGAATTTCCATGGATTCTTGAAGCAACTAAGGCCTTTGAACATATTAAAGAGGAAAAATGCCCCAGTCTTAGCTACGCCAGACTTTACAAAAACCTTTATTGTGGAATTTGATGCCTTAGGAAATGGAATTGGTGATGTTTTAATGCAAGAAAGAAGACCCATTGCTTTTGAAATCCGTCCAATCAAAATAAATTATTTACAGAAAGCTATTTATGAGAAGGAAATGTTGGAAATACTACATGCACTAAATAAATGGCGACCTTACCTAATGGGAAGACACTTCAAGGTAAAAATTGATCATGATAGTCTTAAATAATTTTTGGAACAAATACTATCTTCAGAAGATAAAAAAAAATGGGTCACAAAGATGTTGGGTTATGAATTTGAAATCATCTACAAAAAAGAGAAGCTAAATTTTGTGGCAAATGTACTCTCAAGAAAGGATGAGGAGGTGAAAGCATTGCTTTGTTCCATTTCTACAACTAGATTGGATAACCGAAGAAAGGGAAGAATGGAAGAATGGCAAAGAAGTGTGGACACTCATTCAAAAGTTGCAGCAAGATCCCAGTACATCTGATACATTTAGTTGGAAAAATGATTCCTTATGGTACAAATATCACTTATATATTTGTAAGAATTCCCAACTAAAACAAAATATTCTTTTGGAATTGCACACCTCTCCCTTAGGAGGACACTCAGGATATTTCAAAACTTACCGCAGGGTGAAGAAATATTTTTTTTGGGATGGCCTTAAATTTTATATTCAAAAGTTTGTGGTGGAATGTTTGGTTTTCTAGCAAAATAAAGGTGAGACAATTAAAACCCCAGGTTTTCTACACCCTTTATCCATTCCAAGTCAATGCTAGGAGGAGGTTTCAATGGATTTTATCACAGGTTTACCTAAATCCGAAGGAAAGAGTGTCATCATGGTGGTAGTTGATAGACTTACCAAGTATGCACACTTTTGTGCATTATCTCATCCATTTAAAGAAAGTACAGTTTCTACAACATTTATGGAAACAATTCAAAAGCTACATGGAAACCCAAAGATTATTGTAAGTGACAAAGATCCCATTTTCACTGGAAATTTTTGGACGAAATTATTTTCTTGTTTGGGTACTCAACTAGGTCATAACTCATCTTATCATCCTCAATTCGATGGGGAAACTGAGATAGTGAATAAATGTTTGGAAGGATATCTTCGTTGTTTTTTATCTGATAAACAAACATAATGGGGCAAGTGGTTACCTATGGTTGAATGGTGGTATAACACTTCCTTCCATACTGCAGCAAAAATAACCCCATTTATGGCACTTTATGGATATCATCCACCTTCCATCACATTATCTTTAGGAGAAAATTCTAAGGTTCAAGCAGTGGAAGATCACATCGAGCATCAACAACATGTTCCCCAACTCTTAAAGGATAACCTAAATTTGGCACAAAATCGAATGAAACAACAGGAAAATCAACATCACAACGAGAGAAGTTTTGATGTAGGATACTAGGTATTTTTATGGCTACAACCATACAAAAAAATGTTCCTCAAGCAATCTAATAAGGATAATAAATTATCGCCAAAGTAAATATCCTTTAAATTACACACGCATGAAGGATAATATTAGCATTTGCACCAAAAGGGTTCAATGACATGCCGATAGAAGTGTAGATGAATGTATAGTGATGTACAGGTAGCACTATAGGAAACAAGGATGTGGAGGTGAAGGGTCTAAGGAATCTGGAGACTTGGTAAGATAGAGCTTTCCAAGTGGGTAAAGATAAATTATAGAATCTGCAATATATCAAATTTAGATCACCGAACTCATAACTAAACTAGAAGTAATCTTCGAGATATCACTCTGATATTCTACCATTTTTTCTGAACAAAATCCCAGAGTTTATGATGAGAAGCTATTTGGATTCGGGAGAAAAAATAACAGTTGAGAAACAAACATTTCATTAGGTGCTCAAAAGCCTAAACGAATTCAATTGGTGTCCTTCTTTGCTGCAATTTAAGGAAACCTAAGTATTTTTATCATGCTATGATTTTGGATGGGTATCAAGTGGATTACTTGCTCCCTTTTTTTTTTTTAAAGTTTATAAAAGGAAGTTTGGAGGACTAGATAGGTTGAAAATGACAAAAAATTGTTTTCAACCAAAACATAGAAATTTTGAAAACTCGACCCCTATTGGAATTTCAAGGAAAAGTAGAAATGATATCCTCAACTCCATTTTATTATTATAATGCATCTCCATCTTAAATAAACTTGAATTAAATAAAATAAAAATTAAATAATTACATACTTATGTATGTGATAGTTAAATATAAAATAAATAAATAAATGTAAATTCATTTTAAATGTAGATTTATGAAGCATGAAAGTGTTAAATTTGTTAATACATAATTTTTTTAAGATAAAGAAATTAATACATAATAAATAATTAAATAATATGTATGTATATTAAAAAATCGACTATTTTTTTATTTTCTATTTTTTTAAGGAGGAAAGAAATCAACGTTTGTGTAAAGTGAATTGTTGGTACCAAGCCAACCTGCATGTATACTCAAGAGTTCACAAGGCTCAAAACCAATATAACAATATTCAAAGTAAGAAAGTGTTGACAGGGAAAAATTCCTTGCCAACAGTAAGGGCATCTCCCCGGTATAAAGTCCCAACTAGGCTCTAAACCATTTGTGTTAGGGATCCTGTCCGGTATGTAGGCCTGATTGCCGTTAAACTGATGAAATGTACGCCCTTTCTCAGATAGAGGTGTATATAGGGATCATGATAATGTAAGACTACTAAAACGATACAAGACGAATGGTCGACAGGTTCTCCTGAAAATGAATCATTATGAATAACAAAGCGAGATTTAAAGCATGCATCCAAAAGAAGTATTGTTAGCAAAAAATCATTAGGGCTGTGCTCATACAGAGGCTTGTTTGAACATAAGAGAAACAATTCACTATGATAAAAAAACCCTTCAATTTCTTAAGCGTGATTCCAAAAGATTAAGGAAATATCAATAACTAAGTCATTAAGATATCCCTATGCTAAACATCCACATACCATTCATATATCCGAAGAGCTTAAACATATAAATGATACACGAAAAAAAACACAGATTAATCAGTTACAAATGATACCAAGCACATGAGAACATAATATTCATAATGTCAATACACATAAGTTTCCATCAGATCCAATAGTGGAGTCAAAAACATTCATTTGTATTCATTCCCGGAATCATACATTCAATGTTGTACAGTTATCTCTCTCTCCTTTTGGAGTCCGGAAAAAGGTCCTTAAATTCTCTCCTGAGGGAGTACATATAGAATAAAAAATGACCTTTGGGCTTCCCTGCCCTTTCATCTTCCCGACTGTTGGTATGGTCTGCGACCTGAGTGAGGTTGCGACCTGCGACTGGGAAAAATTTTCGACTTGCGACCTACCTGTTCCTGTGACCTGTTAACCCAATATTTTCAAGGAAGAAACTTTGTGATGGAGAGGACATGGATTTCTACCTGTTTCTGTTCTTTAAGATAGGTCTGCCAGGCTAGGTAGTCGACGACCACTGGAGTGATTTGAGGCATGTCCTCTCCCAGCCTATGAAAACATTCAAGAGCATCTGGAAATATTGTATGCCTCTTTGTGTTGATCTGTTGGAAAAAGAGGCCAGCTTGGTGTAGATCCAGACTGGTGCAACAATGTACTGGGCGATGTTTTCCTTGGAGGCTGGGAGATCTTGTGAGGTGGCTTCCTGTTTGATGGGTTCTAAGAATGATTGGATATCCTGCATTACCTCTTCCCTCATCTTTTGCTTGGCCAACGTACCTAAGGAAGGGATGTGGTGCACTTCCGCCATCGAATCTATGCCATTGATGAGATGCTGATAGGCGGACATTACCTTCTCTACCTCTTTTGCAAGATTGTCTCTCGATTGCAGCTTCATCCGTATCTGTACCTTATCATTCTGAGTGCGGATCCAGTCCTTCTTTAGCAAGGTGGCAGGGGCCTGTGGGTACCTTTTAGCCCATTTGAGTATGATGTCTAGCACCATGGAGGCTTCCTTCAGTTGCACAACCTTTTTCCTTGTTTCTGCTTGGGCCCCTACTAAAGGAGCGACTGTTTTATTTTTATAGTTATCATCTCCTCGTATACCTATGTCATGGTGCTTCCTAAGATATCAAACTCCCCTTGAATGGCAGCTTGCAGTCCGTTGGCCTAAGTGAGTGCAAGTTGGAGCCTTTGATTTTTAGTTTCTAGTGCCTTATTTTCCTCCTCTGCTTGAGCGGCCCTCTGCTCGGATGCATGGAGTCTGCTCTGTAGAAACAAGATTTCTCTGCTTATCCTACTGACATTCTCTTCGGTGGAAGCTACATAAGCGGTTCTGGCTGACGCTATCATTATGGGGTTAGTCCTAGTGTCCAGAACTATGTCTTTCTCCGTGGTCACTACGAGAGGCTCGGCTAGATTCCGTGCAAGGAATTTTCTCCTTTCTTGCCTGATCTTATGAGTGTACTGGTTGTAAGATAATCTTGTTAGATCCAGTACATCATCCTCATGTTCCTACAAGATGCCGAGTTCTGAGAGTGGGAGGTGTTCTCCTATTATGGGAGTTTCTGGGGGTACGTGAATGTGTGGTATGTCTGCTTGCATCCCGGTTTTTGAGGGTTGTGACCCGCTTCCCTCTGCCTCCTTGGATGTATCTGTCTGTAGCTTCTGAGCTCTTCCTCCTTTCTCTTATTTTTTGCTTATTATTTATCCTACTCCTGTTTCAACCTGTTCTCAACTTTTTTTTTCTTCCATTCTTATTCTTCCTTATTCTTGCGGGTCTCTTCCGCTTGCTTCTTTTTGAGTTCATCTTTCTGTTGTTTCTTCTGCTGCTCTTCGGTTTGTTTTCTTCGTTTATCTTCTTCATGTTGCTATGCCAAGGCATATTGGGATTTATTTAGTTCTTCCTCTCTTCACTTCTGCTTGGTCTCTAGTTGTGCCTCGACCCCTTTTCCTCCTCCTTCTGGTTGATCCTTAGGAGGATCACTGCTTGTAGTATTCTTTGGCTTTTTGGATTGGGAAGTCAATGCTCCTCCTGAGGGGTCCTTTCGCTTCAAAGCATCTAATATCTCTTGAATAGTTTGATTGTCCTGGCACTGACTCTCTTGGTCTCCACCCAAGTTGGCTTGTTCTTTGCGGGCTACTTCCCTGTTTGCATTGTACCAGTTTTTTACTTTCTCTTCCACGGGGCACTCTGTGTGTTGGTAGGTCCAGTTAAATTTGGCCCGTTTGCAGTGTGCGGGAACGATCCTTTTAGGGTCATAAGACCTGTGGGCTAAGTTTACGAAGTGAACGCCCTTGATGTCTTCTGCTTCCGCTTCCACTTCTTTGAAATCTTTGACTGTATAGGCACCAATAGTAAACAAGAGGGTAGGCCATGGTTTCTTCTTGCCCTTACTTAGCGTCTTAGAGAACCCGCTCGTCATTTGATAGCACACCTCTTGCAATAGCAGTTTATCAGTGACGAACTTGGGCAATGCATGAGGTGCCTTGAATGATCCAAATAATTTGATGAGGTGCCTTTTGTGATGGGGAACCAATGGGCTACCTTGATCACCATCTCCATGTCCCTTTTGGACATGCAAGGAGGATATTCATTAAAAAGGTGCCCGCAGAGCGCGGTGATAAACTTGTCCGAGATGGGATCAATGTCTTGCTTGTACCTAGTAGCCCAGAACACGTTCAGATCTTTGTGGATAGGCCCACCGTGTGCCACATCCCAGTTGTGTGGCCAACCATCAAAATTTCACTGTGAGCACAGTACATCTAAGAGGTAGGAATCCATGTAAAAATCTGATGTACATCCCTCCTCTAGTACCTGGGCTACTGATATGTTCACCTTTAGAGCTGACATTAATAGATGTGCCCAGTTGAAACAAGTGTCGTAGGAGGTGATCGCGTACAAGAGCAGAACCCATGTTCCAATAAAAGTAGTGGTGTCCTTCCTGCCATACATCCTGCACATCATAGCTACGACAAGCTTGTATACTTTTCTTAGGCCTTCGGTCTTGTACTCTTGATCCTTCTTCCCTTTTAACTTCTTAGGGTCCTCCCACCAACCCTTCAAGGTATCTTGTATTGGCACATTGTGTGTGGCGATCCACTGGGAATTGAAAGATTCTTCCCTAGCGGGAAGTGAGTAGTACACTTTTTCATCCTTCCCAATCAGATTGGCAAATGGTTTTTCCGGTGTGATCGCAGATAACCAAAAACTTTGAGTCCACCTTTTGGAGGATTCACTTGACTACTTCCGCGCATGGGAAGATTGGTGGGTGGGCACCCACATAATGTAGCTTGGACCTCTTGACTTGAATGTATATCTATCGGTCTATGAGGTCTTTCGGGAATTATTATTTTGTGAATTCTTGGTAGACTTGATACCATGACATCTTGTCACCTTTCCCGAAGACACATGCGGAGGTCATGGAGGAGGCATGTCTCCTTCTGATAGCTCTATCTCTGGGATTTTGTTTCTACTTCGAACTGCTAGAGGCCCCATGTCGCTTGAGGCCGAAGAGATAGAAACACACTCGATCTTAGCTTCGATATTCCATTGCATATTCAGAAAATAGTACCACGATAAGAGGGACGACATGAAAGAAAAAATAAAGGAATTGACTATACCAACTAAGGCCTTGGCTACTCAAGCTGAGTTGCCGCGACCTGTGTTGGTCACAAAAATTTAGATTGGAAAGGTTGCGACTTGGTGACCTAGCAACAAGGTCGCAAGGTCGCAAAGTTGCAATTGCGTGGACAGTCAGGACTTTGCGACTTTGTGAATTTGTGACTTAGGGACCAGGTTGTAAGGTCGCACTAGGGATTTTTTCGAATAAAAATAGGTGGTCTGCGACCCGTGGGGAAAAAATGGAAAAAAAGGGAGAAAAATCTAAGGGAAGAGAATAAATCAGAGTTGGAAGGCTCACATTAAGGCTAGGGAGGGGTGCCCACAGTGGAAGGAGGATAAAGGAGGGGTTAAAATGGGTTTAGGCATGATAGGATCAGAAAGGGGCAGGGAAACCCTAGCTGGAGTGATAGTGAGGGACAAGGATTGTAATTGAGGGGTATCTAAGGCAATTAATTGCCTTGTTTTGGGGCAGGTAGGGCCATAGCCAATAAACAGGAACTGCAGGAAGTTTCAAAAACTTACCTGGGAAAAATGATAATTTGATTATCTTGTCAGACGTCTTGTTTGTGTCGTCACACAGGTCAAATGCGACCTACGCGAACCTTTTATTTATAAAGGGGTCATGTGTGCGGTCATTAATGGAGGTCGCAAGGTCGCAAATCGGGCTTAGTCAGGTGTGTATGTGACCTTGCGACCTAAAGACTTCGAGGTTGATGGGTCGCAAGGTCGCATAGTCACAAAAGTTAGATTTCGACACAGTTTGTGACCTAGCGACCTGGCAACCTTGATCAGGTCGCAAGGTTTCTAAGTCGCAACTTGTTGAAGTTTGGAAAAAGAGCGACTTTGCGACTTTGTGACTTTACTTAGAAAAAACTTGAAGTCATATTTTGGGTTGAGATTACCTATCCAAGGTTGGCTGTTTGAGGTTCATGGCAGAGGCTGGAGCCAGCTCGTCCTTATTAGAAGTAACAGGGGCTCTGAAATTTCAAACTGGTGCCAAATTTTAGAGGGTGCTGTAGCGGCTACAATAGAAAGCTTTGCGAAAAATAGGACAAAAAGACAACGAAGGTGCACAAATACACTCTCTCCTTTGGATTTAGTTATTTGACCTCTAGATGTTCATTTTTAACTTATTTGATAATGAATATATGTTTTTTCCTCCAATTCCAATTAAGAAAATGTAGACTTAAATTGATTCTATATGAGAAAAAGCAGAATCTAATTTATTATGCCAGAATACCTGCATTTTTTCGAAAATAAAATTTATTGAACTTTTTTTTAAGGTTGACATATTAAATATTGGGAATTTCTTTGCTTTTAGCTTTATTTTTTTGCAATAAAGACTAATATCTATTCATAGTTTCCTTCATTTTAAACATATTTTTTTCGTGTTTTTCACTCTAGAAAATAATAGAGAAATAGTTTCAGGAGAATCTTCCTTTACTTGTATTATTTTGTAGATAAGCTATGACAATTGGCCTTTATTAACATTAATTTGTCTGAGACGGCAAATTGATTCAATAAAAAGAAATTGAAATGTGTATGGAAACATATTTATTTAAAGTTTGGAAGTGTTATAGGTCAATTTGGGCATCATTCCCAATGACCTGTTCAAACTGGAAATCATCCCCAGGACCAATGGAAAAAGGTTCTATCATCCCTTATCATTTCAGTTGCTACATGCCCTAAGACAAGAACAAACTATTCATGACTTCTATTTCAAGGTTTCCAAGGGTTGAAGTATATGTTATATCACTTCTGAGCTCACCAACGAAGCCTCTCAAGGGACTAACTACTTTGCATATGCAACTACCTCCATTCAAGGGTGCTTTGCAAAGTAATTCCCGACATTTAAGAGTACATTGGTCAAATGGGAGCGATATTCTCATTGTTCTGGAATCTCCACATGGTCAGTGCCTTCTAGAAGAGTCCATATGTGTCAAACTTCAAATCCATGTGTCCATCCAACACCTTTGAGCTTGGGAACATGTCTTGCCTATTATTAGAAAGTCATTGATTGAGAAACTACCTTCAGTTTCCCTATAAATTGAGCACAAATCCTAGTGCTAGGGAAGGAAGAAATTTGGTAAAGAAATGTTGTTGGATTCTCAATTGAGAGAGTGATAGGAATGATATGTTGCTGGTGAGATGTTTATTATGATGAGGCTAGGATGAATGCTGAAGCTGGTGACATCAAATCGATCACTGCTTGTAACCTACCCCTTCTATCCATTAATAAATACTTTTGTTCATTTTCCCATATACGTATCTATTTATGTTTCTACTTTTCATATGATGGATTCTTAACTGATATATATGTTTCATGTTTAATCGATTTAATTGATTAAGATAAATAGACATCTGTATATTCCAATCTCTTTGTTGTTTATTGTTTATACTTGCAGGAAGTTGTATGGTGATCTAAGTTGGATTGGAAGCTACAACAAAAGCGATAGAAGGAGAATAGGAAGCACTTGGATCACAAGTAGGTTCCTCTATCTTTTTGTGTGTCTATTTACTCTTAGAGAAAGTGTCTGCAAAGTCTTTCATCTGTTGTTCTAAATGCATAGCACCACATTTAGGGAATGTGTTTTATCCGTAATTCATAATTCCGCATAAAAAATTGGTGACTCCGCTGGAGAGTTTCCCATCATCCTTAGTGTTTTTTCCTCTGCTTATCCACCTAGTAGCATCTACTGTCAATTATTAAACTTTTGAATCAAATAATTGCATTAGAAGTGTGTTCGGTAGCTTGAATTTTGAATCTCTGTTGCGCCCAATGCACTGTTGGTCAAGACACAATGCTTTGCATAGCACTGTCTCCCAATCAGGGGTGCTTTGCAATGCAATGTCTCCCTTTAGAGACTGTGTTGCCCCCTCAACCAACCAAATTCCCTTTGAATTTTTCATTGCTATCATACTCAGGCTTTTGTTTGCTATGTTTTCAATTGTTTGATACCTCATAGAGACCAGTGAATTTGTCTGATTCTTCCTCCTTTGAAAAGTAAGTTTGTTCAATGTCTCTTTAAGTGTTTTTTTTTATCATTGCCAAATAAAATTCGAAGTATTTTATTTCCTGCATTAGATCCATTTGTTTTAATAAAGGAAATTTTCGTTAAATTCTTCATTTCCTATAGGAAAAATTGTAGTTTCATTCTTCTTTTTTCCTAAAAGAGAAATTGTTGTTAAATTCATCATTTCTCAAAGAAGAAAGCATTTGTTTTTTGTTGATTTGATGCATATAGTTTCCTTTTTTCATTCACATTAAGGGGAATGAAAAGAAAAACTTGCATTTGCATATAGTGATTTGTGTGTTTTGCATAGGAACAAATTAGGAAAGCTGCATATTAGTTTGCGCTCTTTGTTGTTTTCTCTCAAAACTGATTGCTCTTTCCCTTTAGTAGCTAGGATTTTGTTAAGTCCCTATATTAATATTGTAGTCCCTTATTATGTTAGTGTACCCCCCCTTATTGTTATTGTTGTACCCCTATAACCCCCATATTGTTATTATTGTGCCCTTACATTATTATTGTTAGGTCGGCTAGGATTACATTGTGGCCCCATGGACTCCTATATATGGAAAGGAGGTTTTTTCATTTGTATCATCCAAGAATTGCTCATTCATGTAATGTATTGGAGGTTTCCCTTTCTAAGTGGCTTATTTCTAAGGCGTTTATATCTCTTTTCTTCTATTTTTAGAGTTGGTTTCACAACATTTGGTATCAGAGCTTTGGATTCTAGGGTTTCGCTTCTCCAAACATGTCATCGTGGAATTTTCGCTATAAATTTTTTTCTACGAAGGTTCAGAAGCTAAATTTTTTAGAGTACGACGCTGAAATCCTGATGAAAATCGTCACGATATTTCAGATCTTGGTTCGCAATATTTTCGGAGATATGATCTGTGGAAGTTAGGTCTTTTTCAGGCTCCCGAATTTCATCTCAAAGAGGTGATCGTGGGAAAATATTCGTAACTCTCTCTCTAAGCATCAGATTGAAATTATATAAAAAGTGTCCACAAGTACATGGACTGTAGTTTCCTTTATATCAATTTTAGAGCCAAATAAGGAAACAGTGACACATGGAAATTCGTACAAGTTCGCTCTACTGAACTAGTCTATAATTAGGTCATCGAAGGAGATTGGGAACAACTTTGCCTTCAAGAATCCAAATCAGGTCAGACCTGTGGCATTCGAAAGAGAATTTAGAGGGCTACCTCAGTGCCAAATTTTAGTTATTGAGGATCCAAAATCACATAGATAATTTAGTTTCAATATCGAGCTTCTCAAAAGCAAGAAAAATGTGTGTATTTGGTTTTTAAAATTGCATAACTTTTGTTTGAAAAAGCAGTTTGAAGTGATTCCAAGGGC
Source organism: Pinus albicaulis (assembly GCA_034641835.2). Lineage (NCBI taxonomy): Eukaryota > Viridiplantae > Streptophyta > Pinopsida > Pinales > Pinaceae > Pinus > Pinus albicaulis. The sequence continues at coordinate 345,751,401 of CM076581.1, read as the reverse complement.
ATATTTTAGAATTTTTATCAATATTGGGTTCTTTAATGCCTAAAAAAACTAATTCCATACCCATTAAGCCCTCAAAAAGCTATACTATGACGTATGAAGAGGAAGAATTGCAGTATGAGATATCAAAATTACGGTACCAAGTGCAACAAATTTCGATCTTACAAAGAGCAACCAAAGATGACATAGATGGTTTAAAAGAAGAAATGGAGGCTAATTTGGATGGTTTGAAGGATTAAATAATAGCTAATATGGATGATAAATTAGTGGAAGATCACATCTAGCATCAGGAACAAGCTCTCCAAATCTCAAAGGATAACCTAACTTTGGTGCAGAATCTAATGAAACAATAGGAAGATCAACATCACATCGAAAGAAGTTCTGATGCAGTCAAAAAAACAAGAACTCGACAAGTACGATCAATTTCAGAGTATCTCAGCAAGTGGAAGAACTTTCTTGTAGAATATTCCACATGGGAGGATGAGAATTTTATACAGAAGCATCAAGAAATAATCAAGCGTTGAGGACAACACTTGTTTGAAGGAGAGGGGCATGTTAAGTCCCTATATTAATAGTGTAGTCCTTTATTATGTTAGTGTAGCCCCCCTTATTGTTATTGTTGTACCCCTGTAACCCCCATATTGTTATTATTGTGCCCTTACATTATTATTGTTAGGTCAGATAGGATTACATTGTGGCCATGGACTCCCACTATGTCTAGAAAGGAGGTTTCATTTGTATCATCCAAGAATTGTTCATTCATGTAATGTATTGGAGGTTGCCCCCCCTCGAAATGGATTATTTATAAGGCATTGATATCTCTTTCTTCTATTTTTGGAAGTACCGGTTTCACGATAGTTTTCATTGAAAAAGATAAAATTGAAAAATTTGCTTATCATTTTAGTTTGCATTTTAGGAATTTCCATCACATCATCGCGGTGAACCTTGAAAGGCAAATTGATAAACAAGATCAACTTAAAATTTACATCAATTTACCTAAAAAAAAATTGGAACCATAACGATAACATTTAGAAGGTCTAGGCTAGATACGTGTTCTAGCGTCGTAAAACATAGTATCTATCATTAATTGTCTGTGATACATTCCGAGTGTGATGCTTCAGTCCACGTACGTAAGTATATCGTAGCTCATCCACGTACCTTCGGGTATATAGGGCAGTGTTATAGTACGAAAAGTATAAAGGGGTGCTCTCATTGTGTGGTTTCGCATTAGACAACGCTAATATGGACTTGGGCCTCCATGTACCTTCGGGTATATTTGGGAGGAAAAATTTAGGTTACTATCCATCCACAGTGAACAAATTATTTGCCTTTGTAAGTTGATACACGAACACAAGATTGAGAGGTGCATATATCATGTGGTTCGCCAGGAGGTATTCTGCAGTTCACAATTTCTTGGTAAACCTTTTTCCTAACATTACCCTTTTATTTTGTTTTTTTTTTTGGTCATAAAATAAATCAGTCATCATTGAAGTATAAAATTCCCTTTCCTCATCGTTCGCGTATATTTGCATTGAAACCACCTTTACCACCAGAAGTCACTTTTGGTCTATGAAGGTGACATCACTCTACTGAAACAGGTACCATCATTACCTATGGTGAAGCATCATATTCACATATACCAGAGTCGGAAAAAGTTGTTTCTACAAATCCTGGTTCATCTACTGTTGTCGAGACAGAGTCCTCATAGCTACCCATGGTCACGATCCATCCAATCAATGAGACCATACGTCCCAAACCCGACATTTTTCAACTGGAAGTTGATCCAGATCCTATCTCTTTTTTGCCAGAACATCTGCATCCTGAATTCGAACGACTAGAAGTTGTTCCTGTATCGGTCGCCCCACAATCAATTGTAGCCATTGAGTCTCCCATATCGCACATTCAACCTCCTAGAATATACTTTGGGTCTGACGGTGAAATCCTTCCACCTGGTTTAATTTCGATTGGAGAAATACCACAAGATGAAACACCTTTAACTCCAACTCATTTTTGGGTGGAGCTTTACCTATACGAGTATTTTCCTTAATCACCTGCCTCTTGTTTTGTTGATCCTCTCTCTATTAAAGTTCCCATCGATCTAATAGGGTATACATTTGGTCAAGTAACCATGCCTGAACCAACATCTTTGACTGGACCATCTGTTCCAATTGCGAAAACACCTGCTCTCGCTACCCCATCGATGTTCACAACTTCACCAGATTCATATTTACATGGTGGCCCTATGGTCCCATCTGGTTATAAATATTTATCTAGAATTTTTTCTAGTGCATATTCAAATACATGGAATTTACCAATGTCATTGTTTTTTATTCTAACTGGTAAACCTGTAGTGAGTACTGAATGGCTTGATCCTTTATATCCATCATCAAGGAAATATCAAGACGGTCCCATCAATTATTTCCATCTGATGCAATATCAAGCTGGACCTCTACGAGATTTGGAAAACAATATTTTCCATCTTATTATACTCCTCATCTTTGGCGAGAAGCTTAGGGTCACCCAATTTGACGGTACTCCATCATTATATTTTGGTCGACCTAATGTCGAAAATGAATGTTTTTAAATAGCAACCCGCACTATCAACCAACAAGCAGTTGTACACTCGTATCCAACCGATTCAACCTGATACACCATCAATTCCACTTTTTAATACATCTTTACCCGTTATGAACTCAAACTATTATTCCTCGGTATTCCGGCCGGTTCCTTGACCCAATTCCCTCGAGTTTTGAGCCCTTGAACTCCAACTCCTTCGGCCCAGTTCTAACAGCCACTGTATCCGAATATTTTATTAACAAGATGGATTACCATATTATGGGATGTCACAGCCACAACCAGGTTATACCTATCCTCAACCGAATCCAATTTATCCTAATTTGGGTTATAAAATTGGTGGAGATACCCCTTGCCAGCCATAGGCACAAATGCCACAACCTTCATTTCAACAAGTATTGTACCCAGGTTTTGGTCAACAAAATCCTCATGCGTTTGTCTATCAAAAAAACCCCTATCTGGGTTACCAGCAACAGTTTCCTTATGTTGGTGCTCAAAGGCCTGTTTCCCAAGCAATTCCATCATACCTTGGCTATGCTCAACCTGACCTCAATCGAAAGTTACCCTTTTTTGCAACTTTAGAGTTACTGGATTTAAAATGGCTCACTAATGATCCAATCAACTATGCTCCTTGGTGGTCGGCGATACCTCATAGATTACTCTCGGATATTCCTAAGTTCAAGGGGAACCCTAGGGAAGACCCATTGATTCATGTTATGACTTATAATTTGTGGTGTTCATATAAATCCCTGAATGATGAGTCTGTTCAACTACGTATTTTCCAGCATACGCCCACTGGTCCGGCCGCAAAATGGTACATTGAGTTACCTAGAGCTTCTTTTGATAATTTCACTTCCCTAGCTACTATATTTTTGACTCACTTCAAGTTACCCATACGATATGAAACTGGAACGAAACTCTTGAATAATTTTAAACAGACTAATGCTACTCACATTTATGATCATATTCATAAGTGGCGTCGTCGTCGTAGAATGGTTAAGACATTTTTTCCTGATCAACTCCTTGTTGAGTTGTTCATTAAGTCCCTGTAACCATCTATAACTGAGGATGTGGCTAAGGGTGGCATCCTCACTGAAGATCAGGTCATTGCTCGTGCCCAATATTTAGACTTGATTTATACTCAGTCTGGCATGTTCTATGAGAAAATTCCTAACACGCCGCGATCTAATTTTACTGTTCCTTCTCCATCAAAGGACTCTCATGCCTGAGACGGTATGATCGGTACTACAAGCACACATCACACTATTGCATCTGATCCTGCACCTTCTTCTGAAATCCATGTTGTGTCATCTGACAAGGGAAAAAGTGACAAGCAACCCGGAAGTAAGAAAAAAGGGAAATCAAAGAAAAATCAAACTTCTACCTCGCAGGAAAGATCATCTGATCAATCGTTTGGAAATTAGAAACCTCCTTACCCTTGCATAATCTGTAATGAGTGTAGGTTTTAACCCTGAACAGAAATATCTACACACGATTCTTATAACAGAAAATAAACAATAGCAAGAGCATAAAACATAAAACAGATAAACACAGAGATTTTCCCCTGGATCCCAAATCGGGACGACCAGCTTGATTTTTCATTATATTCCTTTTAGTGTTACAACACACATATATACATGCCGGAGCATACATAAACCCCAATCCATTAACCCTGGATTAGAACATAACCGTAGTTCCCTTGACCGGATCTACAAAAATACCAGGGGCCGAAAACCATCGAACCCCAAAACCATGTGCAAAATCATGCACAAAACCATGGGCGGATCCGCCTATGAGTGGTCCGCACAAAAAAATGGGCGTATCCGCTCTATGAGGTCCTGACCATCTGTGGGATCGTCGCCTCGTGACCCCCCAGCTACGCCCGACGCAACATACAGCGCGTGGGGCCAATCGTGGAAAGAATATAACACATACCCAACAATGAGGAACACTTTGTTCGGGATTGTCCTCACCGCACTGTAGTCTCAAAAATGGTTAAGACCTCACATGCGTCAACTGTGTTGACAGATCCGTTTCTGAATCCAGACACAGATTTGGTTGCTACGGATCCAAATTCTAGTTCACAAGTGCTTATGTTATCTTTCACGAAGCCATCGAAAGTTATTTTTGTGTAAACGCGTAATAAATATTACGGTAGTCAGGCCACTGATCAACCTACTACCTCGACCACGAATCCATCGACAGAATCAATACCACCACCTGCTATTCCTGAATTGACAATCAAGCCACTGAAGGGAGTCGTTCATAAATCGACATTTAATCCTCGAGCCAGAGCTGCTCAAAATTATAATATAGTTGAAGATTTGGCTCAATCCCCTTCAGCTATGTCAGCGCTTGAGGTACTGCAAAATTATCCCTCCTAGAAACAGGCTTTGTTGTCGGCAATTGGTGGAATTGATCCAACTGATTCTAATCTCATAGTCTTTAATCATACGGGCTATGTGCCACAATTACCAGCAAAATTGGCATTATCCATCCAAGCAAATGTTCTCAATCACCTTGTTCATCGCACTATTATTCATGAGGGAGCATCTACATGCATTATGTCTCTAAAATGTTGGAGGTTGCTTGGCTCGCCGCTCCTATCTTAATCGCCAACGACGTTGAAATATTTTGACGAACGTACATATAAGCCTTGCAGTATTATCAATAACCTACATGTTGAACTATGGGGAAAAATAGTGAATGTTGAAGTTGAGGTTGTTGACAGCCCCCTTGAATAAAATATTCTACTTGGAAGGCCATGGGTATATGATATGACTGCGATCATTTCTACATATTTTAGAATGATCACCTTTCCACATAAATGTGTTATCACAGTCATCAATAAGCTATCCTTCTTTGCCTCCAGTTCCCAGGTAACTTGAAGTGTTCCATTAGTTCATGCACCCCAATTCGCACTTCAGAACATTGGTGTAGGACTCTTAAAGGATTCCACTCTCATGGGAACCTTTGTGTTACCACCGCCTGCGACGTCGGCAGAAATTGCAAACATAGAGACCTACTACATGATCTCTTCCACTCCATCTTGCTTAAGGAAGAGTACAGGTGATTCTAAAGTTGTCACGTTAGATGAGTTTCTGCCGCCCAGCCCTATTGAGCTAGCATAGCAATCAATCTATTTGGCTTGGGTGGAAAATCCAAAATCATCGTCGCCGTTCATTTGGGTTGATCGTTCATTAGATTTTGGTACTACATCTGATCCTTTTTCCTCAACTTTCTTGACAAATGAGAATATTTTGGAAACCATGATGTCAGAAGGAGAACCATAGGAAGATTATCATGATCGTTCCCATCTTACATATTATGAAGAAGATAATATTAGTGAACTATATCACCCATCGATCAAAGATTTATTTTCGAATTATTTTCCTATTAATGCAATCAATTATGAGTGAAATTTGTCAAATATTGAAGAAACCATTTCTATCGATATTTCGACCAAACCCAACGTTGTAGAAAAAATTCATGTCAGCGTGTATTTTTCTCCATCATAACTCGAAACATATCGCTCTGTCTTTCTTGAATTCTGTGATGTATTTGCTTTATCTTACGAGGAAATGCCAAACATAGATACTATTATCATTGAAAAAACTATTAATATGTACCCTGATGTCAAGCTGGTATGTCAATGCCTTCATCCTGTTCATCCAAAGAAGGTCACTGCCATTAAAGAAGAAGTTGAAATTTTTTTGCATGCTGGTTTCATTTACCCTGTTACGCTAACTGAGTGGGTTTCCAACATTGTTCTTGTTATGAAAAAACAAGGAACCATCAGAGTGTGTGTCGATTATTGGGATGTCAATCTTGCTTGTATAAAAGACAACTATCCTACTCCTTTTATCGACCATATTATTGACGATGTGCTAGATGTGAAATATTTTCATTCATGGATGGATTTTCTGGCTACAATCAAATCAATATCCACCCAGAGGACCAATACAAGACATCATTCATCTGTTCCTGGGGCACATTTGCTTGCTGAAAACTCCCGTTTGGTTTAAATAACGTTGGGTAAACTTTTTAGAGAGAAATGGATTATGCTTTCAATGACATCAAGAACATTGTTCAACCCTATCTAGACGATTTACCCGCGCATTCATGAAATCAGATTGATCACCCGATGCATTTGAGAGCTATATTTTTATGTTGATGACACTACAAAATACGCCTCAATCCATATAAATGTGTGTTTTGTGTTGGTTCTGGTCGTTCGCTATGATTCGTCATCTCAAAAGAAGGAATTCAAATAGACCCATTGAAGGTCCATGCCATTCTTGATTTTCCCGCGGCATCAAATTTTCTTCAGTTACAGAAAATTTAGGAAAATACTAACTTCCTAAGGAGGTTCATACCCAAATATGCTGAAATGGCTAAAGGATTTACTCGGCTCTTGAAAAATGGGACTCCCTTCCATTGGGACCAAGTTCCATAAGCTTCTTTTGATGATGTCAAGGATACTCTTGTCCGGGCGTCATTAATGTATCCCCCCAATTATCAGAGTGATTATTTATTATATATCGCCACGACTAATACAATCATTGCTATGGTATTGGTCCATGCATAAAATGGGATAGAACATCCGAACTATTATTTGAGTCGTAATCTCAATGATACAGAAGTAAAGTATTCGTACGTAGAAAAGCTTGCCTTGGCGGCTATTCAAGCTGTCCAAATATTTCGCCAGTATATCCTATTTCGGAAGACCATTTTCATTTCGGATTTCAACCCCATGACTTACATTTTATCACGTCAATTTCTGGAGGGAAAGTATTTAAAATGGATTGTCATTTTGTAGGAATTTGATTTGGAATTCATCAAATCCAAGTTAAAGAAGTTTTTAGTTTTGGCTGAGCTTCTCTGTGACCTTCCCTCTAATAGTATTGCTACTACGTCGGAATGATCTATTCCTGACGAGTCTTTGTTTCTGATCGAATCATCTGATCCTTGGTATGGGGATTTTATCATTTATCTCTAGACCCATATTTTTCGGCCTGATACGTCTCGCTCTGACTAGTGACGTATTTGATACCAAGCCAAAGATAATCTGATCATCGAAGATACACTTTATCGTCATGGTGTCGATACAATTTTAAGAAGGTGCCTCACTCATGAGGAGGCCGAAAAGGTTTTAAATGATTGTCATGCTGGGGCTTGTGGTGGAAATTTGTCTGGATACGCTACCACGTAGAAGACAATCCATGCTGGTTAATTTTTTCCTACCATATTTCGCGACTGCATCCTCGCGGTCAAAATTTGTCATGCATTCCAGATATTTGATCGTAAAATCCGCAAACCACTAGTGCTAATGCATCTTGTTGTCTCTGTGGGACCATTTTCGAAATGGGGCATTGACTTCGTGACCTGTAACCCTTGTTTGTCCGGGGGGCATGGTTATATTATTGTTGTAGTAGACTACTTTTCCATGTGGGCCGAAGCGATGCCTACCTTCAACAACACAGGACAAACAACTGCATTGTTTTTCTTTAATCATGTCATTGCACGGTTTGGGGTCCCACAGGTTATAGTAACAGATCATGCTAAGAATTTTCGTAATCACATGATGAATGAATGGAATGCCAAGTTAGGAATTTCACATGATAGTTATACTCCTTATTATCCAGAATCAAATGGACAATTTGAGGCTATCAAAAAGATTTTTAAACGTATTCTTCAATGAATGATAGGAGTTCGTAAACAAAAATGGAATTTTATCCTGTACTCGGCCTTGTGGGCGTACCGAACCTCGGTAAGAAATGCAACTGGATTTACCACTTTTCAATTGGTGTATGGTCTGGAAGCTATATTTCTAAACCAATGTGAAACACCGTCGTTAAAAATCGCAATAGACTTGTTACCTGACACCTCAGATGAAGAACCACGTATTTCCAGCCTCGCATTTTCTCAGAGGACGACTTGGTCCTTCTTTATGATCAGGAAGCTAATGTTATAGGTACAGGGAAATTTTAGCCATTATGGCATGACCCCTATATTGTCAAAAGAGTTCTTGCTAAGGGTGCCTACGAGTTAGTAGATTACGATGGAATTCCATTGGTGCAACCCCGAAATAGGTTGTATCTGAAACGTTACTATGCTTAATCAAGAGCGTAGTAATTTTTTGTATTATATTGTATATATATGCTGTTGATTTTCATTCACTATATTAGTTTTTTTTTTAGAGTTTTCTTGATGTTAGTAATCCGCTTTACATTTCATCGCAGATGTCTGAATCTTTGGAACCATTTGTTGGGTATGCTGATGGTGCTAGTCATAGTACGCAAAATCTATCCTCTGCAGCGTGGGCCATTTTTGCTCCAAACATCAAGTTAGTGAGTTTTCAAGGGATTTGTATCGGTAGATCGACAAAAAATATCGCTTAGTATAGCGCGTTGATTGAATTCTCTCTGATGCCATTTAATTTGGTATTAACCGCATAATTATAAGGTTATACTCACAACTTGTGGTATTACAACTTACTAGTGTTTATACTGTTAGAAATCCAACAATGCATCATTTGTTCCTAAGGGTTTGACTTTTGGAAATATATTTTGATTTCATTCAATATCAAGACATTTCCAGAAACTTGAACACATTGATTGATTCTTTAGCGAATTATGTTATAAACAGACATTTGAAGCACATATAAAGATACATTCACATAATTGAATAGGATTATGCAATAAACATAGGAAAACACTAAAATCAAATAGATAGATAGTTATAGGTTTTTTACAAAATTTGTGCCCAAGACACATTGGTCATCTGACATCAAAATGTATGCAACATGTCAAAAGTAAACAAGTGATGATCATGGTAACATGCTATCAATCTAGCTATCATATGCAGTAACCGCATCCAACGGTTAAGAACACCAATAGTATGGTGTTGCAGTTGCATGGGTAACTCTTCAAATGCGAAAATCCGGAATCCCGAAGGTCAACCCCTCTATGTGCTACCGAAGCTCAGTAAGAGTCTCAGCCATGTCTAAATATTGAAGGACTGCTCTCACGACAACCCTCTCTACTGGCTCATCCACTCCACGATCTTGTTCCTGCACTGGTTGAACTCGACCCACATCTGCATTACATTAAAACTTTAGTTTAGTCTTGGGAAAATATCAAAATACAAAAACATGTAAAACATTAGAAAAATAAAAAAACATGGTCAAAACATTCTTACCCATTGCACCCCACTGAGCGCCTTCTAGTAAACTTGAGTATGGATCTCCTCGGAAATCGACGCCTACATATGCATACTCAGCGATGATGATAACATATTGCCTAAACCAGGTGAAGAATGCAGTCGAGAACACGATGGACGATTGGCCTGAATGTCTAGCCATCAGTTCTACCCATCTCTGCATCCTCAGATTTGTAGGGTTAGACATACCTAATGTCACGTGCTAAGGCTGCATCAGTAGAATCCGCTCTAAGGCAAAAGGAATGAGGATCAAAACATAACTAAAGTTTTTCTTCCTTCCTCCCTTTTCCTTGCTCAGTTGTTCTTTTATTTGAGAAAGTACATCTTCAGACTAGTTGAAAACTGTTGGTTCCATGCACTCTAGCGCATACTACATATAAGATCTATTCGCTACATGTAGTGTAACGGTACCAACAAGCTTTGCGATCATGAATAGAATGGTTCTCAATGGAAAATCACAAACGTCACAGATGTTTATTTTCCCATCCTTTCTAGGCTCTGCCCCTGGATAGAAATACTACAAAATATATTCTCTTACTGTCTCTCCTCCGACAGCAGACCCTGAGAGAGAAATGGGTAAGCCTCTCCTTGACAAGCCTGTTAGAAAATATATGTCCTCCACTATAATAGGAACCACTTTGATCCTAATGTGAAATGCCTCAATTTTTGGATCCTATGCACGAAAAAGGAACTCCAGAAGTTCTATTTGTTGCCTCATACCTGATAAGTGGAAGTACTTTAATAACCCACAATCTCTTAGGGCTCTTGCAGTACCCGGATCATTAAGGGAAACCATATTTTTTTCTTCATGCTCTCTTTCTCTCCAAGTAATTGCCATTCTAGTCCGATGAATCCCTGAAACATAACCATAAGACTCATTAGACTCCTTTTCATGCAAAAAATTAGCCAAAATTTGGGTACAATGCAAGAATAAAAAATGAGAATTTCACCCAATGTAGTATTGGTCAATAGACAGTGCATTGCATATGCACCTAGGCTTCATTTTGAGTGCTTTACAATGCAATTTTTGATGCCCAAGGGTGCGTTTCCCTCTTTGGAAAAAGAATTTACCCTAAGGGGCCAAAATCCCTAAAATTTGCAATGAAATGACTACTGAAAGAAAGAGGGGGTTTATGGCACCAACCTAGATCAAACGACGATGAAAACTATCCACAAAATCGATCGCAATCAACGACTGAAGTTCGGGGGCAAAAACAGGTTCAGAGCTCTAAAATTCAAATGGTAACTTTCAAATGGTAAAAATGAATAGTAAATCTCTTTTAATTAGTCATTTTATTATTTGCAAATCATATTTATTACTGTGACTATGGTTTTATTCACTTTTTTATCATGAAACAAGTATTTTTAATCCATTTGATGTTGTTCTGAACAGGTTTGCAACTGATGAGCAGATTAGTCATGCATATTTGTTTCAAGAATGATTTGACCACAAAGCATACTTTTATCCTTATTTTTCGAGCTTTGATAAAAACGAAAAAGGACTTTAAGCACACTTTTATCTCTTTTCTAGCTTTGATAACAATGAAAAAGGAACCCCTGAAGTCTTCTTTTAGCTCTTTTCAGACTTCGATAATGTGAAAAGATTGCCGAGAACTTGTCTTTTCGAGCTCGTAAAAGTAAATGAATTGATATCTACTCAGTATAAGTTTAACCCTTTTCCAGACTGAGATAGATTATTTACGAAAAAGGAATGCCTTAGTCGAACATGGCTAAGAGGTTCTCTTAGATATTATTTTACACTTTTTCGGATTTGAGCTACAACTTTACGAAAAAGTACCTATGGAGTTTTATTTTTCAAACTCTCTAAATATGAAAAAGGATTGGGTTGTCACTGTCGTTAGGCTCGTTAAAACATAAAATAGTGACAGGCTTGTCGATCATAGCAAGAATTGAGTTTCATTCATCGCTAGACTCATTAAATTATTAAATAGAGATACATTATTCGCTCGAAGGGTCCAATTATAGATCAAGAATATGTTATCCTCCTCAAGCTTGTTAAAAAATAAAGAGGCACTGGTCAACAAATGACCGGGGAAAATTTGGGAAAGTGAACATAAATTTTATGGTATTAGGTCGCTCTTGAACATGACACTTCAGTCCATCATCGTGAATGTTTGGGTTGGGTAATCTTCGTTACGGTTCATACATACCTATGGTTCATCATACCTTCACTTCGGTTTTGGGTCAATGCTGCCAACTCATCTCAGCGTTGCCGATATTTTCAAGAGAAGTCATCCAGTGAATACTCATCCTTCTGAAATACTCATAAACCTTCATTCTCATGATAGTCATCCCTGAACATTGCTATATCAAGTCACATTTTTTCTTTGAAATTAGTAACTCCCGTTTTGCAATAAAGTGGATTCCTGTCGACATAAAATCATCATCCAGGAGGTTCACTTAGAAACATCATCTTCTAGTACCATGAGGCTTGTTACAACATCGACAAGATCCTCGCTTCTGGACTTTTGACCAAAGTATTTTGTTTGGCGTTCGACATCAAATCATCTATTCACTCCTTACGAAATTTACTTTTGTACCTTGAGAGCCATTAAAATCAATGGTGGTTCTCTCGCATTTGTTAACAACTCACATCATTGGCTGGTAATCAAACGATGTCTTACTATGTTCGACTAAAAATCATATATTTGCATGGCTAGACTTGTACCTGAACGATCGAGTGAACGAGATAAGAAGACCCCGGATCTAGTTTTAGCCATTCAGGCTGCGATTTCAGGATTTTTGTACACATCATTTGTACGGTGACCTTACATACAGATCGTCATTTGAACATGGGCCTATATTTGTAGGCATGTCTATATTGGGAAATATTCCAATGTAGATGACTTTCTGCACTATGTACATGTTATTAGATAGTTTATGTTCTGAGCATGGGAATGCCTTCCCTCAACAATTCGTGATCAAGAGGATATATCATGATGTAATGTATTGTAAGATTGATGTAGGTTGCCACTCCGCTTAAGTTCCAACCCATCACATCGTAAATCATCTCATTCAAAAAATATTGTTATTATTCTGATTTCATGCTTTAGGGGGCAGCTGTTATAGGTCAATTCGGGCATCGTTCCCAATGACTTGGTCAAACTGGACATCATCCCCAGGACCAATGAAATAGGGTCTATCATCCCCTATCATTTCAGTTGCTACATGCCCTAAGACAAGAAAAAACCATGGCATGACTTATATTGCAAGGTTTCCAAGGGTTGAAGTATATGTTATATCACTTATGAGCTCACCAACGCAACCTCTCAAGGGACTAACTACTTTGCATATGCAACTTCCTCCATTCAAGGGTGCTTTGCAAAGCACTTCCCTACATTCAATAGTGCGTTGGTCAAATGGGGGCGAAATTCTCATTGTTCCAGAATCTCCACATGGCCAGTGCCTTCTAGAAGAGTCCATATGTGTCAAAATTCGAATCCATGTGTCCATCTAACACCTATGAGCTTGGGAACATGTCTTGCCTATTATTAGAAAGTCATTGATTGAGAAACTACTTTCAGTTTCCCTATAAATTGAGCACAGATCCTAGTGCTAGGAAAGGAAGAAATTTGGTAAAGAAATGTTGTTGGATTCTCAATTGAGTGTGTGATAGGAGTGATATGCTGCTGGTGAGATGTTTATTGTGATGAGGTTGGGATGACTGCTGGAGCTGGTGACATTAAATCGATCGCTGGTTGTAACCTCCCCCTTCTATCCATTAATAAATATTGTTGTTCATTTTCCCATCTATGTATCTATTTATGTTTCTACTTTTCATATGATGGATTCTTAACTGATATATATGTTTTATGTTTAATCGATTTAACTGATTAAGATAAATATACATCTGTATATTGCAATATCTTTGTTGTTTAGTGTTTATACTTGCAGGAAATAGTCTGGCGATCTAAGTTGGATTGGAAGCTACAACAAGAGCGACAGAAGGAGAATAGGAAGCGCTTGGATCACAAGTAGGTTCCTCTATCTTTCTGTATGTCTATTTACTCTTAGAGAAAGTGTCTGCAAATTCTTTGATCTGTTGTTCTAAATGAATAGCACCACATTTAGGGAATTTGATTTATTCGTAATTCACAATTCTGCATAACAGGAAGGATGGAAAAACAACTCGAGTTTGATATTTAATGGAATCGTCAAATTTGAAAGACCAAATTAATTTGTGAAATTTGTTTCCGTTTTCAACGGACATTGAAGAATTTTTACCGTATTTTACAGTTAGATTGCCTCGTGTAGAAGGACTGCAAATCCTACATCCCCAGTTCGAATTCAGGTGTCGCCTTGTTGCCTGATGGGTAACAATGAGCGTAGAGGAGTTTAATTTGGTTTTAAGAGATATTTATTGTAAGATCTAAGAATATTGACATAATAAGTAGTGCAATCAATGGATATTCGAAGCATTGGCTTCAGAAAGAAAAATGTTTGAGAAAAAGAAATTTAGATTTTATTAAAAAACTGGAAAAAAAAGGAAAATCAATAGTGGAGGAGAAATTTATTTTATTTTATAGAGACTTGGTGTAGTCTATGAGAGTCCAGTATTAACCAACAATATTTTAGAGCAAATGGTAGTCATTTGCGGCACTAGCTTAAGAAAAATGTCTGATAAAAATAAACTGAGAATTTTATGGAAGAGAGATATAAATTGAGAATGTTATGGAAGATTTGATTAAGATTTGAAATAAAGAAAACCAATATGGTGGAGAATTTTATTTACATTATTTTACTTTAACAAAAATTTAGTGTAGGTTCTCAGAATTTGGACTGCGGCAATAATTTATAGCAATTAGACATTATTTGCAGAACCCTCTTAAGAAAATTATTTGAGAAACAAAAATTTAATGGAAGAAGATTAATTAAAAAAAATGTGATAAGGAAAAACAATGGTTGCATCGAGAATCTTAGTGATTTTAGATTATTTTGACAGATACTTAGAGCCGACTCTATGAATATGGAATTAATTAGTGGTATAGTAGCAATTAGTCATTATTAGAAGCATTGAATTTAGACATATGTTTGAAAAAAAAAAATTAAGAAAAAATCCACACCCGATGGGAGAGGACTGCAAATCCTCCTTCCCCAGTTCGAATCTGGGTGTCGCCTTGTTGCCCGATGGGAAGTAATGAGTGCAAAGGAATTTAATTTGATTTTAAGAGAGATTCATTAAAATAACTAAGAATCTGTACATAATTAGGAGTGCAATCAGTGGATATTAGAAGCATGGCTTCATAAAAATGTTTGAGAAAAAGAAATTCAAATTTTATGAAAAAATTGGAAAAAAGGAAAATCAATGAGTGCAGGAGAAATTTATTTTATTTTAAGAGAGACTTTGTGTAGTCTATGAGAATATGGTATTAACCAACAATATTTTAGAGAAAATAATAGTCATTTGCGGCATCGGCTTAAGAAAAATGTCTGATAAAAATAAATTGAGAATATTATGGATGAGAAATATAAATTGAGAATTTATGGAAAAAATGGTTAAGATTTGAAATAAAGAAAATCAATATGGTCATAATTTTATTTATATTATTTTAATTTAAGAGAGATTTAGTGCAGGTTCTCAGAGTCTGGACTGAGGCAATAATTTATAGCAATTAAATGTTTGTTGCAGAACCTACTTCAGAAAATTGTTTGAGAAAGAGAAATTTAATGGAAGAAGATTTATTTAAAAAAAAAGCCATAAGGAAAAACAATGATTTCCTCGAGAAATATTAGTGATTTTAGATTATTTTGATAGATACTTAGTGTAAGCTCTATGAATATGTACTTAATAATTGGTATAGTAGCAATTAATCATTATTACCAGCATCGACTTCAGACATATTTTTGACAAAAATAAATTAAGAAATTTTATGAAAAGATTTATTAAGAAAATAGAATAAAAAAATCCATGGTTTTTTTTTTCTAATGTTCTAACAGAGATTTGGTGTAGGCTCCGAGAATATAGACTTAATCCTCAATCATTTCTAGCAGTAGGTTGTTATTTGCAACAACGACATAAAAAAATTCAATGGTTTAGGGCTGCGACGTTCAGGGGACTTGCAGCTTCAACAGTGGAGACAGTCTGAATGATGGTGTTTGTTTGCAGTTTGTGCCTCCGCATGTTATGGCTGCTAGGCATTTTCTGCAATTTTGTTTCACCTCGTCGAATTCTACTAGAACATGAAAGTTGTGTGCACAATATAGATATAAGTTCTTGAAAAAAATCCATTGAAAGGCACATAAGGCTACATGAATATTTTGTGAAAGATGTTATTGAGGAAAAAACCTTTGGCTTTCGAAATTTCTAAACAAACTCAGTAGGGAAATCTTCGACGTAATATTTGCACCGGTCAACGGGGTGACACTGTTGAGATTCGCCCGAGGACGACGAATCTCAGCAATGTCACCAACAAGAACCTTATAATAGAATTCCTATCGACATAATTAGTTCTTAGTGATGCATTTGGTATTTGCAATGACCCATCCACTTTTCAAAGCCTCATAAATAAGCACTTAAACCCTTTCCATGTAATTGTGTGATTGTATTCTTTAATGATATTTTGATCCATGAAAAATTTTGGTAGACACATGGCACTTGTGAATCAATCCTTTCATTTACTCTAAAATAACTTTTTGTTCATAAAACATTAAAATGAGCTATTGAAATTTCTAGAGTGGAATATTTAGGTGTTATGAGTAGAGAAGGAATGTGGGTTGACCCTAAAACAAATGAAATAAATACAGATCGATGACAACCAAAGGCACTCAAAAGTTTATGTGGTTTCCTTGGCCTTACTGGCTACCACAAGAAATCTATTCAAAGTTATGGTAGAATTGCAACCCCATTAATTTCCTTCATAAAGGAATGCCTTCCTATGCAATGATGATGTAGTGCACACCTTTCATGCCTTAAAGCTTCATGTGCTACTCTTTCTTAGCAGTGTGAAACTTCACTAAGACTTTCATCTTGGAATGTGATGCCTCTAGCAAATGTATTGGGGTGGTGCTAATGCAAGAGGGTTTCCTATTGAGGTTCACCAATAAAATTTATGTGATAAAAACTTGGGAAAGTCTCATGTGAAAAAAAAATGATGTCCATTCTTTACACAATCAACACATGCCACCCTTCTCTAATGGGAAACATTTTCAGATTAAGAGAAATCATTATAGTTATAATTAATTATCGGAACAACATTTTTTATAGTCATGGGAGAAAAAGTGGGTTACAAGGATCTTGGGATATTGTTATGATATCATCTATGAGATGATCTGAAATAATACTGAAGTAGAATTGAATATTTTCCAAGAGTGAATTGATTGTTAACTTGATCGCTTAGTGTGGAAGCTGAAGGAAAGAAATTGATTTTACGACTTAAACCAGAACTAAAGAATCATATTAAACATGAATTTAATCATATTAAACATGAATTTGCAACAACTAACAGAGATAGAGGAAAATAAACATTGAATATGAATTTCTCCCCTGATGGACTACGTCTCCGGGTCTGCTTTCAAGATGGGTGTCTGTTTTATTAAGGATTGATCCAAGGAAGTATTTACATAGAAATACACTAGACTGAATGTGCTTGCAGGCACCTCTGGTCTCTGTCAACATAAATCTCTCTCTCCTAGCTTTCCAACGCCTATCTCTGTGCTTAATTCTGACTCCAGACGACCAAGATACTCTGAAAACAAAATTGCTTTTCTCTTACAGAATCTGAAAAAGTCTTCAAAATCACTCTCCCCTCCTTCATCATGAAAAATGGTGGTTTTATAATGCAATTGCAGGTTCATTCTCGACCTCGTTGTGCCAAATATGGAAAATGGTTGAATGAATTAGGTCACGGTCTAATAAACTTCATACACCTAGCACTTTGTTACATGGTGGAAAATCTTTTAACATAGCACATAAATATTTAAAACCCAAATATAAACCATAGGTTATAAATAGCCCGCTGACAGTTTGGCTAAACGACGTGCTGAATGGTTGCCATGTGACAGGTTGGCAGACATATGTCTGATTGCCACCTTGCAGGTTAGGTTCCCGACGGCTTCGAGATGACTTGTGGTCGACTGTCCATGTGACAACACAACCCGACAGTTGCGGTCAGCTCCAGCGGTCAACCAAACTGTGCAGTGTTCAACTGTTTTGCTGCCTGTTTGACTATGTTCACATTTTTGCACCTCCGCCCGACAGTTACTGCTTGCGGTTTGACTATGAGACAATATAATATGGGTCTTTTATATAGTTTATAACATTTTTCTAACAACACCTTACATGGGTTTTAAACCTAGGTCTAACACTTTGCATAGCTCTGAAACTTATAACATTTTCTCTATATGAAATTTAGGATTAGGACCTTACTATTAGTTTTTTAGGTTTTCCACCATAGTTTTAATGACTTAGGTCTTTAGCATAGGATTATCACCATATCACCACTTTTTCCACATAATTACATAACCATGAACCACAACATTACACCATGAAATTTTACCATGACTGAAAAAAATGAAGATTTCATTTGGAACATCACTGGAGAAATTGATGATGAATTGGACTTCCTTTGTGTCGATCTGAATTATGCAAGATCCTCTTGGATCAATCCTCTCCACTTGAAAGCTTTTGGACCAACAAAATTTTTATTTAAGCAGATATCAGGTGAGGGTACAACTCCCTCACTATTTTGATCTCCATCCACCTCGCCTTGCTTGGATTCATGCCCTTGAGTCCCACTCGAAGATATTAAACATCTCCATGCCTTGAAGTGTGAACCTTGCTATCCAAGATGTTATATTCCTGCAACTCAGTCATATACTTAGGTGCCAAATCATCAACGGTAGGAATCTGTGTATCTTCCTTTGGATCAATGATCATCGGAGGTTCATACACCTTCAGATTTTCTACATTTACAACTGAATAAATACACATGTAAGGCGGTAAATCTAACCGGAATGCATGATTTTCAATATTTTCCACAATATTGAAAGGACCATACCTTATGGGTTTCAGTTTCTGACCTTCACCTTTCAACCTGTCTTTATTGATATACAACCATACCTGATCACCGACCTAAAAATGATGATCCACTTGATGCTTGTCATGGTGCATTTTCTACTTGGATTGAATCTTCTCTAACTGATCCCGCACTGCTTCATGTATCTACATATCCGTTAAATGAACTGAAATGATTTATTTGAATCTTCATGTCCATCCACGTTATCTTCTTCACTGAACATGAAGTCCATCGGTGACTTTGGTAGATACCCGAAACATGTTTCAAATGGTGATCTCTGAGTTGAAGAATGTAAGGCTCGATTGTCAGCATGCTGCACATAAGGTAAAGATTCATCCCACACCTTCGGATGTTTTCTGCAGTAACCTCGGAGAATATGTATCACTGTCCTATTCACCACTTCTGTCTGCCCGTCGTTCTGTGGATGAAAATCATTGCTCTCCTTCAGCTTTGTGTTCATGAGTCCCCATAAATTGGACCAAAAATCTCCTACAAAGTGAGTGTCTCAATCAGAAATAATGGAAGTAGGTAACCCAAAATGAACCCATACCTATTGAAATAACTTTTGTGCAATCTTTTCAACAGTCAATTTCTTTTTGCATGGAACAAGAATGCACATCTTGCTGAAATGATCAACCACAACATACATGTAATCATGCCCTCTCTTGGACATAGGAAGTCCTCCAACAAAATCCATGGAAATGATGTCCCATGGTCGCAAAGGAACTGGAAGTGGCATATCCAAGCCAATCTTTAGATTGCTTGGTTTTCTTGTTGAACACATAACACATCCTTTAATGTACTTAACAACTGTTTCATACATGCGGGTCCAGTAGCAATACCTTTTAATTTTCACCATAGTCTTGCTTACGCAAAAATGTCCTGAAATGTGAGAAGAATGTGCTTCCTGAATAACATGCACCCTTTCTATCTGTGGTATGTGTTATATTCTTTCCACAACTAATCACGCACGGGGGGTTCCCTTTGCGCCTCGGGCGCAACCCGGGTCATGTGGGGTGGTAGCCCTCGTCGTGGTCTCTGGGCAAAAGTCCTCACAAAAATTTTGGTCCTTAATTTCCGGTGGACGGTCCGCGCCCATGGTTTTTTGCATGGTTTTTCAGATGGTTTTGGGGTACGATGGTTTTCGGCCCGTGGTATTTTTGTAGATCCGGTCAAGGGAACTACAGTTATGTTCTAATCCAGGGTTAATGGATTAGGGTTTATGTATGCTTCGGCATGTATATATATATGTGTTGTAACACTAAAAGGAATATAATGAAATATCAAGCTGGTCGTTGTTGAGGTATAAAAGGTATCTTTTTAACACCTAATTATCCTACATTAATTATCAATCCGAGAACGAATTTTTATTTCAAGAGTGTACTCTGTTTGAGACTGCAATTTAGCTAAGAGTAATGCTAAGAGAGATGTAGTATAGTATTCTAAATACAAGAGTAAATGGATGCTTGTAAAGAAATCTAATTACAGTAACATGAATGTAATACTTTGAAATCTTAACTACTCACTCTGCAAAGCATCAATCAGAGATACAGTAGCAATAACTCATTCCCTTAGAAATCGGTGCAATTGAAATCACACTGAGACAAGGCAATCAATCTGGGAACTTGGAGGCGTTAACCATTGTTCTCTACAGTTGACAGTCTTGTTCTTTAAGCAATCAAAGTGAAATCGATATTGAACTACTTGCTGATGAAAATAACTAAGAAGAACTTCTTCTAAAAGCAAGAATTGGAAAGGAACAACAATTCGTAATTTCTATGTGTACACAACAATTGTAAACAATCTCTCTGCAATTCTGAACCTAACGAATTAGAAATGAACAACAAATAGTAATGGAACAACAAACAACAATTGAACAACAAATATGAACTTAACAAAATCAAATAACAAGTATTCTTAAACTCCAACCCTGTCGACAACCAACACTATGAAATAGTCAATCGAAATGAACCACAATCCAATGGAACAACAAATAGAATTAAGTATAGAACATCAAAGCTTTATAAGAGATAGCAAGATGAATAAGACAGTAATCACGATCCCTGCTAAAATAGAATATAAATGCAATTCATTAGCACACACAACAATCCAGTACTCAATTCAACAACAACCAAATAACTCTGTAATCGTAATGAATCTAAACGCAATTACCACAAGATAGTAATCAAAGGATAGAAATACAAACGTTAGAGCAATTCCACCAGGGCCGCGCCCTTAGCACCAGTGAAACACTGCTGGGTTACTTCAGAGCTTGAAAGATGAAATGAAACACGCCTTTGTATTAATCGAACATGAAAGTATTACAGTGATCGCTCTTTGAACACGAGAGTCAATAAAACATAATATCACAAAAGGAACGTTTTAAATCAAATGATCTGACTCTCCACAATCGCTAAAGGCGTTGCCTTACATAACAAACTCGACGGACAAGATAAGGAACAAGATGAGGTTTGAACAACGATCCCTGAGGATCGAATGATCCTGAGGGATTCGCTTCTCTTCTTTCTTTAGCTGTTACTTGATTTCCTTTGATCGAAGCCAAGCTATCCCTTGCCTTTTCTTAGCGATGCGTTCGGATTTCCTTGTCTTTGGCAGGATTTGGTCTAATGCTAGAGGAAAAGAAGTTACATTTACTTTAGCCTCGCCTCTGATATAGCTGTTCACCTCGCCTAATTCCTGTTTTTAGCAATAAAAGGTAGTTTTTAGTCACGTTTTACAATAAACATAAATCTTCATAATTCTACCATAATTCTTGTAATAAGTCATCTTCTAAAGTAAAAAGAATTATGTTTAAAGTAAAATAATGGGAAAACACATAATGAATTCATACCTTTTCCACTACTCAACATACCCCCCTGCTTACCCTTTTTCATGTCCTCATGAAAACCATAGTTTACATGCAAAGCAGTTAAAGAATAAGTTGGAGAAGGTTTTTCATCAAAAGGCCTAAAACCATGCATTACAGCTAATGCTTTGAAGACATGCCCTGTTTGTCCTTCGGGTATTTCATAAATGGATTTATAATTTTTAGCAGGATACCATGCAATGGGGCTTCGAAACCTACACCCTAGCCAGAATGGACCTTCCCTCAAAATGAGGTTGCTATAGAGAACCAAGCGGTCTGCAACTAATCCAAATTTTTTTATAGTTAAATGGTTCTCTATTTTGAACATTCCGATTGGAAATTCCCCATCGGACCTTAGCTACTATGTAGGCCTGGTTTCTAATGGATAGGAAATAGTCTATCCCATTCAAGACAATTTATTTATGGACAGGCCCCAACGCTTGCATAACACCTTCTCTTGTCATCAAATTCTTCTACCTATCCCATAATTGTAACGGGTGCTTAGGTTCACTCCTAACCCACAAATCTAACTCATTTTCCTGCCTTTGAAAAACATTATAGGCTTTAAGCCATTTTAACTGATTAACAACAAAGGAAATAAACGCTTGGTATTGGATGTCACCCACAAAAGGGTTAGGATTTGTCTCACTATCATTTTCCAATATGAGGTTATGCAAATAGAACTCACACAGGGGACGTTGTACCTTTACCCCATAGAGTTTGCAGCATATTACAAAATCATCTATAGTTTTTAACTCTATAGATTTTCCTGCCCTAACTGCTTTAATATTTAACTGTAAATATCTCTCTAATAAAAATAAAGCATAATTCTTGGTAGGGCATCTACAAGCTAAAACATATGTGTATAATGAGCAGAGAGTGTCCATTCGATTCTGGGCTAATTTTAATTGATTCATTACCTTTTCAGCCTTCTCCTCTGCCTTTCGACACTTCTCATGGGCTTCATCCTCTGCTTCATGGATGATCTTCATCTGCTGCTGCAATTCCTAATATTTCCTTCTAGGAACAATGTCTTCTTCCAGTTTTTCCCTTTCCTGTCGAGCCTGTGCCAACTACTCTTGGAGTCTGGCTAATGTAGGGTCACTAAAAGTGTTTTGACTACTGGCTTGCACATTTTCACTTGAAGTTTCTCCCTCTGGAACAACTGCTTCTGGAATAGCTGCCTGCTGTTCCATATCTTCATGATTAGGCTCAGCCATAGTTTCTGCAACTTGGGGCTTTATTTTAGTGGCCACTTTCCTCTTTTTCGAGGCTCGTTTGGTGACTATGCTTCTTTTCTTTGGGGTTTGTTTAGGCATTTGTTTCATTTTAAGAATCCTAATGGTCTGCCTGAGTTGTTCCACTAGTCTTTGAAGCTTCAGTCGTTCCCTCCGAAGTTTTTCAAGCTTAGTTATTTTCTTCCTTTTTCTTGATGGAACGACTGTTCCTTTTTCTGGACCTACTTGCTCAACGGGGTTTTGGTCCTCATCAGCCGTGCCTTCAGTTGGGCTCGCTTCTCTGTTTTCTTCTTGGGATTCTTCCTCAATGTTCATATGCCCTCGGCTGAATTCTACAGGGGTTATACCCTCAATTGACTCTGCAATCCCCTGAGAATTTTCAGGTTGGGATACTACTTCAGTGTTCTCCTTTTCTTGTTCATACTTCTCAGGGGAAGCAACCCCAGCTGATTCTGTCATTTCGTTAGGGTTTGCTTCTTATGTTTCATCCGACATTTCCTCAGCTGTTTCTATATTGACAACAGAGTGCTCCTGCAATTGGTTGATATCAACATTAAGGTCTAGAGGGCTATGAGGCTGCACATATTCACTCATATTGGCCAGAATTTGGGCCAATTGGTCTTCTTGCAAAGGGCTTCGTGGTGAACTTGCAGTAGTGTTTTCGGGAGGCTCTGTTCCTTCTCTTTCACTACTGTGATTATCTTTTTCCTCCTCGCAGGTATGGTAACTACCTTCTTCCTCGTCAGAGTAGCGAATTTCTCCCTCTACACTAGTATGAGGGATTTCTTCCTCATCTTCATTATTTCCTTCTTCTGCGCTGGTTTGTTTCTCACCACTGGTGTGGTGACTCATTTCTTCTTCATCCTTATCAGTATGGGGACTCCCTCGTTCCAATTGTGGAGGCTGTTCATCCTTCGAGCTGGGAAATTCCAAGGGTTGGCAACTGTTACCCGGAAGGCCCTCTATCATTCCCCTACTTCTTTTTGAACGGGAGGAATGTCTACGATTTGATGGCTCAGCTGCCAAGCTAGCCATTCTATTTCGTTTTGGGGCAGGTAAGGCTAATCCTCCATCAATCGAAAATATCAATTCTTCCCAACTGGTCTGTTGTTGGGCGAGACTACCACTTACTATTAATCTGATTAGGTAATGGTGGCTTACCACCATGTCTGCGTGCCGAGATTTTCTTATACTATGGGAAACATCATGCAGTAAGGAATTTAAAAATGCAGGCAAATTTACAGTATATTTTTGCTTTAATACTGCCAATAAATTAAGGTGGCGAGGTCTTACCATGTCTTTCCTTCCATCGCATGTTATATAGGCCTGCACTATCTTTGCCAATTCCGTCCATGGTTCTCCCAATGATGCTGGCTGAACTCCTTTGCCTTTGACGATCAATGTCTGTCCGTCATCCTGGAAAATATTCATGGCTTCTTGAAGCCTGACCTTCTTCTGAGTCCATATGGTTCCTTGCGCTGGTAGAACAGACACCTCTGCAATTATTTCATATGTTATGGCTATCTGTCTTCCTCTAACCATGGAGTATCATTCCTGCAAATTCTGTAAAAACTCGGTAGCCACTGTTTCATGGGGTTGTTGCAGCCTCGTGAAGTATGTAATCCATCCCAATTTTTCTATAATCTCTCTTGCAGCATCAGAAACAACTAGCACTTGCGGCTCGCTACGAATTGGTCAACCTCCCATCTTCTCTGCACACTGTTACTTATTTTCCAAACACACAGTGATGTAATGGAACATCACAACATGGTGAATTGGAATAATATCGTTAAGTTTTTGTTATTCCCTAGAATGTAGGGATTTGATTTGCATACAGGTAAAAAATATAGGGATTTTATCTGCATGCAGTGATTAAGAGGCATCCGCGCCCCCCCTGGAGGATGATAGGTCGTCCTTGACCGTCAAATAAGAGAGGAAAGTACTGCACAACAGTTGTACAGCAGGAAAAAGCATGCATACTTATGATACAATCAATCAAATTATTGCATTTACTGAAATCGATGTGTGTGATTAAATTGTAAATAGATATAGAAACTTTTGTAATAATTTAAAGATAAGGAAAAGGGACAGCTAAGTTGAACACAAGTACTAATGTGTTTATTACCCACTCAAACTAATGTGATCGATTTATGATGATTGTCATGTATAATAGGTTCAAAATCAAGGGTTTAGGATTCATACTTTCATTTGATATTTAGATAGAGATATAGGAAAAAGGGTTGAATATTACTATTGATTTGTAAAAATGTGACTCCATTACCATCAGCAGAGCTCTGTTGCCCACAGGTGTCCATAACCTTGACAAAGTTGCTTTCTCACCCTTGGAACCATTGCCCTTTATTTATGACTAGGGAAGTTCTGTTTAATGTCATAATGGAGGCCATTGTGCTGGCTTGGGGACCAGATGAATCACAATCCCATTCATCGGGAAGAAGTGAAAAGTAGGCAGGCCGGCTCGTGATGAGACCTCCTATTCCAAGGACTTCTTAGTTTTTTTTTTCAATTGTCCATTGGACCATGTCCCTGGTGTGGTGGCCATAATGGGAATTCCACTTCACTTGCTCCCTTATGATCATGGTAGGCTGGCTCTTGATGAGACCCCCTATCCTCCATCTGCCATATTATACAAGTGTTAGTAAAATATATAAATATTTTTTCCTTCTTTTTCATATAGCACTTTCCTACTTATATATAAAGGATGGCTAAACACTCCTTAAGAGTAGGGATGGTGGAAGAAGTCTAAACATCTCAATAGAAAATAATATGCCCTTATTCCTACTCCATAAGTAAAAATCAAAGAAAGTTATAAAGATTTGGGGAAGAACCAACATGATAAAAATGATCGATCACATTAATTTTAGTGATAGTAAGACAACAAATTCATGTTATTGATTATGTCCTTGTTCCTTTTTCTTATCATTAACAAACAATTTCTTAAAAAAAAATGACAATTTATTTTGATTTGCTTATTCCAGTAAGCTTTAATTTGTGTGATTTTGTATAAATAGTATGTTTACCTTTAGAAGACTCATCAGAAATCCTCAAAATGCTGGTCTAAAACAAAAAAATAATCCACTCAAAGGGTGTTGTTCCTTTGGAAAGGAACAAAAGAAACGATCTGCGGAAATGCTGTTCCTTTGGAAAGGAACAGCAAGAAAACAATCTGCGAAAAGTGTTGTTCCTTTCGAAAGGAACAACAAAAAGAATCTACGAAACTGCTGTTCCTTTTGAAGGGAACAACAAAACAATCTGCTAAGCAACAAAAATAAATAGGACAACTGCTATTCCTTTCAAAAGGAACAACAAAAACATTCTCAGCAAAGCTACCATTCCTTTCGAAAGGAACAGAAAAAATGCTGCTCCTTTAGAAAGGAACATCAAAAACTCAAAATAAGCGAAATAAACAGAGTTTGAAAAAAACATAATTCCATAAAATAAACAAACAAAATAAATGAACAATATTTATGTACAAATTTCAAAAGAAAAAAATGATTTAATGAATGGGTGCCGAGGAGGAGTTATCCCCTTCAGCTAGAATTTTCATGGTAGAATCTTCCCGTAATTTTTGGTAGAAGGATTCTCGAGTAAGCGATTTATGATACAATCGTACTCAATCACCGTTTACTTTAAAGGAATGTCCAGATCCATCAATGGTGGTTAATGTAATGGTGCCATTATCATGCACTTTTTGTATCTCATAAGGTCTGAGCCATCGTGTCTGGAGTTTCCCTGGAAAATCCTGAAACCTGGAGTCATATAGGAGTGCCCAATATCCTTCATGGAAGATCTTTTCTTTGATGAGGGCATCGTGCCATTTTGCTCTTTGTTGTTGAATTAACGCAGTGTGCTGAAGAGTAGAGAGCCTAATTTCATATAACTCATTAATTTGCTGCAATCTTTTGGTCTGGGCTTCATTTAAATCTAGACCCACCTTTTGCGCTGTTCTAAGTGTCTGAATTTCGAATTCTATTGGAAAGATAGGCTCTTTTCCAAATACCAATTGATATGGCGAATATCCTGTAGTAGCTATCCATGTTGTTCAGTACGCCCACAAGGCTTCTGGAAATCTGTAGGCCCAGTCACGTCTGTGTGAGGTAACAGTTTTTGTCAATATGGACTCGATCACTTTATTCGTGCTCTCTACTTGGCCGTTTGCCTGTGGGTGGTATGGGGCTGTAATCTTGTGCTGAATGTGGTAATTCTGTAATGTTTCAGCGAGTTTATTACCTACAAACTGTGGTCCTCCTTCTGTGATTATGTCCCTTGGGAGACCGTATCGCACAAAGTTTTGTAAAATAAATTGTATTACAGAGTCCTCTGTAGCTTTTGAAAGTGCCTCTGCTTCAACCCATTTAGTGACATACTCGGTTGCAACTAGGATGTATGTTTTTTGGTTTGATGGGGGGCTAATAGGGCCAACAAAATCGAGCGCCCAACGTTCAAATGGTTCAATTACTAGTTGTGGGTTCAAAGGCATTTCGTGGGACTGTCCAGGGTGACTTGCCCTTTGGCCGCTATCACAGGCCTGCACAAATTTTTTGGCATCTTTAAAAATGGTAGGTTAATAATAGCCTGTTCGTAAAACTTTATTGGTGGTTCTACGATTTGAAAAATGTTTGCCACACGGCCCGTCATGGCATGCTTTCAAAATATCAAATACTTCGTCCTCCTGGACGCATCTCCTAATTTTCATATCTGACCCTGTATGAAACAGGTAGCCCCCAATCCAAGAGAATCAGGTACTACGCTGTATTATCTGCTTTCGTTCATTAAGGGTTAGATGTTTAGGTAATTTACCTATTGCCAAATAATTTGGTATATCAGCATACCATGGGGTTCTAACAGTAACATCGAACAAATGTTCATCTGGGAAGTGGTCTTCGATTGCTGCTGCATCTGTTGGCTTTGGCATTATTGACAGAAAATCAGCTATAGGGTTCTCTTTTCTAGGTCGATCTTTGATTGTAATGTCGAATTCCTACAATAAAATCAACCATCTTGTCACTCTTCCATTTGTAACAGGTTTATTTGCTAAAAATTTAATGGCAGAGTGATCAGTATATAGAACTACAAGATACCCAGTTATATAATTTCTAAACTTATTTACAACATGTACTACAGCTAAAAATTCCTTCTCATTCACAGTATAATTTAGTTCAGCAGGAGATATTTTTGCTGATATAATAGATTGCATATGGTTTTTTATCTTCCTCCTACCCAAGCACTGCTCCAATCGCTGTGTCTAAGGCATCAGATGAAATTTGGAATGGAAAATTCCAATTTGGGCCCCTCAGCACTGGGGCTGTTGATACAAGATTTTTTAGATCATTGAAGGCATTGTCATATTTATCTGTCCAAATAAAATCAACATTTCCTGTTAGTGCATATAAAGGTTCAGCTATTCGAGAATAATGTTCTATAAATCTCCTATAATAACCAAAAAATCCAAGAACCAAGAAAGCTACGTACCTCTATTTGTGTGGTGGGTGTGGGTATTAACAAAATTATCTGAATTTTGGCTGGATCCACTTGAATTCCAGCTGCTGAAATATAATGTCCTAAGATAACTCCTCAGGTCATCATCATATGACACTTTTCATGGCTTAAACAAAGCCTAGTGTCAATACATCTTTGCAACACCTTTTCTAAATTTTCTAATGCTGGCTCAAAATCATCTCCGTAAGGTGTGAAGTCATCCATATATACTTCGAGCCCTCATTTACTAAATATGCAAAGATGCTGAGAATGGCCCTTTGAAATGTAGCAGGGGCATTTCATAGGCCAAAGGGTAGGCAAATGTCCCCTAAGGACAGGTAAAAATAGTTTTGTCTTGGTCTTTAGGGGCAATCTGGATTTGATTGTACCCACTGAAGCCATCAAGGAAAGAAAATAATTTCTTTCCTGCCAATGTGTCTAATACCTGGTCAATGAAAGGAAGGGGAAAGTGGTCTTTCTAGGTTGCCTTGTTGAGTTCTCGGTAATCTACACATATTCTCCACTTCCCGTTCATCTTTGTTGCCACTACTAATGGAGAGACCCACTTGCTATCAGATATTGGGTAAATGAAATTGACATCCAATAGTTTTTGTAATTCAAATTTCACAATATGTTTAAGGTGAGGGTTTAGTCTTCTTTGGGGTTGGCGGATGGGTCTCGCATCATTTTTGGTATAGATGTGGTGTGTGCATAATTGGGGGTCAATTCCCTTCATGTCTGGATAATCCCATGCAAAGGCTGCTTTATATTTTTGTAGTAATTGGACCAGCTTCTCTTCTTGTTCAACAGTCAGATTTTTGTTAATGTTTAGAGTTTTTCTCGGTTCAATTTCTACAATCTTAATATTGTACACAGAAGTAGTGGGTATTACTTGATCAGGGATGTCTTTTAGAGGATCCTCTTCTTCTTTATTATCAAATGCTGCCTTGATCATGTGACAGTGTAGATGGGATCTGATTTGTTCCTCTGTTTGGTCTTTAAAATCAAGGGAATCTTCTTCAGTTAGAGGTGATCTCATATTTTCCATAAGATATGATACAGGTTGTTTTCTTGTTTTGATTATTGATAGGCTTGGTTGGGCTGGGGGATATAAAGCTAAATTCTTGACATAGTTTCCCCTTGTTATTGTCATGTTGCCTTATCGGCAACCAATATAAGCATCGACAGTTGCCAACCAAGGTCTACCTAGGATTAACAGGTGTCCATCTAGCCGGTTCTTTGGGTTGATAACGAGGAAGTCAGCAGGGTATTCCCAGGAATCTACAGATACCATTACATCTTGTAGTGTACCCTCTGGTTTGACTACTGATCGGTCAGTCAACTCCAATAAGGTTGTTGTTGGTTCCAGTGATGTAATGCCAAGTTTTTGATAGGTGGTGGTTGTTAAGATATTGATTGCAGCTCCTAAATCAACTAAGGCATTTGGGAACAATTGCCCATTGATTTGCATCGTCACTATAGGATTTCCTGGGTCTTCATATTTTATAGGTGTTTCCATTCCTGATAATAAGTCAGATATAGTACTGACTATTTGGACAGTTGGGTTGGTGGTTTTTCTCCTCTTTGGCTTCTTTATACACAATTCCTTAATGGTTTTTGCATAAATAGGGATGTCTTGGATAGCTTGGAGGAGAGGGATTTTTATACAATTTTTTTTTAATTCTCCCAGAAGATCAAAATCAGGATGTTCTAATGGGCAAGGTATGATTAATTGTTCTGGGAATGGTGGAGAAGAGGTTGTTGCTTGTTGTTGAACCACCTTCTCTTTTTGTAATGTTTGTTCTACAGGTAATGGATCTTCAATATGAAAATTTTTGTCTCTCTCTGTTTCTACTATACGCCCAAACCTCAATTGAAGGTCATTACACTCCCTCAGTTCAGTTTCTAATTCTGGTGGTTCCATTATTTGGACAGACTGAACTGGCCTATTGTTTGGGTTTGGGTTGGGCTGGGCTGGGAGTTGTGGTCTTAAGTTGGTTTGGGGGTTTTGTGGTAATGTATAGGGAGCTGGCAGTGTAGGTTGAGAGAGGGGAATTGTTCCAGCTGACTGATTTGTAGGTATTTTCCAGTTTGACTGCCAGGCCTGACTCTGCGAAGTAGAGGGGGACCATTGTGTTGGATAAGCATTGTTTTGCCAAAATGGTGGGTAGAAGGGAAAATTTGGCTAATTAGTTTGATTTGTTTGATTTGGCCATGACGATGTTGGGAATGAATATTGTGAACAATTGGGGAAAGGTGGTTGGTTTTTCCACATTCCATTATATTGCTGAGCATTGTATTGAGGAGGGTGAAAAGAAGAAAATGGATCAGTTGGAATACCTGATTGTCGTGGCTGCCATTGTCGGCGCTGATTAAGTAAGCATACCACTTCTGATTCTTCTTCTGCCTCTTTATAGACTAATTTTAGGCTAGGAAGCGAGGGACATCCTTCTGTGGGGTGGTATTTCATGCAAATGTCACAAACTTTGATTACATCTAGCTGGCACTCTTTGTGGCTGTGTTTCTTCCTGCATCTAGGACAGAATACTGCCAAATTTTTTTATGCTTCTGCTTGCTTTTGTTTGGCTTGCATAATGTCGAACTGCGTTGTTAGAGTCCCTACAATATCTATTTTAAAATCTTCCAGTAGGTTTCCAATCTCTGCATGGGTTACACCTTCATTGGAGGTCTTATTATCCCTTGTGGTCATGTCACGTTCTGCTGATTTCAGCCTTGTATTGCCCCTCGAACTCCTGATACACAAATCAATGATGTTAGGATAAATTTTCTGATATATATCACCTTTTCCCATAATATTAAATGTTTCAACCCATTGATCCTTCATTCCCATAATTAATGTAGTTTTCAACACATTATCAGGTAAGGGTAAAGATGCATAAGGATATCTCTGAAGATTGTATTGAAACCGTTCCACATATTCTTCCAGGGTTTCATTCGGTTTTGCTGTCATTTGGAATATTTCGTCTTTTAGTTCCCAAGACCTGCAATGATCTTGATATTTCTTTAAAAACGTATCTTTCATCTGATCCCAATCAGTTATGGAACCCCCACCTAGCCCCATAAACCATCGGAAGGCTGCTCCTTTCAATGTGGAAGGAAATAGTTTTAATTTTTGGGGATCGGTGGTATAGTCATACCCCCTGCATAACACATCGAATTCGAATAGAAATGCATCTGGATCTTCCGATGTCAAGCCATGAAATGTAGGAATATGTTGAAGGGGAATGGCTTTCATAGGTGCATTAACTACAACATCCACTATAGGATATTGCAGTGTGAAGGTTTGCTGGGGTGTTTGCTGGTTCTGGGCCATTTGATCAAATATGTGCCAATATCCTTATGGGATATCAAGGGAATTCCTAGGCTGGCTGGAAGGAGTAGGAATGGCCTTGACAACACTTCCCTGATCTGGAACAATAAGTATTCCTTGCTGGCCTACTGTTTGAGGTGATTTAGGTCCTTTGTTTTGAATGGGTTTGACAACACTTCCCTTATCTGGACTGCTCACTGTTTGGAATATTTCAAGAGGATATTTCGGTTCTTCTATTTCTCCTGTTTTCCCTTCTCCTTCACAAAGATTACTAGAGTTCCCTTCTTGTGGAGAAATTAGGTAGGGATTCTCAATTTCTTGGGAATCTTGCTCAATTTCCATTGTTTGACTATGTATCTCAACAAAGGCTTCAGATGGTGACTCTGTGGCCTGAAGGGAACTAGTAGGATGTCTAGAGATAACTTTCCTAGGTCCTACTTATGGCTGAGATTCAGTATTTTTAAGGATTTGTCAATGAAAGTTGTTCGCCCAAGGGTCACCGGTCCCTTAGGTTTTTCGGGTTTAGGAGGAATTTTGTTTTGTTTAGCTGGTTTATTCATTCAAGAAAACAAGCCTTCATTCCTACCTAAAGAAAGAAATTTACCTAATTCTGCTGTGAAGTGGGCTGTGAGCAAGTATGTTTCTTTCCCAGTGCGCAGGTTCTTACCTTCTGTCTTTAATACCCAATTTTTCGCAAGCAGAAGAAAATAAAATGTGCATCACTCCTTCGAAATGGCATACACCCTCCCCGGCAACGGTGCCAAAATTTTGAGGTATAAAAGGTATCCTTTTAACACCTAATTATCCTATATTAATTATCAATCCGGGAACGACTTTTTATTTCAAGAGTGTACTCTGTTTGAGACTGCAATTTAGCTAAGAGTAATGCTAAGAGAGATGTAGTATAGTATTCTAAATACAAGAGTAAACAGATTCTTGTAAAGAAATCTAATTATAGTAACATGAATGCAAATACTCTGAAATATTAACTACTCACTCTGTAAAGCATCAATCAGAGATATAGGAGCAATAACTCATTCCCTTAGAAATCGATGCAACTAAAATCACACTGAGACAAGGCAATCAATCTGGGAACTTGGAGGCATTAACCAATGTTCTCTATAGTTGAATGTCTTTTTCTTTAAGAAATCAAAGTGAAATCGATATTGAACTACTTGCTGATGAAAATAACAAAGAAGAACTTATTCTAAAAGCAAGAACTGGAAAGGAACAACAATTCGTAATTTCTATGTGTACACAGCAACTGTAAACAATCTCTCTGCAATTATGAACCTAACGAATTAGAAATGAATAACAAACAATAATGGAACAACAAACCGCAATTGAACAACAAATATGAACTTAACAAAATCAGATAACAAGTCTTCTTAAACTCCAACCCTGTCGACAACCAACACTATGAAATAGTCAATCGAAATGAACCACAATCCACTGGAACAACAAACAGAATTAAGTATAGAACAACAAAGCTTTATAAGAGATAGAAATATGAATAAGACAGTAATCATGATCCTTGCTAAAATAGAATAGCAATGCAATTCATTAGCGCACACAACAATCTAGTACTCAATTCAAGAGAAATCAAATAACTCTATAATCGTAATGAATCTAAACGCAATTACCACACGATAGTAATCAAAGGATAGAAATACAAACAACAAAGAAATTCCACCAGGGCCGGGCCCTTATCACCAGTGAAACACTGCTGGGTTACTTCAGAGCTTGAAAGATGAAATGAAACGTGCCTTTGTATTAATCGAACATGAAAGTATTACAGTGATCGCTCTCTGAACACGAAATTCAATAAAACATAATATTACAAAAAGAACATTTTAAATCAAATGATTTGACTCTCCACAATCGCTAAAGGCATTTCCTTATATAACAAACTCGACAGACAAGACAAGGAACAAGATGAGGTTTGAATAGTGATCCCTCAGGATCGAAGGATCCTAAGGGATTCACTTCTCTTCTTTCTTTAGCTGTTACTTGATTTCCTTTGACCGAAGCCGAGCTGTCCCCTGCCTTTTCTTAGCGATGCGTTCGGATTTCCTTATCTTTGGCAGGATTTGGTCTAATTCTGGAGGAAAAACAGTTACATTTACTTTAGCCTCGCCTCTGATATATCTGTTCACCTCGCCTAATTCCCGTTTTTAGCAATAAAAGGCAGTTTTTAGTCACATTTTACAATAAACATAAATCTTCATAATTCTACCATAATTCTTGTAATAAGTCATCTTCTAAAGTAAAAAGAATTATGTTTAAAGTAAAAGAATGGGAAAACACATAATGAATTCATACCTTTTCCACTGCTCAACAGTGGTCCCGATTTTGGATCCAGGGGAAAATCTCTGTGTTTATCTGTTTTATGTTTTATGCTCTCGCTATTGTTTATTTTCTGTTATAAGATTCGTGTGTAGATAATTTTTGTTCAGGGTTAAAACCTACATTTGGTATCAAAGATGTTTCGGCTTCAAGGGGACACCTTTGCTGCTGAGGGTTTTTTTCTTGGGCCTGAGGTAAACCCTGTTCAGTGGGAGATATGTGGGATCGATTCTTGCGGTGAAAGAAGATGGCGAGAAGCAGAAAGATAGAGATCGAGAAATTTAATGGTAAGAGTTTTGAGTTGTGGAAGCTCAATATGGAGGATCTGCTGGTGGATAAAGATAAGTGGATCACGGTATATCCAGGTGCTAAACCAATGGTAATGAAAAATGAAGAATGGAAGAAACTGGATCGAAAGTCTAAGAGAACAATACGGTTGTGTGTCTCAGATTTAGTATTGTTGAATGTATCTGGGGAAGCTACGGAGAAGACCTTGTGGGACAAGCGAGGGAATTTGTACCAATCTAAGTCTCTGGTGAATAAATTGTTCCTGCAGAAAAATCTATATAACCCGAGGATGAAGGATGGAGACTCGGTGACAGAGCATCTGAATGCCTTCAATACTGTGGTAAGTCAGCTGTCATCTGTTGATATTAAAATCTCAGATGAAGATAAGTGCATCAGTTTTTTGTGTTCTCTACCAGATTCGTACCGTTATTGCAATAGGTAGTAACACAACTACCTTGAATTTTGATGACATTGTCTCGCCCTTGCTATCGGAGGAATTTGAGAAATGGAGACTAGAGAACATGGAGGGCTGCATCGGAGATGCCTTATCCGTATGAGGAAGGTCCCAAAACAAACAAGAATAAGGTTTTGAGTGGGAGATCCAAATCTAGAGGGAGATCTAAATATCCTGGAAAGTTTGTAAAGGTATGCCGGAAATGCGGAAAGGAATGGCACTACAAAAGGGAGTGCAGATCTAAAGCTCCTGAGAAAGGAAAGGGATCTGATGATGCTCCTTCTGCAGAGGCAAAAACTACCTCGGATGAAGGTGGGGATGTGTATTTGGCTTCTTCTTCAAATACACATGTAGATCATGAGTCATGGTTGATTGACTCAGGTGCATCGTTTCACTTCACTCCCCATAGGGAGTGGTTCTGCGAGTATGAGAAATATGATGGTGGTGATGTCTTCCTAGGGGATGATAGGAGGGCCAGAATCGTTTGACGGGTGAAGCTACAGCCAGCAAGGTGGAAGGATTTGAAAATCTTCCCCGGGGCTCGTGTAGAGTATTCATGCATCGCTAAAATATACTGTATGATGGATGATGGCAAAAACAAAGAAGTCTTAAACATGCCCCAGATGGTCGTACACCCATTAATGTGGTGAGTTTAGACAGAACTCGTACAAGCCACAAGGCAGCACCGTTATTGGGATGCAAAGGGCCCGTGGGTTCCTGAAAATGGAGCGGAAAGCTTAGCTATCTCTGGAGAAAAGACCATGTTATGGCATCAAAGGCTTGGACATATTGGAGAGAAGGGCCTTCAGATACTACATAGAAATGGTATGGCAGAAGGTATGTCTAATTGCTCTCTGGATTTCGATTTCTGTGAACATTGTGTATATGGGAAGCAAAATCGGGTGAGTTTTCCTTCTGGTGCTAAGAGGGCGAACAAGATATTAGAACTTGTGCACAGTGATGTGTTTGGACCTGTGTCAGTTCCATCACTGGGAAAGTCTCTGTACTATGTTTCATTCATAGATGACTTCTCAAGGAATACATGGATATATTTCTTGAGGAAGAAATCTGAAGTCTTTGACAGATTTAAAGAATTCAAGGCTCTGGTGGAAAACCAGACAGAGAAGAAGAACACATAAAGGCACCGAGATGTATAATTGTGGGGAGTTCTCGGTTAATTTGAAGAGTTCTCGAAGAAGTAGGGTAGCATGAAAACAGTTACTCCATACACACCCCAAGAAACAGACGCGTAAAGAATGAACAGAACACCGATGGAAAAGGCAAGAAGCATGCCTGAAGGTACCGTGTTGGGGGACAAGTAGAATTTCCGGTAGCAAGGAGACTGCATGCTATCTGGTTAACAGATCACCTTCATCAGTGTTGGAGGATAAGACTCCACATGAGGTATGGACTGGTAAGAAAACCTCTCTTTCACATCTAAGGGTATTTGGATGTGATGCATATGTACATGTTCCAAAGAAGAAAAGGACCAAGTTGGATAATAAATCTGAAAGGTGCATCTTTATTGGGTATAAGGATGGTTTAAAAGGTTACAAGCTTTGGAACCCGGAAACAAGGAAGGTTGTGTACATCCGAGATGTGGTGTTTAGAGAGGTGAAAGATGTTTTTAAACATGAAGTCATACCAAAGGAACTTGAGAAGATAGAGTTTGAGCTAAAGGAGTATGAATCAGACTCTACAACAGAAGAAGATTCAGAAGATGAAGAGCCACAAACTCCAGCTATAAGAAGATCAGTTCGGGAAAGAAGGAAACCACAAAGGTATAGTCCATCTTCTTTCTGTTCAGGTTTTGCCTTAACTATAACTGATGATGATCCCAGAACTTTCATGGAGGCAGTAGATTCGGAGGATGGAAAAATCTGGAAGGAGGCCATGGTTGATGAAATGGCATCCTTGCACAAAAATGAGGCATGGGATCTGTGAGCTGTTACTGGAAGAAGCTTCATTGGGAGCGAAAGTTAAGAAGTTGAAGATGAATGAAAGGCAGCAGGATAAATACAAAGCTTCTTGCCAGAATAGTGGTTATTATTCTGGGTGCGTTTTAATTGATTTTGGTGATATTTTTCTCCTGTTGCCAAAGTTACTTCTATTAGATTACTTTTATCTATTGCTGCTGCATTTGGTTTTGAGATAGAACAGATAGATGTGAAGACATCATTTCTTCACAGGGATCTAGAAGAGGAGATCTACATGAAGCAACTTGAAGGATTTATGGTGAAGGGTAAGAAAGAACTGGTATGCAGGTTGAAGAAGTCCCTGTATGGGTTAAAACAGTCACCAAGGATGTGGTATCAGAAATTTGATACCTATATACGGGGACTTGGCTTCACCAGAAACAAGGAGGATCACTGTGTTTATTTTAAATTAATTGGTGACCGTGTTGTTTATTTGGTCTTGTATGTGGATGATATGTTTTTGATTGGAAATTACAAAGAAATTATCCAAGATTTGAAGACCCAATTATTCTCCAAATTCAACATGAAGGATCTTAGTGTTGCAAACTATATTTTGGGCATGGAAATTAAGAGATATCGGGCAAAGAGGACGCTCTGGTTAAACCAAAGGAAGTATGTTGAGACTATATTGCAGAGGTTCAATAAGCAGGATAGTAAACCGGTCAATGTTCCTATTCCTGTAGGTGTAAAGCTGTCTGCTGAACAGTGTCCCAAGACATAAGAAGAAGAGGAGGATATGTCCTGTGTTCCATATGCAAGTGCAGTGGGTAGCCTGATGTATGAAATGGTATGTACTAGACCAAACATTGCACATTCAGTGGGAGTATTGAGTAGGTTTATGTCAAACCCAGGAAAGGAGCATTAGATAGCAGTGAAGCGGGTTTTCAGATATTTACGTGTCACTAGTGATTATGGCTTGTGCTACCAGGGAAGACCAGGATTGGAAATAATGTTGGACATTTGTGGTTTTGTTGATGCATATTGGGCTGAAGATATGGACCAAAGAATATCTACAAGTGGGTATGTGTTTAGCCTATTTGGAGGCGCAGTCAGTTGGATGAGTAAAAGACAGTCTATAATGGCTCTTTCAACTACAGAGGCAGAATACATGGCAGCCACTCATGCAAGCAAGGAGGAAGTTTGGTTGCAGAGATTGTGTTCAAGTATGGGGTTGGTACAAAAAGCTATAAAGATAGACTATGATAGCCAAAGTGCAATTTTCTTTTCTAAGAACCCTGCTTATCATTCAAAGACAAAGCACATTGATGTTCAATATCACTTTGTTAGAGATATGGTTGAGGCTAAAAAGGTGTTGCTGGGAAAGGTGGACACTTTGAATAATGTTGTAGATGCATTGATGAAGTCTGTGAGCACTCAGAAGTTCTCTTGGTGTAGAGAAACAATGGGTGCTGAAGAATTGGGCCAATGACTAAGATCTCCTGTGGCCCCCTGTGGAAAGAAAACAACAAGTGGGAGAATGTTGGGTATGTGTTATATTATTTACACGACTAATCATGCGCAGGCGAGTAAGAGGGGGGGCGATAGGCCCCCCTTTGCGCTGGGTGCAACGATGGGGTCACAGGGGGGGCAGTAGCCCCCCCTGTCGGGGTCTGGGGTAGCGCCTTGGCAAAATTTTTTGGTCCTTAATTTCTGGTGGACGGTCTGCGCCCATGGTTTTGTGCATGGTTTTGCACATGGTTTTGGG
The DNA here is from genome assembly GCA_034641835.2 of Pinus albicaulis. Classification (NCBI taxonomy): domain Eukaryota; kingdom Viridiplantae; phylum Streptophyta; class Pinopsida; order Pinales; family Pinaceae; genus Pinus; species Pinus albicaulis. The sequence goes on along the minus strand of CM076581.1, from coordinate 345,712,874 downwards.
GTACGACGGTTTTCGGCCCCTGGTATTTTTGTAGATCCGGTCAAGGGAACTACAATTATGTTCTAATCCAAGGTTAATGGATTAGGGTTTATGTATGATTCGACATGTATATATATGTGTTGTAACACTAAAAGGAATATAATGAAATATCAAGCTGGTCGTCCCTATTTGGGATCTAGGGGAAAATATCTGTGTTTATCTGTTTTATGTTTAATGCTCTCTCTATTGTTTATTTTCTGTTATAAGATTCGTGTGTAGATAATTTATGTTCAGGGTTAAAACCTACAGTATGCACAACTTACCTAGATGATATAACAACCTGTCATGAACATGAAAATTGACTTCTTCCACCTGGGAACCATGAGTTAGTGATTCATAAATATATTTGAAATCAACATCTGAACTATGTTGTTCTAAATAACTTTCAATTTTTAAAGAACTGTTCTGTAGAACTATTGAAGCATTCAAAGATGGTCTAGGCAAAATATCAGCTACTTTGTTCGTTACACATTTCTTGTACTTAATTACTAAGTGAAATTGCTAAAGAAATTCCATCCATCTGTAATGGAGAGATTGTTGCAACTTAGTCTGAGAATGAAGGTATTGAAGTGGCTAATGATCTGTGTGAATCACTGTTTCCTTACCCATTAAGTAGTGTTTCCATTTCTCAACACTTTAAACGAAAGCAAACAATTCCTTATCATATGTCACATTATTTGCAACAGCCTTAGAAAAAATTTCTAAATGAAAACAAATAGGTTTCCTTTTTTGAAGAAAAACTGCACCCATTGCATAACCACTAGCATCTATTTCAATTTCGAATGGCTGTTGAAGATCTGGTAAAGCTAAGATTGGTGCTTTGAAAATTTTCTTCTTAAGTGTATCGAAATATTTTTGTTGTTTCCATCCCCATTGAAAGGAAACCATAGAACCTGTTATCACCCAAAAATTTTCAAAACATCATTGTGTCATATTTTTTTTTGTTCATGGTTCAAATTAAGCTTAGAGGTCAATTTAGGATTTGGTTAAGGGTAAGTTAGATTTTTATAAGTTTAAAGGTCATCATTAAGTTCAAATAAAGTATTTTAAAGGTTTTTTCATTGTCAAAATATCCATAATGTCCATTTCGGAGTCATTCCATAAAGTTTTGGGTCAAAACTGTGCAATTAGCCAAGAATCCATGTTTTTGTAGCGCCACTAGTTCAAAAAAGTTGATTTTCACTACGAAAGCGCTAATAGTTTTGTAGCGCAAACTGGGAAAAATACACTCCAGGCACTACGAAAGCACGGTTTCTTAACCATCTTGTCATTTGAGCTGGAAATTGTCAGAATTCGTTGGGAATGGTAGGTTAGTGGTATGATAGGTCAGTTAATGATGAGATTCAATGTAATTACCCATGCTGCAGTCATCATTGTCTTGATAGGGCATGAAGGAGGCATAATTCAGTTATGAGATGACATGTCAAATTCAAAATCTTGCTTAACTGGTCATACATATTTCTATTGCCTCCATTCGAATGTCTAAGTTCTGAAGTATCAAGCCAAACCTGTGGCTGTTCAATACAATTTTTCCTTCATCCTAATCAAGAGAGGCTGATATAAACTATTCAAGCGAGGCTGTTTCATATCATCAAGCGAGGCTGTTGTTTCACATATTCAAGCGAGGCTGACAAGTTTTCTGTGAAGGATGGCAGAGGAAAAGAAAGTCCACAGAGGGGGAAACTGCTTAAGATATGAGCCTAAAAATATGAAGGCCATAGTTGAAGACCCAACAGTGATGGAGGCATTCAGCAGAGTAGGTTGTCTTCGGTTTTGTGAAAAGTTGCAGGGTTGCCACACACAGGTGTCTAAAGAATTTGCCTTGCACTTCAATGGAACAACTACCAAGGTTGGGATGCTAAGTGTGCCAATTACAACAGAGAGTATTGCTGCTATGACAGAAATACCAAGGGGTCAAGAAAATTGGTTTAAAAGTTTCAAATTTGATATGGAGCCATGCAAAGAATTCAAGAAACCTGAGTATGCAGATATGAACCTCAATAACTCTATTCCTAGAAGCTGCATCAAAGACACTTATGCAAAGCTGTTGCTCAACATCCAGAGATATTTTACATGTGAAGACAGATATCATAAGGTCTACACATATCATTTCAAGTTGCTTCTGCATTTCACAAGTAAAATTTCACTTGATTTTCCCTTTTACCTGCATAGGAGTCTTGCTAAAATGGCTGATAAAGTACAAGCCAAATCTGAAGGTTGTGAAACATCTTTGTTTCATCAGGGTTTGATGAAGTTATTGATTTTAAATGAGCTTCAGAAGATAGGCAGGGATTGGTCATCCTTTTTTTTTATAAATGGTTTTGAGTTGGAAACACTAACTCCTGCTAGAAACCCTAAAACTAAAGGAACTCCATCACCACGAGTAGCAGAGTCTAGTCAACCTGTGGTTGCAAAACCAAAGGAATTTGTAAAACAAACAAGTTGAGAAAAGGACATAGCAGATACAAGTGTTTGATACTCCAACTCCACCACCTGCAAAACAGAGGTCAAAAATTGTCAAAGAGGCAAAATAGAAACAAGATGTCAGTAGGCAGGAAATCAAAAGAGTAATAAGAAGCCAAGCATTGGCATTAAAGGGAAAAAAAGTTGCTACAGATACAGAGGAAAACCCAGTGATAAAGGGAAACTTAGATGACCTCCTACATGCAATTGACATAGAGGAGACACCCATTGTGCAAGATGACTTCATTGGAGAGGATGAACACAAATAGAAAAAAGCTAAGTCTGTAAAGAAGCTTGATTTTGATGGTGAAATTGCTGCTTTTATCTTTCAAGCTAGAAAGCCTTTAACTAGGAATGTTAGGAAACTTAAGGAGGGCAACAAGGAAGTTCAAGAAACTATTGAAATAGCTAAAGCCCCTGAAGAAGTGGTTGATATCTCAACACCTGCAGAGAAGCATACAACCAGCAGAACAAAAGAGGGAAAAGAAGAAGTGACAAAGAAAACAAAATTTAAACATCTTGAAGAGAATTTGAGGTTCGAAAAACAAGAAATTGCTATGATGAGAAAGAGGGCTAGAAAGCATAGTGTTGAGAAAGCAGAGTTCAAAAGAATAAAGGCACTGTGGGAAGGTAAAACTGGTTCTATGTCTGAAACCCCAAGCAGTGCAGAGCAATTTTTGACATAGACTGTCCCAGCAATAAAGGAGCCAAATTTGTTAGAGTAATTATAAATACTCACTTGAGAGCTAGTAATAGGAAACTTAAAGGTCAAGTGGAAGATTTGGAGCAGCAGCTGAAAGTGATTCAGGATGAGTTAAATAAAAAAGGTGCAAAATGACAATCATTAAAAAGTCAAAAGCTAAATCAAGTGAAAATTAAGAAGGAACCTCATGAAAACTGTGTTTTTCAGTTCATATGGCTTTTTGATTTGATGAAATCAGTGTTATTTTGAGTTTTGGCACATTTATAGTTTTCATTTTGAAAAAAATTGGACAAAAATGCTCACTCAATAGTTTCGTAGTGCAAACAATGTAAATAGAGTGAAAAGTGCTACGAAACTGCTGTAGCAGTTTTTTTCACTCTTTCTCATAAATTTTTGAAGGGAAAAAGTATGAATAATGACCTGAAATTCCTAGGGAGGATGTATTAAATGATAATGAAGATAATCCTGGAGGAAAGAAATCAAAATTTTGAAGAATAAAGGGTAAAAGAGCTGCGCTACGAAACTGTGTTGTTTTCGTAGCACAGTCTATTACATCTCATTTGAATAGTGTAAAGATGGTTTGGGACAGCTGGAGCTTAGGGAGGATTTTTGGTAGGTGTTACTTCAGTTTGTAACAACAAAGGACCTCGAAATGATGAATTCATGATGGTCAGAACATCTCAAAACTACAAGGGATCCTATCCCAAGAAAACAGGGGACTGTTTCCTACTTTGATGGAGGTCAGCATTATGGTCATCAAGATTTGAAGCCAATCATCTAGATTCGACCAGGTGTAAATACATTTGGAAAAGGATGTAATTTAATTAAGATAAGGTTGTTATAGATAGGTGATTAAGAGTTTGAAACCTATTTGTAATAGGACTGTTTAGTAGATTAGCTGTCCTTTTGTAATAAATACCATGCCATATGGCTAGGCAAGATGTCAAGAGTCAGGAGTTTGATGTATCTAGCATCAGATAAGGTTATCTTATGTTTTAAATGATCTATAAAAGATCAAGAAGTCAAATATGCTAGGGGTTGGACATTTTTAGCAAAGGACTGTGTTTATTGTAAGTGACTGGTTTTCAGCTAAATACAAAGATTTCTAGTTAGACAACTTGAGATTCATAAAGAGTTCTAGTGTGTTCTTGTTTTAATTGCACATTTTTACTATCCTATGGCAGTGGTGTTTGATTATGTTACTCAGAATTCATCTTTGATGCTCTGACTTCCTATATAGACAAACTGACTGTGTTTTTTACAATTTCACATGTGTATCTCTTGACTAAACTCTGACATGCCTCAACTTCCATGCTAAGTAGATTGATTGGTTTTACTGAAAATATTTTGATTCCATAAGCCCAATGTGCAATTTCTGATGTGATTTACAACCAATATCTGTCATTTATCTACTTATTACCCCACATAGAGTTATCCATCTATACTTTATATCCAAATCATTAACCCTTGGGAGAGCCCTCTCAGGTTGAGGAGGCTAAGCCTCAATCAAAAGATTGGTTTGAAACAGTTGCATGCGATTGATTTTATTAGTAGCCTATCAGGTCTAATTTTGTGATAACATTTTGGTGCGTCTTCCGGGACCCTGAAAATTAGATTTTCCCGAAATTTTGAAGCTGAACTTTTGAAGGTAGTAGGAGCTCAAGAAGCTTTTCTAGGCTGCATCTACCTTGGTGACTCCATTCAGAATTTATATGATCAAATGTAGCTTCGAGAGGGAGATATACGAGGAGTAATCCTGACCCAGATCCACCTACCATCGTGGACAATCCAAACACCATTTTCAGAGGCAGTCAAGGCATTTCTAAAATATTAGGTACTCCATCACATTCGAAATCCTTGTCCTTTGAAATTTTAAGAAGTCTTGAAGATAAAAGAGTTGATGATAAAATTCAAGAGGTTTTGTTTAGATCAAAAAGTGAAAAAGAGCTAATTGAAATTATCTTAGACTTGCATAAGAGAGGTATTGATACCTCATGTCTAGTAACACAGGAAGACAAATAAGAGTTTTGGGAAGCTGTTACTTCTGAGTTGTTGTTGGAAAAAGAGTCTTTAGATAGATTCAAAGAGCTTGATCCTTTTGAAGTCTTGTTTAAAAGTAAAGCTGGTTTACCTCTTCCAAATTGGAGTTCAATTTTTAGTGGACCACAAAGACCAAACATTCCTCCTCATATCAGTTTTTCATCCTTTATTTCTGCCATCCCTAAAACTACTACATTCCCTTTAACCATGGATGGAAATGTACCTCCTCCACCTGTTGCACCTGCTATATATGCCCCTCTTGTTCTTCCAGCTGTCTTACATGACCTCCCTAGCAAATATGCTGCTAGAATAAAAACTTGGGGAAGTGATGAAGACATTACATCAGAAGAACATGTGGACCAATTTAATGATTTTATAGACAGGGAGGAGGTTGATGATGAAGATCTTAAGTTGAGGTTATTTGCTAAGAGTTTTACTGGTGAATTTAGGAAGTGGTATAAAGCCCTTACATCTGGAAGTATTCATAATTGGAATGAGTTTGAAGATAATTTTATGAGAAAATGGGGAAATAGAACTAATCTAGGACAAGCTCTCACCGAGTATAGCACTCTGAAGAGAGCTACTGATGAATCTGCCCAAAACTTTTCAAAAATGTTTAACAAGGTGTATGACTCTATTCCTGCCCATTTGAAACAACCACAAGCCTTAGCTCAGATGAGATATGATGAAGCTTTTGATTATGAGTTTTCTATACTACTGAGAGAAAGAGAATCCCCTTCACTTGCTGAAATGAAAAATGATGCAGTGAAGGTGGGGGTTATTTAATAACAGCTAAAAAGTAAAAAATGGGTAAGACTAAGTTGAAAGAAGAAGAGAAGCCTTCCTCCTCTACCTCCCAGGATAAGCTGGATTCAATGATGAAAACAATGGAAAAGTTGATGGATAGGTTTTCCCTTGGGAATAACTCTGCTCCTCTTGCACAACATGAACCTCAATTTAGAAACCCTCAGTTCATGAGACCTCAGAATTAGCAAAGGCCAAGGGAAAACAGAAATCAACAGCCTGATCCTCCAGTGAGACCTCATTTCCAACAAAACTTGGTTGATGAAGAAGATGATCCTGAAATTCCTAAAGAGTCTATTCACTGTTTTGATAAGGAAATGTCTGGAATTTTCTTGACTAAAGAAGAGCATGATCAATCAGACCAAAGTAATCATGGGGAGGAAACATCAGATTATCTAAAGGGGTATCAACATGCTATTTTTGAGATGCAAAAACAATACAATCTCAGAATAGAAATGTGCCTATCAGTGCAAACAAAACATAACCTAAGAAAGATACATATAAGGTTGTTGATTTCAAGAAAGATGCTCCTAAGGTCGCTAAAGGTAAGAAAGATACACTAGCTGTTCCTCCTATCAAAGAAGCTGAAAAATCTGTTTCTGTTTTCAGCCTTGAGAATGAAATTTCTAAGATTAAAATATCAGTCCCTTTTGCTGAGATTCTCAAGGTAAACGAATATAGAAGTAGGATTGTCAAAATGTTGAATTCACAACCAGGAGCTGCTGATATCTTGAATGTATTAGAAGATCATCCAACCATATACTTGGGTCCAAGACTAGAAGATGAAAAAAATGAGGAGGTGCCTCCTTTTTATGTGAGCCTTAGCATTCATGACATGAAATTGCATAATGCTATGTTGGATTCAGGGGCCTCTCACAATATTATGCCCAAAGTAATCATGGAAAGAATGGGGTTAGAAATAACTAGTCCATATAAAGACTTGTTTTCTTTCGGTTCGAAAAGATTTCAATGCATTGGTTTAATCAAGGATGTTGTTGTTGGTCTAACACAAATTATTGCTAAAACTGTGGTCATGGACATCGTGGTAGCAGCCATTCCACCAAATTTTGGTATGCTATTGTCAAGGTCATGGGCAGCGAAAATCAAAGGTACAATGCAGATGGACCTTACTTATGCCACCATTTTTTTTTTTGTGAGAAAAGAAGACTGTATCGAGAGACAAGAATGGCCTACATGGTGAGTAGTAAAGACAAATCCCAAAATTTTCCAATTTATGCTCTTGATACTGAACTTGGTTTTGCTATTCTTTTCAATGAGTTGACTAATGAAACAAAAGATGAGAAGAAAGCAGGAAATCAGAGTTCTGAAATTCAGCAGTATGAAAATCAGCAAACAGAAGATCAACAAGTCAATGATAAGGAGGAATAAGGTTGGTGGTCATTACATTTTGATGGATCAGTAGGCAGAGAAGGTGCAAGGATTGGGTCACAAGTCCAAGTGATGAGAGTAAGTTCTTTTCCTATAAATTGAAATTTGATTGCACGAATAACATGGCTGAGTATGAATCCTTGATTTTGGGCCTAGAGGTTTTGAAAAGAATGAATTCTCAAAAAATTTTTGTTTTTGGAGATTCAGAGTTAGTTATTAAAAAAGTTGAAGGTGCTTATCAAACAAAAGATATAAGGATGAGGGAATATAGGAACTTAGTTTTGGACATGTTGGAAAAGTTGCAAGCTTATTCATTCACGGTCAAAACTAGAGAACAAAACTCCATTGTTGATTCTCTTGATGTCTCTGCAAGTCTTTTCATTATTCCTATGCATTCCACAGAAAAATATGAGGTTGAGATTCGCCATAGACCAGCTATCCCTGATAATATTATTCATTGGAAATTTTTTTAGGATGATCAACAGGTGAAGAACTTTATTGAGCTGAAATAAGAGTTTGAAAACATACAAGTAGATCAACAAAATATGCTTACTGAGTCTAAATGGAAATCTGAAGTTTTGCAACTAAAGAACAATCCTATACCAAAGGGACTCATACCTCTTGAATTTTTTTTTGATTAGAATGATGTTTTTAAATCACCTAAGATATAAATTGATGATGAAGAAGTTGAGAGCTGTAACCTTGGTACAGTATCTATGCCCAAAATGATTAAAATTTCAAATTTTCTTTCAGCTGATATGAAGTTTAAATATGTTGAAATGATTAATAAATTCATAGATGTTTTTTCTTGGAATTATTCTGATTTGAAAGAATATGACCCCACTATTATCCAACATACTATTCCCATAAAAGAAAATGAAAAGCCTTTCAAGCAGAAGTTAAGGAGGATCAATCCACTTCTCATGCCATTGATTAAGAAGGAGGTAAAGAAACTCTTTGATGCCAAAATAATTATCCCAATCAGATTTTCAAATTGGCTTGCAAACTTGGTTCCAGTTAGGAAAAAGAGTGGAGAAATCAGAAGATTTATTGACTTCAGAAATTTGAATAAAGCCTCTCTGAAGGACAATTATCCTCTCTAGAAGATGGACCCAATTTTGCAAAATATTGTCGGTTCTTAGAGAATGTCCATGCTTGATGGTTTTTTAGGTTATAATCAGATCCAAGTACATCCTGATGATCAGGAAAAAACAACCTTTACTACACCATGGGGTACTTTCATGTACGCCAAGATGCCATTTGGTCTCATGAATGCAGGAGCTACTTTTCATAGGGAAATGGATATTGCTTTTTCTGAAGAGAAGGACAAGATGGTGGTTGTTTATCTTGATGACATAACAGTCTTCTCAAGGAGGGAAGAATATCACTTGAAACACCTAGAAATTTTTTTGCTGAAGTGTAGAATGTTTGGCATCTCTCTAAATCCCACCAAAAGTATTTTTGCTTTATCTTCAGGTAAATTAATTGGACACATCATTTCTAAATATGGGATTAAGATTGATCCAAAGAGGGTCAATGCAATTTAGAAGGTGGATTTTCCAAGAAGCAAGAAGGAGATTCAAATCTTTCCTTGGAAACGTAAATTTTGTAAGGCGATTTATTCCTAATTTTGCTGAGATTGCGAAGAACATAACAAGGATGCTGAAGAAGGGAATTGAAATTAAGTGGATAGTAGAAGCAAGACACTCATTTTAGGAAATCAAAAGGGCACTCACACAAGCACTGGTATTGATCAGTCCAAATTTCTCAAAATAATTTCTGGTTTTTACTTTCGCATCAGAGAATACTGTCGCTGGAGTTCTGCTACAAAAGGGACAACAAGGTATTGAGTAACCTATTTCTTTCTTTAGTAGGACATTAGCCAACTCTAAGATGAAATATAATATCTAAGAGAAGCAAGCCTATGCCTTGGTGAAGGCTATCAAATATTTTAGAATTTATATTCTGCATTCTCAGATTGTGGCTTTTGTTCCTAATAATGTTGTGAAGGACATCCTCACTCAAGATGATCTTGATGGTAAGAGGGGGAAATGGATTGATAAATTGCTGGAGTATGATATATAGATTAAGCCAACAAAATTGGTCAAGGGGCAAGGCCTAGCAAAGCTGATGGCACAGTCAAATTTTGACTGTCTTGATATAAACTTGATTGCAGAAATATCAGAAATTTCAGATGAGGAAGAAGAACTAGTTCCTATTGAAGAAAAATACATCACTTCAGAATGGTACAAGGAGGTTGTTTTTGTCCTACAACATCATAAAGCACCTTCTGATCTAAAAAAGTCGAAGGCAAGGTTTGTTAAGCTAAAATCCTTGAGATATTTTATTTTTGACAGAAATCTGTTTTGGAAGGATACCAGAGGAATTTTGCTGAATTCATTGCTGGAAGAAGAGGCTGATAAAGTAATTGAGGAGTTACACAAAGGAGATTGTGGAGGTCATAATTATTGGAAGGCCACAGTGAAAAATATTCTTAGAGCAGGGTATTATTGGCCTACAATTTTTAAGGATGTCTACAAAAAGATTGTTTCCTGCCATGAATGCCAGATTTTCGAAGGTAAGAAGAAGCTTGTCCTTTACCTTTAATGCCTATCTATGTGGAAGTGCCATTTTAGTAGTTGGGGCTAAATTTTATTGGATAGATTCATCCATCATCATCAGGTCAACATCGCTGGATTCTTACAGCAACTGATTACTTCACCAAATGGATTGAAGCAATCCCAACTAGGCATGCAAATGATTCTGTGATTATTTATTTTTTAGAAAATAATATCTTGTCTAGGTTTGGTTGCCCCATGAAGATTATAACTGATAATTAACAGGAATTTAAGTCTAAGAATCTGACCAATTTCTGTCATCAATATCATATTACTCTTGGGAATTCTACTTCATATTATCTGCAAGGGAATGGTCTTGCTGAATATTATAACAAGAGTATTGTGAGGATCATTAAAAAGGTGTTGCAGGAGAATAAGAAGGCTTGGCATTTAAAGCTGAAGTATGCCTTATGGGCTAATAGGATATGCACAAAAAGGTCAATTGGAACATCACCATATGAATTTGTATATGGGGCTGAGGCTATTTTTCCTACATCTCCAGGGGTACCTGTCATGAAGCTGATTCAAGGGTTAGAAGAGGAACCAAATGCAGTCCAGAGGAGAATCAATCAACTAATAACTCTGCAGGAGAAGAGAAATGAAGTTTACAACAACAATCAACAATCTCAAAACATAATCAAGAGGACATTTTATAAGAAGATCAAGGAGGAAAGTTTTCAAATTCAGGATAAAGTGCTGAAATGGGAGGCCAGAATTGAAGAGAAAGGCAAACATGGTAAGTTCGAGAACTTGTGGAAAGGTCCTTTCAAGATAGCTGCTTTCCATGGGAACAATACTTACATACTGCAGGAGATGGATGGAAAATCATATGCTGGAGGACCTGTCAATGGCAAGTTTTTAAAGCATTACTCTTCCTAAAATCTGATTGATCATTCATGTCATTGTACATATTCCATTTTGTGAGTTTTTCTGCTAATAATCACAAGCTAAATCAGCAAGCTTGAGCCCAAGGTGAAGGCCATTAGAGCTTGAGGAGAAAGTTTGGAAATTTTAAATTTTTTTCTATTTTGGTCAAGAAAATGGATAACAACACTGGAACTATTGGTTCTTAGTGTAACACGAGGGCACACTATTTCAAGTGGAGCCACTGTTATCACCCAAAAATTTTCAAAACATCCTTGTGTCATGTTTGTTTTTGGTCATGGTTCAAATTAAGTTTAGAGGTCAATTTTGGATTTGCTTAAGGGTAAGTTAGATTTTTATAAGTTTAAAGGTCATCATTAAGTTCAAATAAAGTCTTTTAAAGGTCCGTTCATTGTCAAAATATCCATAATTTCCATTTGGGAGTCATTCCATAAATTTTTGGGTCAAAACTGTGCAATTAGCCAAGAATCCACTTTTTCGTAGTGCCACTAGTTCAAAAAAGTTGATTTGCGCTACGAAAGCACTAATAGTTTCATAGCGCAAACTGGGAAAAATACACTGCGAGCGCTACGAAAATGCGGTTTCTTAACCTTCTTGTCATTTGAGCTGGAAATTGTCAAAATTCATTGGGAAATGTTTGGTTTTTGGTATGATAGGTCAGTTAATGATGAGATTCAATGTACTTACCCATGATGCAGTCATCATTGTCATGATAGGGAATGAATGAGGCATAGTTCAGTTATGAGATGACATGTCAAATTCAAAATCTTGCTTAATTGGTCATACACATTTCTCTTGCCTCCATTCGAATGTCTAAGTTCTGAAGTTTCAAGTCAAACCTGTGGCTGTTCAATACAAGTTTTTCTTCATCCTAATCAAGCGAGGTTGATATAAACAATTCAAGCGAGGATGTTTCATATCATCAAGCGAGGCTGCTGTTTCACATATTCAAGCGAGGCTGACAAGTTTTCTGTGAAGCATGGCAGAGGAAAAGAAGTCCACAGAGGGGGACACTGCTTAAGATATGAGCTTGAAAATATGAAGGCCATAGTTTAATACCTAGCAGTGATGGAGGCATTCAACAGAGTAGGTTGTCTTCGGTTTTGTGGAAAGTTGCAGGGTTTCCACACACAGGTGTCTAAATAATTTGCCTTGCACTTCAATGGAACAACTAACAAGGTTGGGATGCTAAGTGTGCCAATTACACCAGAGATTATTGTTGCTGTGACATAAATACCAAGGGGTCAAGAAACTTGGTTTAAAAGTTTCAAATTTGATATGGAGCCATGCAAAGAATTCATGAAACCTGAGTATGCAGATATGGACCTAAATAAAGCTATTCCTAGAAGTTGCATCAAAGACACTTATGCAAAGCTGCTGCTCAACATCCAGAGATATTTTACATGTGAAGGCAGATATCATAAGGTCTACACATATCATTTCAAGCTGCTTCTGCATTTCACAGGTAAAATTTCACTTGATTTTCCCATTTACCTGCATAGGAGTCTTTCTAAAATGGATGATAAAGTACAAGCCAAATCTGAAGGTTATGAAACATATTTGTTTCATCATGGTTTGATGAAGTTATTTATTTTGAATGAGCTTCATAAGATAGGCAGGGATTGGTCATCCTTTTTGTTTATAAATGGTTTTGAGTTGGAAACACTAACTCCTGCTAGAAACCCTAAAACCAAAGGAACTCCATCACCACTAGTAGCAGAGTCTAGTCAACCTATGGTTGCAAAACCAAAGGAATTTGTAAAACTGAAGCCAAGGAAACAATTTGAGAAAATGACAGAGTGAACACAAGTGTTTGATACTCCAACTCCATCACCTGCAAAACAGAGGTCAAAAATTGTCAAAGAGGAAAAACAGAAACAAGATGTCAATAGGTAGGAAATAAAAAGAGCAACTAGAAGCCAAGCAGTGGCATTAAAGGGAAAAAAAATTGCTACAGATACAGAGGACAACCCAGTGATAAAGGGAAACTTAGATGACATCCTACATGCAATTGACATAGAGGAGACATCGATTGTGCAAGTTGAATTCATTGGAGAAGATGAACACAAACAAAAAAAAGCTAAGTCTATAAAGAAGCTTGAGTTTGAGGGTGAAAATGCAACTTTTATTTTTCAAGCTAGAAAGCATTTAACTAGGCATGCTAAGAAACTTAAGGAGGGCAGAGAGGAATTTAAAGAAACTATTGAAACATTTAAAGCCCTTGAAGAAGTGGTTGATCTCTCAACACCTGCAGAGAAGCATACAACCAACAGAACAAAAGAGGGAAAAGAAGAAGTGACAAAGAAAATAGAATTTAAACATCTTGAAGAGAAATTGAGGTTGGCAAAGCAAGAAATTGCTGTGATGAGAAAGAGGGCTAGAAATCATAGTGTTGAGAAAGCAGAGTTCAAAATAATGAAGGCACTGTGGGAAGGTAAAACTAGTTCTATGTCTGAAACCCCAAGCAGTGCAGAGCAGTTTTTCACGTAGACTGTCCCAGCAATAAAGGAAGCCAAATTTGTCAGAGTAATAAAAGTCACTTGAGAGATAGTAACAGGAAACTTAAAGGTCAAGTGGAAGATTTGGAGCAGCAACTGAAAGTGATTCAAGATGAGTTAAAGAACAAAGGTGAAAAATGACAATCATTAAAAATTCAAAAGCTAAATCAAGTGAAAATTAAGAAGGAACCTCATGAAAACTGTGTTTTTCAGTTCATATGGCTTTTTGATTTGATGAAATCAGTGTTATTTTGAGTTTTGGCACATTTATAGTTTTAATTTTGAAAAAAATTGGACAAAACTGCTCACTTAGCAATTTTGTAGCGCAAACAGTGTAAAAAGATTGAAAAGCGCTATGAAACTGCTGTAGCAGCTTTTTTCACTCTTTCTCATAACTTTTTGAAGGGAAAAAGTATGAATTATGACTTGAAATTCCTAGGGAGGATGTATTAAATGATAATGAAGATAATCCTGGAGGAAAAAAATCAAAATTTTGAAGAAGAATGGGTAAAAGAGCTGCACTAAGAAAAGTGCTACGAAACTGTGTTGTTTTCGTAGCACAGTCTATTATAGCACATTTGAACAGTGTAAATATGGTTTGGGAAAACTGGAGATTAGGGAGGATTTTTGGTAGGTATTACTTCAGTTTGTAACAACAAAGGACCTTAAAATGATGAATTCATGATGGTCAGAACATTTGAAAACTGCAAGGGACCCTATCCCTAGAAAATAGGGGACTGTTTCCTACTTTGATGGAGGTCAGCATTATGGTCATCAAGATTTGAAGCCAATCATCTAGATTCGACCAGGTATAAATAAATTTGGCAAAGGATGAAATTAATTAAGATAAGGTTGTTATAGATAGGTGATTAAGAGTTTGAATCCTATTTGTAATAGGATTGTTTAGTAGATTAGTTGTCCGTTTGTAATAAATACCATGTCATATGGTTTGGCAAGGTGTCAAGAGTTAGGATTTTGATGTATCTAGCATAAGATAAGGTTACCTTATGTTTTAAATTATCTATAAAATATCAAGAATTCAAATATGCTAGGGGTTGGACATTTTTAGCAAAGGACTGTGTTTATTGTAAGTGACTGGTTTTTAGCTAAATACAAAGATTTCTACTTAGACAACTTGAGATTCATAAAGAGTTCTAGTGTGTTCTTGTTTTAATTGCATCTTTTTACTATCCTATGGAAGTGCAGAATTCATCTTTGATGCTTTGAATTCCTATATAAACAAACTGAATGTGTTTTTTACAGTTTCACATGCGTATCTCTTGACTAAAATCTGACATGCCTCAACTTCCATGCTAAGTATATTGATTGGTTTTACTGAAACTATTTTGACTCCATAAGCCCAATGTGAAATTTTTGATGTGATTTACAGCCAATATTTGTCATTTATCTGCTTATTACCCCACATATAGTTAGCCATCTATACTTGATATCCAAATCATTAACCCTTGAGAGAGCCCTCTCAGGTTGAGGAGGCTAAGCCTCAATCAAAAGATTGGTTTGAAACAATTGCATGATATTGATTTGATTAGCAGCCTATCAGGTCTAATATTGTGATAACAAAACCTATTAAAGCATGTAACAGTGATGCAATCAAAGAAAACTAAGAAATGAATTTTCTCCAATATTGAACTGCACCTAGAAAACTCCTAACTTCAATCACATTCTGTGGTATTGGTCACATTTCAATCACATCGATTTTAGTTGAATCTATTTTCAAATGACCACCTCCAACTATGTAACCAAGATAAATCAATGAATTTTTCCCAAACTCACATTTGGACAGTTTAAGGTGCAATTTTCCCCTTTACAACACTTCGAAGACCTGTTTAACATGCCTAACATGCTCTTCCATACTAGAGCTGAAAATCAGGATATCATCTAAGTATATTATGACAAATTTATCAATCTATGGATGGAATACATCATTCATAACCTGCATGAAAGTTGCTGGAGAATTACAAAAACCAAAAGGCATCACTAACCATTCAAATAGCCCTTGCCTAATTTTAAATGCAGTTTTCCAAATGTCATTTTCTGCAATGCAAATTTGATGACACCCACTACGCAAGTCCAACTTGGTGAAATAGGCAAGATTTTTTCAACTAGTCAAGTAAATCATCTATCCTAGGAAGAGGATACCCGTTCTTGATTGTGATTTTATTTAAGGCCCTAAAGTCGACACACATTCTCCATGTCCCATCTTTCTTAGGAACCAAAATTATGGGTGAACCACATGGAGATGAACTGGGTCGAATGAAGCCTTTTTCAACTAGATCTTGGATTTGTTTCTTTATTTCTTTGTTGTCTATGACTGACATGTGATACATTCCGACATTAGGAAGAGGGGCATCAGACATCAATTGTATCTTATGTTGTATTTCCCGTTTAGGAGGTAGATGTTTTGGTTCTTTAAATCGACCTTGAAAAGAATATACCACTTTAACCAAACTATCTTTAAACTGAGATTCACAACCTGAAAAAACATCATATTGATCCTTATGTTGTTATTTTACAACCATGAGTACATATATTTTACTTTAACTTATTAGTCTCTTCATTTGATTAGCAGTAACTAAATCCAAGTGTGTTTTGATTTTATGTGCCATGACAATGCATTCAATCCCATCTTTCTTAAGGTGATATTTATGCTCTTTCCTATGAAACACCACATCACAATCATAGAGATAAGGATTTCCTAGCACTATTCCACATATGTCTAATGGAATCACGTCTAAATCCACTTCATCAATGTAATTAGATGTGATGGAAAACTTTAAACGACACTTCTTTGTGACATTAATCCGAGTATTTTCTTTTAGAGAACCTAATGGGTATGGTCTTGGATGATTTTGTATCGCCAAACCCAATTTATTAACTAATTCTTCAGATATTAAATTTTCCTGTGATCCACTGTCAAACAATGTATATATTTTTGTATGCTTATAAGTTATCCTTATGTGAAATAATTCAACTCTTTTATCCTCATCTAGATGATTTATGTTTGAAGAAGATGCAGAAGTACTAGAACTTGAACTAGTGTCAGAAATTTTACCTTTCGAAACCATTGTAGTTATTTTCCTTTCATCACCTGAATCAGAGCCCAAATCTTGTTGGATTGCTGTATTAGCCTTATTTTCACTTTTCTTCTTCTAGAACTTCTTTGGTCTGAGTTTTGGGTGAAGTTTCCAACATCTGGCTTTATCATGTCCGATTATTTGGCAGTGAGTACAAGTAGGTCTTTCACTTTCCTTTTGAGCTGTCGCTATTTTATTTCCCTTCGAATTTCTCTTCCTCTTGCTATCTTTGGAATCGTTGATTTCCAACTGTTTGGATTTTTTGTGTGAAAACTTGAACGGTTTGCCACCTGATTCAATATGTATGGATTGAACACACACTTCATCAAAGTCATTGGGATTAAACATCAATAACGCATGTTGTAAATATGAATGTAAACTACCAATGTACTTTAATAAAGTTTCACGTGTATCCAATGGAATACCAAGTGCCAAAGATTTCTTCCTGAACTCTTGAGTAAAATCCTGTGCATTATTTCCTTTACCTTGACTCAAATGCTGCCAATCAATAAAAAATTGCTGCATGTATCCCAAAGGATATAATTGTTTTCTAAGAGATTTTAAAAACTTAGACCATGAAGAGATGATTTTACCTTTCTGCTTTAAATCTAATTGAGTTTTACTTTCCCACCAGATTAAAGTTTTTCCCACCATTCTAAGTGTAGCTAACTGAATTTTTGTTCTTTCATCAGAAATGTTTTGAATTCTACAATACACTTCTAACTGTTTAATCCAGTTATCTAATTTCTTGGGATTCATTTTGCCATCATAAATAGGTAGTTCAAATTTTACATCAAGTTTCAAAAGAGATGATTTCTGAGGTTTCTTTTCTGTTTCAGAATCTGAACTAGAAGAAGAAGAAGATGATGATGAAGATAATGGAGATGATGGAGGAGAAGGAGGTTTATCTGCTTTTCATTTTCCATTTTCCTTCTTTGATCCCTTCAAAAAATAAGCTGCATCTCTCACCTTCTTATCTTCATAGATATGTCCAAACATCTACTACATGTTCAAAAACATTTTATGAATTTGTTCCTCACCCATGACCTTCACTTCAGGAGTTCCTCCTGCATAGGATCCTCCTATTTTCGATTGATGAGCGACTTTCTGCTTTCCAACTTCTGAGTCGATCTCCTCAAGCGTTCCTTATCCACGTGCAACCTGGACCTGGTTAACATTCACTGGAATAAATCCTACAACATAACATGATATGATACCAAAATATATGATCTAAATTAATATTGAAGTAGAATTGAATATTTTCCAACAGTGAATTGATTGTTAACTCGATCGCTTAGTGTGGAAGACTGAAGGAAAGAAATTTATTTTACGACTTAAAAAAGAACTTAAGAATCATATTAAACATGAAATTGTAGCAAAGAACAAAGACATAAGACAAAAAACATTGATTATGAAGTTCGTCCTTGATGGACTACGTGTCCGGGTCCGCTTTCAAGATGGGCGTCCGTTTTATTAAGGATTGATCCAAGGAAGTATTTACATAGAAATACACCAAAATTAGCATGCTCATAAGAACCTCTGGTCTCTATCAATATAAATCTCACTCTCCTATCTTTCCAATGCCTGTCTCTACGCTCAATTCCAACTTCGGACGACCAAGATACTCTGAAAACAAAACTGCCTCTATCTTACAGAATTTCAACAAGTATTCAAAATCACTCTCCCCTCCTTCATCATGAACAATGGTGATTTTTATAATGCAATGCAGGTTCATTCTCAACCTCCTTGAGCCAAATATGGAAAATAGTTGAATGAATTAGGTTTTGGTCTAATAAACTTCATACACCTAGCACTTTGTTACATGGTGGATAATATTTTAACATAGCGCATAACTATTTAAAACCCAAATATAAACCATAGGTTATAAATAACCTGCTGACAATCTGGCTAAATGGCGCGCTGAATGGTTTCCATGTGACAGGTCGGTGGACAGATGATTGACTACCACCTTGCAATTTAGGTTCTCGGCGGCTTCAGGTTGACTAGCGGTCAACTGTCCATGTGACAACACAAACCGATGGTTTCAGTCAGCTCCGATGGTCAACTAAACTACACGGTGTTCAACTATTTTTCTCCTGTTCGACTATGTTCACATATCCGCGCCTCCGCCCGACGGTTATTGCTTGCGGTTTGAATGTGATACAATATAATATGGGTCTTTTATATAGTTTATAACATTTTTCCGACAACACCTTACATGAGTTTTAAACCTAGGTCTAACTCTTTGCATAGCTCCGAAACTTATAACATTTGCGTTATATGGAATTTAGGATTAGGACCATGCACTTCGGTCTTTAGGTTTTCCACCATAGGTTTAATGAATTATATATTTAGCATAGGGTTATCACCATATCACCACTTTCACCACATAATGACATAACCATGAACCACAACATTACACCATGACATTTAACCATGACTGGAAAAATTTAAGATTTCATCCAGAACATCACTGAAGAAACTGACGATGAACTGGACTTCCTTCCTGTCGATCTGAATTATGCAAGATCCTCCTGGATCATGAGAAGAGCAAGGAGAATGTGGTTTTTGATTCCTTGTCATAAAAGTATGAGGAGGAAGGGTTCCTATTTTATTTATCAATATCAATGTTAGGTTTGATAACAAAGGTACACTAGAAATGGTTGGTTATTTATAATATCGTTCAAATTCTACAATGCGTAAACAAGGACCTAAACTTCCCCACAAGGTATAACTGGAAAAATGATGCATTGAGATATAAATGATTCAGTGTAGAATTATGATTTTAAATGATTAGTATTATAGGAATTTCATTCCTCTCCTATGGTAAGTCACTCTAACTTTGAGAAAACATATGAATGGGTTAAGTGTTCATTCTTTTAGGATGGAGTGAAGAATGGCATCCACACCCTCATAGAAGGATGTGACAAGTGTCAAAGGAAAAATGATGAAACAATGAATCCACATTAAGCATTGTGGCCCTTATTGATCCTTATAATAATTTGGGTTGATGTTTCAATTGATTTTATAGTTGGGATACCTAAAGTAGGAAATAAACATGTCACCATGGTGATGGTTTCCTAGATTTGTAAATATTCCCACTTTTGTGCCTTACAACACATGTTTAAGCCAGCCATAGCTGCAAA
>CM076581.1:345517066-345693094 GCA_034641835.2 Pinus albicaulis | reverse complement strand
ATGATTGCGCAATAGAGGCAAGGAAATTAGTGGTGAGTTTTGAACCAGTAACCCGTTCAAAACCAAGCTAGTTTGTGTGTAACTTTATGAGAAAGTACTGAGTACTTGTGAGGAGTATTGTACTGAGTTTGTTACATGATTTCTCCATTATAATATACACAATAGCTGTGGGGTTTTCAGCTATAATCTTTCCCCATACATATTGTGTTAATGTGTATGATGAATTGATGTGTTATCGCTTGTTTTATTTCCGCATGTTTGATGATCTGAGTGGAAGAGATTATGTGTTGCATTTGAATTCAAATTGATATGTGATCAGGATAGTCTCGGTGGATAATTAATCATTATTCAGCAAATTTCTACAAGCCTTTGGTTGCAAAAGCAAAGAGGATTGTAAATTTGAAACCAAGAAAACAGGTTGAAGATAGGACAGAGAAGACACAATTTCTTGTTTCAGCAACTCCATCACCTACAAAACAGAGGTCAAAAAGTGTGAAAGAGGAAAAACAAAAACAAGTTTCCAGCAAGCAAGAAATCAAGAGAGTGACAAGAAGCCAAGCAGTGGCATCAAAGGGAAAAAAATTTGTTACAGGTACAGAGGATAGCCCAGTGATAAAAGGAAATTTATATTACATCCTTCATGCAATTGATATAGAGGAATCACCCATTGTGCAAGCTGATTTCATTGGAGTAGATGAACACAAACAGAAAAGGATTAAGTCAGCAAAGAAACTTGAATTTGAAGGTGAAAATGCAGCCTTTATCTTTCAAGCAAGGAAGCCTTTAACTAGGCATGCTAAGAAGCTCAAGGAAGGCAGTAAGGAGGTCCAAGAAACTTTTTAAATATCCATAGCCCCTGAAGAGGTGGTTGATCTCTCATCACCAATAGTGGAGCATGCAACCAACAAGACAATGAAGGGAAAAGGACACATGACAAAGTGTCAACATCTTGAGGCGAGATTGAAGCTAGAAAACCAAGAGATTGCAATGATGAAAAAGAGGGCCAGAAAGCACAGCATTGAAAAAACAGAGTTTAAAAGAGTGAAGGAACTTTGGGAAGGTCAAACTAGTTCTAGGTCTGAGATTCCAAGCAGTACAGAACAATTTTTTACATGGACAGTTCCAGCCATCAAAGAAGCAAAATTTGTCAGAGTGATCAATACTCACTTAAGAGCCAGTAATAGAAGACTAAGAAACCAAGTGGAGGATTTGGAGCTACAGCTGAAACTGACTCAGGATGAACTAAAATACAAAGGTGCAGAATGACAAATTGTTAAAAAAGTCAAAGGCTAAATCAAAAAGGAAAATGAAGAATAAATCTCATGAAAATTGTGTTTTTAGTTCATATGGTTGTTTGTTTTGATGAAACTAGTGGTATTATGGAGTTTTTTCACATTTTTGTTTCAAATTTTGAAGAAAACTGATCAAAATTGCTCACTCAGGAGTTTCGTAGCGCAAACAGTGAAAAAAGGGTGAAATGCTACGAAACTGTTGTAGCAACTTTTTTCACCCTTTCTTATAAAGTTTTGGAAGGCAAATGTATGTATTTTGACATGAAATTTCTAGGGAAGTTGTGTCAAGTGAATATGAAGATAACTCTGGAGGAAAGAAACCAAAATTTTGAAGGCAAATGAGTTAAAAGACTACGCTACGAAAAGCGCTACGAAACTGTGTTGTTTTCTTAGCGCAAGTCTATTTCTGTTATTTTGGACAGTTTGATGGTGATTTTGTACAGCTGGAAATTAAGGATGATTTTGGGAATATATTATTTCAGTTCCTGAAAGAAAATAACCTCGAAGTCATGGGTTCATAGTGGTCAGAGTGTCTCAAGAACACAAAGAATCCTAAGCCTAAAAAACAGGGGACAATTTCCTAGTTTGCAGGAGATCAACATTAAGGTCATAAAGTGTTGGAGCTTATCATATGGATTCGACCTTATGGGAATACAGTTGGAAAATGATGTAATCTAGTTTAGATAAGGTTTTTAAGAGTAGAGTTAAGGAGTTTGAGTCCTATTTGTAATAGGACTGTTCATTAGGTTTGCAGTTGTCATTTTGTAATAAATACCATGTTATATGGTTAAGAAAGGTGTCAAACTATAGGAATTCGATGTATCTAGTTGGGGATAAGGTTATCCTATATTTTAAATGATCTATAAAATATCAAGAATTCGACTATGCATGGGTTGGACATTTTTAGCAAAAATACTGTGTTTATTGTAAGTGACTAGTTTTCAGCTTAATACAAAGTTTTCTACTTAGCCAACTCAAGATTCATAAATATTTTAGTGTGTTTTTGTTCTAATGGCATCATTTTACTATCCTATTACAGTGGTGTTTGCTTATGTTACTCAGAATTCATCATTAATGCTCTGACTTCCTTCAAAAACAAACTGACTGTGTGTTTTACAGTTTCACATGTGTATCTATGGACTAAAACTCTGATATGCCTTGACTTCCATGCTGAGTAGATTTTTTTGTTTTACTGGAGATATTATGACTCCATAAGCCCAATGTGTATTTTCTAATGTGATTTACAACCAATTTCTATCATTTATCTGCATATTACCCCACATAGAGTTAGCCATCTATATTTCTATCAAAAATCATTAACCCTTTGAGAGAGCCCTCTTAGGTTGAGGAGGCTAAGCCTTAATAAAAAGATTGGTTTGAAATAGTTACATGAAATTGATTTGATTAGCATCCTATCAGGTCTGATTTTTTTATAACATTTTTTTGCGTCTACCGAGAGCCTGAAGATTATACTTTCCCGAGATTTTAAATTTGAACTTCTGAAGGTAGCAGGAGCTCAGAAATATTTTAGAGGCTGGATCTACCTTGGTGACTCCATTTAAAGTTTATATGATTAAAGGTGGCTTTGAGAAGGAGATACACGAGGAGTAATCCTGACCTAGATCCACCTACCATCGTGGACAATCCAAACACCATTTCTAGAGGTAGTAAAGGAATTTCTGAAATATTAGGTACTCCATCATATTCAAAATCCTTGTCCTCTAAAATTTTGAGAAGTCCTAAAGATAAAAGAGTTGATGACAGAATTTAGGAGGTTTTGTTTAGAACAGAAAGTGAAAATGAACTAATTGAAATTATCTTAGACTTTCATAAAAAAGGAATTGACACCTCAGCTCTAGTAACACAAGAAGACAATGAAGAGTTTTGGGAAGCTGTTACTTCTGAGTTGTTGTTGGAAAAAGAGTCTTTAGATAAATTCAAAGAGCTTGACCCTTTTGAATTATTGTTGAAAAGTAAAGCTGGTTTACCCCTTCCAAATTGGAGTTCAATTATCACTGAACCACAGAGACCAAATAGTCCTCCTTAGAGTATTTTTTCATCCTCTTTTTCTGCCATCCCTAAAACTACTGCAGTCCCTCTGACCATGGCTGGAAATCCACCTGCTAGATATGCCCCTCTTACTCTTCCAGCTGTCATACATGACCTGCCTAGCAAATATGCTGCTAGAATCAAAACTTGGGGAAGTGATGAAGCAATTACAACAGAAGACCATGTGGATCAATTTAATGATTTTATAGACAGGGAGGAGGTTGATGATGAAGATGTTAAGTTGAGGTTGTTTTCTCAGAGTTTTACTGGTGAGGTTAGGAAGTGGTATAAATCTCTTACTCCTGGAATTATTCATAATTGGAATTAATTTGAAGATGTTTTCCTAGGAAAATGGGGAAATAGAACCAATCTAGTACAAGCCCTCACTGAGTATAGTACCTTGAAGAGAGCTGTTGATGAATCTGTTCAAAACTTTTCAAAAAGGTTTAATAATGTATTAGACTCCATTCTTGCTCATTTGAAACCACCACAAACCTTAGCTCAAATGAGGTATGCTAAAGCTTTTGACTATGAGTTTTCCATACTACTGAGAGAAATGAAATCTCGTACATTTGTTGAAATGCAAAGTGATGCAATTGAGGTGTAGGTTAACTTGATAGCAGCCAAAAAATAAAAAATGGGTAAAACTAAGTTGAAAGAAGAAGAGAAGTCTTCCTCCTCTACCTCTCAGGATAAGCTGTATTCAATGATGAAAACAATGGAAAAGTTGATGGATAGATTAGCCCTTGGGAATACCTCTGCTCCTCCTACGCAACATGAACCTAAATTCAGAAACCCTTAGTTCAGGAGACCTCAGAATCAGCATAGGCCAAGGGAAAACATAAATCATCAGCCTGATCCTCCAGTGAGACCTCCTTTTCAGCAGAATTTGATTGATGAAGAAGATGATCCTGAAGTTCCTGAGGAGTCTATTCACTGTTTTGATGAGGAAATTTCAGGAATTTTCTTGACTAAAGAAGAGCATGATCAATCAGATCAAAACAATCATGAAGAGGAAACATCAGACTATCTAAAAGAGTATCAACATGCTATTTTCGAGATGCAGAAACAATATAATCTTAGAAATATGAATGTGCCTATCATTGCAAACAAAACACAACCTAAGAAAGATACACCTAAGGTTTTTGATGGCAAGAAGGATGCTCCTAAGGTCATTGAAGGTAAGAAAGATACTCTAGTTGTTCCTCCTATCAACGAAGATGAAAAATCTATTTCTGTTTTTAATCTTGAGAATGAAATTTCTAAGATAAAAATATCTGTCCCTTTTGGGGAGATTCTCAAGGTACATGACTATAGAAGCAATATTTTTAAAATTTTAAATTCACAACCAAGAGCTGCTGATATCTTGAATGTATTAGAAGATCATCCAACCATATATTTGGGTCCAAGACTAGAAGATGAATAGAATGAGGAGGTCCCTCCTTTTTATGTGAGCCTTAGCATTCATGACATGACATTACATAATGCAATGTTGGATTCAGGGGCTTCTCACAATCTTATGCCCAAAGTAATCATGGAAAGAATGGGGTTAGAAATAACTAGGCCATATAAAGACTTGTTTTCTTTCGATTCGAAAATAGTTCAATGCATTGGTTTAATCAAGGATGTTGTTTTTGGTCTAACACAAGTTCCTACTAAGACTGTAGTCATGGATATTGTAGTAGCAGACATTCCACCGAATTTCGGTATGTTGTTGTCAAGGTCATGGGCAACGAAAATTAAAGGTACCATGCAGATGGATCTTACTTATGCTACCATTCTTGTTTTTGGTGAGCAAAGAATATTATATCGAGAGACAAGGATGGCCTACATGGTGAGTAGTAAAGAAAAACCCCAAAATTTTCTAATTTATGCTCTTGATACTAAACTTGGTTATGTTATTATTTTCAATGAGTTGACTAGTGAAGCAGAAGAGGAGAAGAAAGCAGAAAATCAAAGTTTTGAAATTCAGCAGTCTGAAAATCAGCAAACAGAAGATCATAAAGTTAGCGATAAGGAGGTGGAAGGTTGGTGGTCATTGCATTTTGATGGATCAGTAGGCAGAGAAGGAGCAGGAGTAGGGATTTGGATTAAAAATCCAAGTGATGAGAGTAATTTTCTTTCCTATAAACTGAACTTTGATTGCACGAACAACATGGCTGAGTATGAATCCTTGATTTTGGGTTTAGAAGTTTTTAAAAGAAAGAATGCTCAAAATATTTCTGTTTTTGGAGACTCAGAATTAGTCATTAAACAGGTTGAAGGTGTTTATCAAACAAAAGATACAAGGATGAGAGCATATAGGAACTGGTCTTGGACATGTTAGAAAACTTTCAAGCCTATACATTCATGGTCAAAACTAGAGAAAAAAACTCCATTGTTGATTCCCTTGTTGTCTCTGCCCATGTTTTCATTATTCCTATGCATTCCACAGAAAAATATGAAGTTGAGATTTGGCATAGACCAACTATCCCCGATAATATTACTCATTGGCAAGTTTTTGAGGATGATCAACAAGTGAAAAACTTTATTGAGCTAAAAGAAGAGTTTGAAAATGTACAAGTAGATCAGAAAAATATGTTGGCTGAATCTAAAGGGAATTTTGAAGTTTTGCAATTAAAGAACAATTCCATACCAAAGGGACTTATACCTCTAGAAAAACTTTTTGATCACAATGATGTTTTTAAATCCCCTAAGTTACAAGCTGATGATGAAGAAGTTGAGAGTTGTAACCTTGGTACAATAGCTATGCCCAAAATGATTAAAATTTCAAAGTTTCTTTCAACTAATACGAAGTTTAAGTATGTTGAAATGATGAAGAGATTCATAGATGTCTTTGCTTGGAACTATGTTGATTTGAAAGAATATGATCCCACCATTATTCAGCATACAATTCCCATAAAAGAAAATGAAAAACCCTTCAAGCAGAAGTTGAGGAGGATAAATCCACTTCTCATGCCATTGATTGAGAAGGAGGTCAAAAAGCTCTTTGATGCTAAAATCATTGTCCCAATCATATTTTCTATTGGCTTGCGAATTTGGTTCCAGTTAGGAAAAAGAGTGGAGAAATCAGAATATGTATTGACTTTAGAAATTTGAATAAAGCCTCCCTGAAGGACAATTATCCCCTCCCGAAGATGGACCAAATTTTGCAAACTATTGTTGGTTCTCAGAGAATGTCTATGCTTGATGATTTTTTAGGTTATAATCTGATTCTTCTACATCCTGATGATGAAGAAAAAACAGCCTTTACTACGCCATGGGGCACTTTCATGTATGCCAAGATGCCATTTGGTATCATGAATGTAGGAGCCACCTTTCAGAGAGCAATAGAAATTTCATTTTCTGAAGAGAAGGACAAGATGGTGGGTTTTTATCTTGATGACATAACAAACTTCTCAAGGAGGAAAGAATATCACTTGAAACATCTGGAAAGAATTCTGCTAAAGTGTAGAAGGTTTGGCATCTCTCTAAATTCCACCAAAAGTGTTTTTTCTTTAACTTCAGGTAAATTACTTGGACATATCATTTCTAAAGATGGGATTAAGATTGATCCAAGCAGGGTCAATGCAATTCAGAAGGTGGATTTGCCAAGAAGTAGAAGGAGATTCAATCTTTTCTTGGAAAGGTAAATTTTGTAAGGCAATTTATTCCAAATTTTGCTAAGATTGTGAAGGACATAACAAGGATGCTGAAGAAGGGATTTGATATTAAGTGGACAGTAGAAGCAAGACGCTCATTTTAGGAAATAAAAAGGGCACTCACACAAGCACCAGTATTGATCACTCCAGATTTCTCATAGGGAATTTCTAGTTTTTACTTTTGCATCAGAGAATACTATCGCTGGAGTTCTGCTACAAAAGGGACAGCAAGGTATTGAGCAACCAATTTCTTTCTTTAGTAGAACATTAGCCAATTCTGAGCTGAAGTATAATATCTTAGAGAAGCAGGCTTATGCCTTGGTGAAGGCTATCAAATATTTCAGAATTTATATTCTGCATTCTCATATTATGGCGTTTGTTCCTAATACTGTTGTGAAAGACATCCTCACTCAAGTCGAACCTAATGGTAAGAGGGGGAAATGGATTGCCAAATTGCTAGAGTGTGATATAGATATTAAGCCAAAAAAATTGATCAAAGGGCAAGGCTTAGCAAAGCTGATGGTGCAGTCAAAATTTGACTGTCTTGACATAAATTTAATTGCAGAAATATCAGAAATTTCAGATGATGAAGAGGAACTAGTTCCTATTGAAGAAAAATACATCACTTCAGATTGGTACAAGGAGGTTGTTTTTGTCTTACAGCATAATAAAGCACCTGCTAAGCTAACAAATTCTAAAGCAAGGTTTTTTAAACTGAAATCTTTGAGATATTTTATTTTTGATAAAAATCTGTTTTGGAAGGATACTGGCGGAATTTTGCTAAATTGTTTGCTGGAAGAGGAGGATGATAAAGTAATTGAAGATTTCCATAAAGGAGATTGTGGAGGTCACCATTATTGGAAGGCGACAGTGAACAAGATTCTAAGAGAAAGGTATTATTGGCCTACAATGTTTAAGGATGTCTACAAGAGGGTTGTTGCCTGCCATAAATGCCAGATTTTCGAGGGTAAGAAGAAGCTTGTACCTTTACCTTTGATGCCTATCTATGTAGAAGCGCCATTCCAGTAGTGGGGGCTAGATTTTATTGGGGAGATTCATCCATCATCATCAGGACAGCATTGCTGGATTCTTACAACGACTGATTATTTCACCAAATGGATTGAAGCAATCCCAACTAGGCAAGCAAATGATTTTGTGATTATTTCTTTCTTAGAAAATAATATCTTGTCTAGGTTTGGTTGCCCCATGAAGATCATAACTGATAATGCATAGGCATTTAATTCTAAGAATCTGATCAATTTTTGTCATCAATATCATATTACTCTTGGGCATTCTACTACATATTGTTGGTCACTTTAATTGCTTATTAATTTAAACAATCAAGTGCTACATAAATTTTCAACCCAGGGAAGTCTGTTTATTTCAAAGACAATCACACACTGTATATGCTCAATCTCAAAAGCAATGAAAAGTTGTAGTAAAAATTACACTAATCACACCTTGCTTCAAACAAACTGAAGTTCTACTTGAGTTACAGCAAAGGCAATCTTTCTATTGGAGACAATCACCGAAAGAATCCTGGATTACATTAAAAAGACCACAAACTAGGAAAGGAAACCAATCTACAGAAGAAAAGACTAATTATTATATAACAGAGAACAAGACCCTATTCCCCAAGTAGGAATCTTCAGCACCTGTTTCTAATTACCACGCCTTCACAACTCATTCCATAAACAAGATTACCAATTAAAATAATCCATAATTTCCTAGGAATGAATTATATGAAAATAATGCAAAAATCAATGGAAACAGAGTTTTAGCAATAGATAACAGAGTTCCAATACTGCATAAATGATTTCAGCAAACAGAGTTTAACAAGGCGTAAATGAAAAGAATAATTAACACACTACAGAAATAAATGGGTGAATCTTGTGAAGAAGGTGGGCCCTTTCCTTCTCACAAGATTCCCCAGAAGAAAGAATTAAAACGAAATGCTCAGAACAAGCTGTTATTCATCTGTCAAATGTAACATATTACAAAGGATTCACGTTCCTTCTCTGTAAGTCTCCTTCAAAATAAACCTTCTGTAGTCTGTAATTTTTCTCTAATGCTGATGTCTCCTCCCTTTAAAGAGGAGACATCTATTACACAATTGATTACATCATAGAAATCATATTCTTAACCCGATATGATCTTCTATACTGAAATAGGATATTTTGTTCTTCCGTAGCAAAATGTTGTTACAAATGGTTGTGATGGTACTAGCTTGTGGCATGTACGAGCATGTACAAAGGTAATGTTCTCCTTTACTTGTTCCTTTCTGTTGTTGTCGTGCTTGAACATCGTTTCGTAATCACAAATCACGGTTGTTTTCAAGAACGAGATTTAAGGCATTATTTTTGGATCAAGCTAAATAATTTGCATGGTTTCGTATAGCTATGATAAATTAACTGTAAAGATGCAAAACTATTTCAACAACTATATATTTCCGATTAATGTACAATATGAAAGACAAAATTGTTGCTGCTGCAAAACAAGTTAAACATATAGTAAAGAGAAGAACATTACATAATTGAAGAATGGATGAAAAAGGGATAATATAGGCTTTAAATATGGACCGGAAAAGAGGAATGATAGCAAAATGTATGGTCAAAAAGATACATTATAGGGTCCTAACATCCCTGGACCAAAAGGTCGATGTCTTTAGGCAACTTCTTAATCTTAACGAGTTCTGATACTGCTTTTGGCATGTGTTACTTAAGCAAAATAGCTATGAAGGCATCACAGCTATGAATCCTTGCACATTTTGCAATCTTTGCTGCCATCGCTTTCCATCCTTCTTGCCAAATTTATGATGAGCATGATATTCCTCTCATTGGCATCCACAAACAGAAAATGGGAAGTGGTACCTTTATCCACTTTTCAAGACATCACAGACACATTTGATGTAATCAGTACTTAGAGAATGCCTGGTTATTGTAGGATTGAAGGATTATACCGCTTTTCTCAGAATATTTTTTGCCAAAACATGTTATTTTCCTTGTGCGTAGTTTCTTTGGCTCATTAAAATGTTGACAGCTCCCGGAGTACCCAAGCCCGTAATTTTCGTATGTGTTTAGTCATCCCCAGTTCTTCAAAATTGATAATACTCTACCAAAGATGGTGGTTCTGTGGTTCTAGTCAGATTCGTGAGAAGACTGTTATCTTCAAGTATGCTCGACTACAAGAAAACTCGGTCGCTATGTAATCCGATTCGAATGAAAGAGGCAAATGCCCCGATCCGAATGTCGCCACAAGAGGTTAAGATTAAACCCTTCTGGTTGTGATATTTTATCATAAGATACAATTCACACAAAAGAAGTGCTAATCATCGGTAGAGGCTTCTCGTAAACATTTCAAATTGTTCGTATGTACACCTCGTGGGGTCTTCCTATCTTGATTGCTTTGACTGAAAGAAAGCAAGGCGTTATGAGGAATAGAGAGAATTTAGAAATGGTTTCAGTTAAACAATAATTTTTGTGCCAATTCGAAACATCGTATGCTTTCCTTTAGCTCTTTATTATGCTTCTTTATGGCCCTAGATTGTTGGAGTGTTTGCTCCAAGATCTCCCGCCTGAATATACATGATTCCTCGTCAAACTAATTTGTGTTGCTGCAAGATTTTATCTATGAAATGGCATACTCTTTCTTCCATTTGTTCATTATTTGCTGCTCATTCCATGCTTGTTCAGTTTTGTGTTTCCGCATTGCAAGTGGTGTAGGTCGAGGTATAGTCGGAGTAGAAATAACAATAGAACTTCAGACGATGTTGGCGTAGGTCACTTGTAAATTAACTTATTTTTCTGAAATTTTTGAAGGCCCCATCAACTCTTGTGTACGTAGGCGTTCTCTTTGACTACGTGGCTGTAGATGCTCCTTGCATTGGGACTTTGAACTACTTTATATCCCGCTTGATGACAAATATTCCCACACGTACATGTATTCTTTATACCGATCATTTTTTTGTCTTTCTTCTCGCTATGATGATGCATGAGCTAAGGCATACAAATTAAGCTCCTTATCATAGGCTTCCCTTGCTATTGCTCAATTTCGCTTATAGGCTTCGGCCCGATTTTAAAACTCATTTTTCCGTAAGAGGGTCAGCAAGATCGAAGCCAGGTCAGCCTGCGCCTTATTAACCGGTTCTGTGCAGCGGCCATCGAATGAGTAGTTGGTTCTCATGGTAATGCTCACGCGACAAAACATCCTCGGGCATTCAGTTTTGTACGTCGCTGAAAATGGGTTCTTGTAGTTTCAAATTGCAGGTCGGTTCGTGACAATTATAGATGGTTTCGTGGCAACCACCCACCGAGAGTAGTTGGTTCTTTGTGTGAGCGTCATTTGTCCAAGAAAATGATGCTCAGCATTCTCCGGGCATTTGGTTATTGTGTTTCAAAGGTTCTCGGTGACAAAAGACTTCCGGGATTTGGGGCTGTGGTGCATGGCGCTTAAAGAATGGGTGAGGAGTCTGTGGCAATGGAAATGGTACGTTCAAGAGACGCCCTTCCCATTCGTCTCCTAGTAAAAGGCGAGCCGTAGTTTTTCCTTTTGCGGGAGTGGTTTCCTAGAAGAAGGGCCACGCAGAGTGTGGTTGTTTTAGTCATGCCCTTGTTTGTCTTTGCAGAAAGGTCATGGTGATTCGCTTTTTCCTTTTACGAATAGAGAGGTGGTGGTGTATTAGTTGAGAATCATCATCGGAATATGGATAGTAGGACGATGATTTCAACACCGGGGGATGGACTTGAAGAAGGTTAATTGGATCGCTGGTTCTGTGGATGAAATTGCCGAAGGGTCAGTATGTTCTTTGGTTGCTGCCAGAGATTTTCGACACTTTGAGGATTGTCAAGAACTTTGAGGAATCTCTGCCACTTTCTGAGGAATTTCAAAGAAAGGTCGAGGGTCTGGGTGGGTGGTTGTTTAGGGAGTGGCTTTGTTGAGAAAACCCTCTCCGAATCAAAAGAGTTTTCCAACAAGACGGTGATGGTGAGGAAAGGAATGTGAATTAATTGCCCACAATAATGTGACATATTTTCATGACACCCTGCTAAACAATAAGGAATATTAGCGTGCTCGTATCCATGTCACAAATGAGATTTAATGAAGACAAAATTGCCGCCGTAAGGGATCACTCCGAGCAGCGGCCTTCACAAGTGAGACAATGTTCGGCTTTAATTCAACAAATTTTTGGCCAAGGAGGTGGCAACAACGAGCTCGCTGACCCCGGCTCAGGTTCACCTGTTCTTCGTATAGCAACCGTTGCATTAAGAATGATGTTATGCTGCACTAAACCATCGAGTGACAAAGGACTCGCAGACCTAAAACTTGTGTTGACAAGTCACCCTCTCGACATCGAATTAAACCCCGGGATGGGGAATGATCTTCAAAGATTGCAACCAAGAACTTGTTGTGATCAAATTCCTCGAAGCCCTGAAATATCTCACCCAACCTCGCTCAACAACCGATACTTAGGTACAATTACAAGTAGCTAGCATGTTCGCTCACGTACGTTATGTCCTCCCATAGTTAACCAAATTTTGTACAATGCACAATCAAAGAGCCAAGTTACCGCATCTCCACCGCAGTAAGTTTTGTGAATGAGAACATGGAATAAATGGTGGAAGAGTAAGCAGGGTGGAAGGGTAAGAAAATGACGTAATTAGAATTTTGTGAAATGATGGCATATAATTTATATTCCTCCCAACCACTATCAAATGATAACTTTAAGTGTGTAAGGCATATGAACTTTGTCGAGTGTACTAAAAAAGACCACTTTTACCTACGTACAACTAATAGCCCCAACATCAAAAGTGGCTGCTGTCATTCCCCCAAATCAGAAATAGTTGATCAAGACAAGAGCTTAAAAAAACCGCATCTATACATAGAAAGACATTGCTAGTATGTCACTCCATATATCCAATAGACAAGACAAGAACAATTTTTGAAAGAATTTTTGTATTAAGGGCACCGGGAGGAAAACAAGAAGGCGGGATCCACCTCTCAATGGGATGGGCTCTGAAGTCTCTCAAAGACTTCGTATCTAGAATCTCTCTACAGTAGAAACCTGCATAAAGATAGAACTCAAAGGGAGCTCAAGGAAGAAATAATGGCAGAAAAGGTGACTAAGTGTATAGATCCAAGAGTGACTAATAGGCAACAAAAAGGTGAAGAATGGTAGAAAACTTTCCTATTTATAACAAAATATTGGTCATTCTAGATTCAGCATGATTAAAATAATGTTAACCAAATCTAGATCCACCTTTATGAATATTTTATTATATTCATGGAGGGAAAAGTATTTCTGACTTGGTTAAATCCCTTTATTTGTTAATAATAAATAAATAAATGATTTATTTATCTTTTTAAGGAAGTGGTTGAAGGATAACCAAATAAATAATGATTTATTTAATTATTTGTGGGTGATTTAATATATATTTAATACAATATTATCTAACTAATACATTTAACAATTATTCTAGAAAATAATATAAATAAAGGTTTATCTAATTAATTTCTTTGTTTGGTTAAACATGATTAGGAATAATAATTAAATTATGGTTTAATTAATTATTCCATGATAGAAAATCAAACAAATATGGGTTTGTTTAATATTTCCTTTGGGGTTTCCCTGCTTACTATAAACAACTTAATAAATGTGGTTTAAGTGGTTATTTTACATAGTGAAAGCAATTTACTTAGGGTAAAAATTGGTCTTACACATGGTGTACTTGGGTCCATCTAATGACAATAGGTTAAAAGACCAAAAATGGTGTAATGATTGCCCTCTCAGTCATGAAAAGTTAGGAGCAAATCGATGACCGAAGTACGTTGTAAGAACTCAATCACCGTACATCGAAGAGGAAGCCAAAGAGAGAAAATGTGAGGCAGACCACAAAATAAGAACTAGACTTTCGAGGAGACCTAGACTTACAAGTGCAACAAGTCTCTTTATGAGAGGGTACCGTGCTAAAGTGGCAAATGGGAGTATACCCATGCTCACGAGACAAAGTACAAAGAATAGTGTGCCCGTAAACAAGTGGACCGAACCATAAAAGTACAAATTTCGCATAATCATGAGCCGATAAAATACAATGAAGAATCCCACATACATGTCGTGCCTGGGATAACAAATGTGACTTATACAACAATATCCCTCGAGTACATGAGATACAACACAGTCTCCAAATGCCCCCTCAGAAATGGGGAAGGGCTCATGTAACCGATTGATACATGCAACTGTGAGGTTTGCTGCTAAGGCCATCATCAAATATATGTGGAGCTACATCAAGGGCCGCAATGAAGAGGTCATCCCGGCATGGGGCTACTCACAGTGGCCACCTCTTCATGAGGGTTGAGGACATCTCACACACACCGAATCACCAAGAGTCAGCCGTATCACCGAACCATCAAGTACATACGGATCTCGACTGGCGTCGAAAGGAGCCGGGAGGGTAAACAATCAAGTCAAAGGAAATGAGAGATCCCTTGCTCGATCTCGAGGCACCTAACAAGAGTGAAGTTAGAACCAAGGCAATAATCGCCCCCAGACCTCGTTCGAACGCGTTTCGGGCGTTTGCCGTAAGGAGGTCCGGCTTGCAGAGGCAATGAGAGCATCTCAATTAAGGTACCTAGAGAAAATAGAGAGCGACGATGACCGACACCAACGATGATGATGGAATGGAGGGGGACCCAGGCGAGGACGACTTCCTCGTTAGAGCATAAAGGGCATGAATGACATACAAAGAATCGAAGAATATCACATGATAGATGGCAGACCGAAGGCCATAATGTGTTATGCGAAGAGAGAGACCCGAAGTAATGAAGGATGGAGGGTTATATGGGTTCAAAGGGGACTCGGATAGGTCTATGAATGCAATGATGACTCAATCACGTTCTAAACAAGGGCGTACCGATGGTGTCGCGATACGTAAAGGCCCAATGGGGGACCATGAGAACATGAGTACAAGATGGTAACTTCCAAGACGAAAAATCAACATGAACAAAGACAAGTAAGGAGGCAAATGGTGCCCTGGAAGACATGGCATGGGTGAAGAAACGTATTTAAGGAGAGTAAAAGAAGGACCTACTTGGACAAAATGTGTCCTCGTGAAGTATCAATCACAAAACTAACAGACACTATTGAGGTTTCAGAGAGTTTTCCAACCATAGCATTTGGTTTGTCGAACGAAGCCATTGGTGATGGTTTCAACAGCGAAAGAAGAAACAAGGTTCTCAATAAGATGCTTTCCTCCAAATTCACCATTTGCTAGTGTTGTCATGGTGAATGTAGAGAGGAGAGAAGTGCTCAAATCTTGCGTGAAGTAGTTTAGCGTATTAAACCGACTGCTGAATCGAGATCCGTCAACAGTAGGGGAAGATGGCCCAACTCACTTTTTCATTTTGGCGGATTGAAAGTTTGCCTTAGGCCCAAAATCCGCACAGACCCTCCTTCATCTCTACGGCCAAGCCACACCTTGGGCCGTGCGGCGACCTCGGGAAGTAGGTTTTCTTCTGTGGGCAAAACTCATGAACCCTGTCCTTCCGCAATTGGAAGAAAAGTGCTAATCGGAAGATGAGGGGGTTTTTTAATGTCATTATGGCTGGAGAATTAAGCTTAAAGCCACATATTCTCTATCTGTATGTCGAAAAAAGATGATGTTTTTGTGCGTATATGCGAGTATAAGGGTTAACCGAGAGAGAGTATTCGGGTACATTACGCGCAGATCCAGTGGTGACTGGGGTGGTGTCCCATAAGTTGATAGGGTTTGGGGTTCTGAAGTTTTTGGAGAACCTTTGATGAGAGAGGGAGAGCTTGTTGGCCCGTGATTATCAGCGTTACTCGGGATCCGTAGCAGCGAGGTCTTTATAAAGTGCAGGGCACTGGTGATCGAACCGACAAACCAGATGCATTTCTTCTTCGTACTCGGCTCTCACCACCGGGGATGGTGGGGAGACACATGTACCAAAGACACGCCGCGGTGGGCGTATATCATGGGAGTTTAGAAAGGATATTGTCGACCTAGTTCCAAGTCAAGGGGACTCAGATACCGACTTCCGTGGATCTAGAGAGATTAGAGACCTGTAGGCTGCAAAGAAGGCATATACGTATCCTGGTAACCAAGCCCATCACATCACCTGGGGCAGAGGATGATTTCCAGGAGAGTGTGTTGAGTGGGACCCACTATGGGTGGGGCTCAAATGATGCTGGTGTCGCCAAACGACAGCTTGTCGCTTCCTCCACAAAGAAGTGAACCACGACTGTCAGGACAGACTCTTATTGTGTGCTCTTTCTTTCTTTGAGAAGATCCCGACCTACGACTCGTAGGCGCTCCCGCATGGGGCCCGAGAGATCCCAAGATGCGCCATGAAGTATCATCGCTTCCCAGGAGGAGTGAGGTGGTCGAAGTAGCAGCCACCTCCCAGTTCTTTGCTCATCAGATCGATGTCGTTATACATTGACGACCATCCCTATAGTGGGATGAGCGTCAGGAGACCTCGCACCGCCACTCGCTCGGTCGAGTATGGGGGCCCGGGCGGGCAAGTGACGATTATCATTTCTCGTACGAGCATGTTAAAGTTATTAGTCAGTAGATATATGCAATTTATCTGCGTACTTGCGTACATAGCCCGTAAAACCGGCCGGACATATGGGGCGCCCAAGCTCGAGTCGTAGGGCCGCAGTGGCGCAAAGAGAACGCGCAATGATGATGTGGCCGCCTTCGGAGGACATCCACCGGGAGATGCGAGAGGCCGTCGACCCAGTTTCGTGCCGCTATGGCAAGACCCTAGGACGACCGCACGTGGAGGCATGTGCATTGGTCTACCCCGAATGGCGAGGTGTCACGCGGCGCATGGCGATAGCTTTCTGGCCGAAGGTACACGGATTCATTTAAGTCACAGAGCGAACATCCATTGGTTCGGATCCGCCGTATACAGTAGGTGGGGCATGTGGTGCCTCTGTGTGGTGTAGGGGCAAGTGGTGCCCCTGCCTTTGAGATTTGTACCGTACGTCAACGCAAATGGGGCCCATCACGGGCAAGGGTGACAGGACACCATGGTGCAAAGGCTAATGGGTCGAGAGGTAAGGCCGGTCGCCCATCGCTCGACAGGATCAGCGGAAGGCTGTCAGAGGATCTCGAGCCGCCTAAACCGAAGCGACATCAAGGCGGTGTGGATGCCCCCCATCGACCATACACCGAGAAACGCCGGCATTCGGATTTTGACCCGGGATTTGGAAGGCGACGGGTTGTGAGAGGAGGATGGTCCGGGTCGGATGGGGCGTCGAAAACAATCATCGGTCATCGCCAGATTCGTTGTGTCACCACGCAGCAGACAACAGAGTTTTCTTTTGGAAGGGTACCATCGAGGAGTTCCGTCGTGGAATGGCGTAGGAGATTGCGCCAAATCATCTACCATGTTATACGAATGAGCCGTGCTCTCCGGGACCGTAAGCAAACATTTCGACGTAATGGTCCCTTAGGAATATTAGTGGAACTCAACCTTTGTCGAGGGACATTTAAGGGGCCAATTGATGTCGGAAGAGGTTTCGTAGAACGAAGAAGGGGACCGGGGGCGTGCATCGGAAGTGAGGCTTGGGGCACCGGGCGAGACCGAGTTTGAAGGTAATGTTTACTCGTAGGGGATGGACTGTGAGTTCATCATGAGGATCTGGTGACCGGAGGAACCAAATGGAAGGTGGAGTGGCGACCTCGTCCATCGTGGTTGGCAGTCACGAACTGGCCGAGGGAAAGCGATCAAGAACAGCCAGCTTGCTGAGTAGTGGCTGATTAGGAGGGAGCATTAGGGAGGCATGTTGTCCGCGCAATGTGGCTTGAGACTCCACACCGACGTATCTATGGTAAGAGGGGACACCGGGGTGTAATGACTACAAACACCCAAATACCTAAGGCTTATTCGTGCGAAGCGGCTTGTCCGGCTTGGCCGATATTCTCGTTAAGAAGGCGGTGTTGTTAGGGTCAACACCTTGAGGATTTTGGCCCCGAGTACCAAAGGTATTGCTTTGGATCGCTTCCACCTTTCTTGAGCATGGGGGATTAGTCGGCCGTCGTGAAAATACCGCCCGGGAGGCCGTAGATATTGTTGCTGTCGGGGAGGGAGTACAGACAGAAGTGCAGGCGGTCAGAGGAGTCGGCGACTAGGCTTTCCATGACATGGGTAATGGTTAGGTTGGGCAACATTGAGGTAAGGTGAGGTTGTAGAAAGATGAGGCATGCCGATCCCCGGACACATGCTACCCGGGAGGGGGGAAAAGTGCTAGAGGCGTGTCGGCCCCCCCGAGGAAGACCATAGCCCATAGGAGGTTGAGACATACTTCGATGGGAAAGGGCCCAATGACACCGCCGCGGAATGAGATGCCTCTTGGCGTTAGTGCCTCCGGCTCGGGAGTGCTCGTGAGGACGATAAACACAACTGGGGATCGTAGCACAGATCGTGTCATATTTCGCTGTTGTCGGAAGGCGACTTTTCCGCCTTGAGGGAATGGGAGGAAGTACATCTTTCCAATGGGGAGCTAAGAGAGAGCGAAGGGGAAATCCGGGGCCCATATACGCCCATCTTCGAAGGGGGGAGCCGACATAAGCTTTCTTCTCCACTGCCATTCCCCGGACATGAGGAAAGGTGGTCGGTGTTTGTTTAAAGAGGTCAAAAGTTCGATCAAAGATTGCAGACGAGAAGGAGTCGAAGTAAGATACAAAAAGGCTTGGGCAATGGTCGTAAAGGTATGGGAAGAGGTGGCTTGTCGACATACCATTTAGAAGTCACGCAAGTTGCCGCAAGTGTTAGAACAATCGAAGACTTGATGGAGTCATCGGTGATGGGAATTGGAGGAACACCACATGGAAAGATCTGCGGTTGGTTGGATCTTCTCACGTTCTTCGAACTTAGGGATGTCGGAAGAGCTTGGTTGGCATGGTAGGCCAACCAACATCGTGGCGGACAGTAGCCGTCGATCAACCGATTGAAATCGAGGCTTAGGCCCGTATGTACGGGAGCAAGGGTGCGTCGAGGTAGTTCCTTGTGATGTTCCGGCTTAGTAGTAGTTCGCTATTAGGCCGAGAGCACTGCTAGCGTTAGGCTCGTACCGTACATAGTGAAGGTGGAGATGGTGGGGAGAACCGTAATAGCAAGGAGAACCCAAAGAATCAAGAAGAGTCGAGGTGCGGACCCCAAGAGAGGACCTGCTCGACGGCTTGCTGGACGGAAAGGTGTCGACTTCCATCGGAAATCGAGGGTGAAGCGCTGTTGTTCCGAGAGGCATTGTGCTAATGATGACAAATACAAACATGGTACAAGGGGAAGAAGAACGACTACATGTAAGTACCTGGAGAAAGTAATCATGATTACAATGTCGAAACAAGTGCGCATAGTGCAGTGTCAATTGATTTAGGTGCCTTTCGTTCGCGTGTAAACCGTGCTCTTTCTTCGCTTAGGGTGAGTATGCATGTTAATTTTAATTTTCTTTAAACCTTTTTCATTTTGGAGAGCAAGAGAAAAAGTAATGCGAAGAATCGAAAATAAACTGGTAGGAGAATAGTATACGTTGAAATAACAGAAATTAACAACATTATTGCATCGTATCTCAACCCAAAAAGGCGTGGTCTCTCAAAACCAATTCAAAGAGGGAAAACTTAGTCAAAACGCACTAAAAGGAGGCCAATAGATCTAGGGTCAAAAGGGTCAGGATCTAAAGGGTGTCGTTGAAAAGAGATGCGCATCACAGCCCAAGAGCAAGAGGCAAGGTGGTCGTGAAAAGGAGGAAATCGCAAAAAGCAAAGAAGGGGCAAGGAGGAGGCCCTGGTAAGAGACCCAAACAAATCTTCGAGAAATGATTTGAAAGGGAGAAGAGTCGATTAGGGGAGGTCCTAAAAGGAGGTATCAGACCGAGGGCACGAAACTCAAAAAACAGCATCTCCGAAAATGTATAAAAAAAAAATTCCACCAAAAGTGGAGGTGTCGAAGCCCTAGGGGTTATGTTCCCACTTAGATGAGAAAAACATCAGAAATAGGTCGAAACGAGCCGAGACAGGTCGGAAAACCTTGCTGTGCTTTCCGTAAAACCTTAAAAATGCAAGAAAAATGAAATTTAAAAATTTGGCAAGTCCTGTGTTCGACCGTTTTCGCACGCGTGCAAAAGGAGCCAGGAAGTGTTACCCGAGGTCTGGTGTCGCAAATATGGGCTGAAAGGCATCTAAAGCTCGAGTGTCTCGGCAGCAGATTGGGAAAGTTGTCGTTCGCCAGGGCTTGTTTCCGTCACCGCGCAATAGGGCCAAAAAACACTTGGTGGTTAGAAATTTTAATGTTTTAGGGTTTTAGGAAAACACTCATGAAAATAGGAAACAAAAATGAAAAGAAACCTAGGGTTCCAAGTAGCCGGATATGCAGAATATGAAAACGCATACGGCCGTAATTGAAAACCCCGTGGAGTCGCTAATTGTTAGTATGAACTTTGTCGTATGGTACGAAAAGACCACTTAGCTATGCATAACTAATAGCCCCAATATCAGTGGTTGCCAATATCTTCGCATCTGTAGTTAGTTGATCACACAAGAGCCGCAAAACCGCATCTATACATAAAAAGACATTAAGCAAGAAAA
The DNA here is from genome assembly GCA_034641835.2 of Pinus albicaulis. Lineage (NCBI taxonomy): Eukaryota > Viridiplantae > Streptophyta > Pinopsida > Pinales > Pinaceae > Pinus > Pinus albicaulis. Next base: position 345,672,502 of record CM076581.1, on the reverse strand, counting down.
GAAGGGCTTTGCTCTATATATCCAATAGACAAGACAAGAACAATTTTTGAAAGAATTTTTGGTATTAAGGGTAATTCGGGAGGAAAAAAACAAGAAGGTGTATCCAATTCTCTCAATGTGATGGATTCTTGTGTCCTCGCACTTCGTATCTAGAATCTCTCTCTTGCTATGTAGAAAACCCGTACAAAGATAGAACTCAAAGGGAGCTTCTCACACAAAGAAATAATGTAGAAAAGTTAAGACCAAGGTATAGATCCGTAGTGATCTAATAGCAACAAAAAGTATGAATGGTAGGAAATTCTCCTATTTATAACAAAATATCGGGTCATTCTAGATCTTGGCATGATTAAAATAATGTTAACCAAATCTAGATCCACCTTTTATGGAATATTTTATTATATTTGTTGGAGGGAAAAAGTATTTGACTTAACAAACTTTATTTGTTACTACAACAACAATGATTTATTTATCTTTTTATGAAGTGGTTGAAGGATAATCAAATAAATAATGATTTATTTAATTATTTGTGGGTGATTTGGTCATATTTAACAAGCAATATTATCTAAATAAGATTTAACTAATTATTCCTAGAAAACAATATAAATAAAGGTTATCTAATTAATTTCCCTTTTGTTTTAAGTTAAACATGATTATTAGGAATAATAATTAAATTATGGTTTAATTAATTATTCCATGAGGAAAAAATCAGCCCAAATACATGGGTTTGTTTAATATTTCCTTTTAAGTTTCTGCTTAGGACATAAACAACTTAATAAATGTGGTTTATTGCTATTTTACATATGAAAGCAATTTTACTTAGGGTAAAATTTGGTCTTTTCATATGGTGTACTTGGGTCCATCTAATGATAATAGGTTGGGATATTCAAAAAATGGTGTAACATGGGGATTGTATTGTTAATAAATCTAAATCTTTCTTTAACCATAGTTTAATTACTTACACACAAAATTTACATACCTCATGTTTACCTTTAATTGGTACTTCAAAAATATAGTGCTTGCTTATAGTAGCTCTGAAATAGTCATGGAAGAACTTTAGAAGCTTTTTTAAACATGAGGGAGATTAGATTAGAGGTTTGTTTATCATAGGAGAAGGCAAAGTGAAAGGACAAGATTAGCATAAGGAATAAGAGAAGTGAAAAGAAAGAACCTAAGAAGATGGTTTCATGACAAAAATGTTACAGCCATGTCTTTCGAGGAAGAAATTGTTTTAGCAATGGGAAAATGGATGAAATGTTGTCACCGAAGAGTGTTTTAATTGGGAAAATGGGGGAAGTGTTGTCGTAGGAGTGGTTTTTTAGCATGGAAAATGGGGAAAATTTTTGTCAAGAATGCATGCCTACAAAATAACGTGAAAATGGGAAAAGTATTTGTTGAAGAATGGTGTTTCATTAATGTGGAAAGATAGAAAATGACATGAAAAAGGAATGAAGGGAATGAATGATGAAATGTTATTGGAATATGGGGAAATGAACTACAGGGTTGAAGTAATAGGAGCAATGCTTCTCAAAATGAAGCTTGAATCAAGCCAGAAATTTTTCTTCTTGGTAAGCCTTTCCCGAATCAAGAATCGAAATAAAAAAATCAATTTAATACGTACCCCCTCGAGTTGTGATTACTAGTTTAAGAAATTTAATCTAATGCTAAAATACAATTCGAAAATTAACTAATGAGTGATGCAGGCTCCCCCTTTGCAAAGAGATAATGTGCATCCTGGGCTCTCATGGCCTTAAAATCTCTTTGGAACAGGGCGTTGGTGTCAGCTGTGTGGCCGATGACCATTTACTAACAGTGGTGTTTTAGAGTCAATCAATTGTTAGGAGCCTTAATGTCTACTGGGGAAAAACAAAGATTCATTTCCATAAAGGTCCCACCATCTTGGTACGTAGTTTCCTTGAAAATTTTTCAAACCAAGAATCATACAATAAACCCAATTACCTTTGGAACCTGCTTATGCTTGATGATTTTATCATGCCACTTTGTTCTTTGTTGTTGGATCATAGTCGTCTCCATGAATGGCACTATTCTTTTTTCATCCAATTCATGAAGTCATTGCAACCCAGTTGCCTATGCACGCTGGTAAATCAAGGCTAACGGTTGTGCTGCATTCTTAAGGTTTTAATTTCTCAAATTTATTATGAAAAACAACACTTTTACCATAATTCAATTCATAGGGAGAAAAACTGTTTGGGGTATTTTCTCCAAGTAGTTCTATAAGCCCATAGCGCTGTGTGAGCCTTTTGGGACCAATCCTTCCGCTTTCTTTCTCACTGCTTTTTAGCAGAATGGCTTCTATTACTTGTTTGTGCTCTCCACCGTCCATTGGCTTGGGGTGTATATGTAGTCATTCTATGATGAATATGATACTTCAAGGGTGGCTTTGAAACCATGAGAAGTGAAAGGAGGTCCTCCATTTGCAACTAACTCTCTAAGGACTCCAAATCTAACAAATATTTCTTCAAATAGGAAAGCAGGGACAACTTTCTCTATTAGTTTTATGAGTGCTTTAACCTCCACCTATTTAGTCATGTAATCCAAAGATTAGCATATAAACTTCGTTGGATGGAGGACTAATGGGTCCTATAAAGTCTAAGGCCCATCTTTCAAATGGTTCAAGTATTACCTGGGGTTTAATGAATTTCATCTCTATGATTAGGTCGACCATTCTCTAATGGGCCTATCATGTCTTGACATATTTCTTTGAATCTTTTAAAGAGTGAGGGCTAATAATAACCCATCCTTAAAAAATTACGTTGTTTCCTTCAAAGAAATGCCCCTCCGCAAGGGCTATCACAAGGACAAAGCTTTTAGTATATCATACACCTCATCTTCTAATGCATCTTCGAATTTCATGATCGAAAGTCCCGTATGTAAAAGACAACCACTTATCTTACCATATCGAGCACTTTGTTGAACGATTTTTCTTTTCTCTCGATGTGATAGGTGTGATGGTAACTTCCCCCGCAACCAGATAATTGGCAACAATCAGATACCATGGTGAGTGAGAAGATATCGCAACAAATATTCACCAAAGAAAGGAATCATCTACCCGGAGTATTATCACGCTTAACCGAGAAAGGAAATCAGCAACAACATTTTCTTTACCTCGGTCGTATCTACAATTGTAATATCAAACTCTTGTAATAACAATAAACTATCCTGTGACTCAAGCGTTTACGCATTTGTTCATTAAATACTTGATAGCCGAGTGATCATGATGGAAAAGTAGAGTAACCCGTAATATAATGTCGTAAATTTGTTAATAGCGTAAATGATCGTTAAAAATTCCTTTTCTAACTATGTAATTAAGCCAAGAGAGCTACATTTCAGCTAATGAAATAGATAAAGATAAGGAAGATGGTTTTTCCTCTTGTCTCAAGATAGTCTAATTGCAAGATTCAAGTATCCTAAGATATATGAAAGTGAAGTGCCCAATCAAAGTCCCTTTCTCAAAATAAGATCTCAGACAACTCATGCTTGAGTTCTACAAAGGCCTCCCCCGGCAAAGATTAGCCCACTTGAATTCAACACTTTTCATAAGTAACACAAACAAAGGAGAGCTATTTTGGGAATTTTTTAGTAACAAACTTCCGTAATATCCGTATGTCCCAAGAAACTTCTCACATCTCTGCTTGTGTTTTAGGAATAGGAAGATTCTCGAATGACTTGGTATTTTGATGGATCTACCCGAATCTCCTGAGATGAAATAAAAATGTCGAAGTACCACCTTCACTCATCATGAGATAATAGACATTTTTCGGGAAGCGAAGGGGAGAGGTGAGCTTGTATACATCGTTTAAGTACTTTCTCAAGATTCTCAGAATGCATCTTCAAAAGACACACCATAAGGGGTAAAGTCATCCATAAATATTTCCATAGAGCCACAAGAATATAAGCAGATTCCTATAACTCCGCTCTTTGAAAGGTTGTCGGTGCATTACATAGTCCAAATGAGAACCTATAGGCAAAAAGTTCCCTGCCGCACTAGTAAAAGTGGTCTTATCTGGTCTTGGGGGGCAATTCGATTTGATTATACCAACTAAACCCATCTAAAAAGGAGAAGAATTTTCTTCCGACAAAACTATTCAATACCTAATCAATGAATGGTAAAGGAAAGCATCTTTTTGAGTGACTTATTTAAAGCTCTATAATCTACACACACTTCCATTTCCCATTTTTCTTAGGAACTATTACCAATGGGGAAACCCACCGTCCGACATAGGATATATAAGTCCTCAGATTAAGCAATTTTTGAAGTTCCTCTTTGACAATTTCTTCTAAATTAGGTTCATGCATTTGTTGGGTTGGAAACAACGTCGACAACCTTTCCTTGACATAGATTCAGAGTACATAATTCAGGAGAGATTCTCTCCATAATCAGATAGTCCTGCACGCGATCAGCCTTCCTTATTTTTCACAAGAATTTCCATTAATCGCCAGGGCTCAAAAACTCGTCAAGTCGGGGTTTATGTTTAGTGTTTTACTGTGTTCGATTTCTGATCGTTATACCTTTAGAAGAGATGGTGATTGGTGCTTGAGGCAGATCATATTTAAGCTTTTCCTAGGTATCTCGATTTTCAAAAGTGCACCACCGATTATGTGTTTGTGAATCACTTAGGAGGGTTCACAAATGAAATTATTAATTACCCTCTATCCCTGGTACTTTACAATAAAGCTTGTCCGATAGTCAAAATAGGTTGAATAGCATGATCATCATAGTTCATCCATACAGAATTATCATTATTAATCATGGGTGTAGCATGAGGGTAGAGAGTAAGCTTCTTAGTTTCATATCCATTGGAAATTTTCATTGAACCGTATCTAGTTAATAAAGGCATTGGCTATGTACAACTGTAGTATTTTAAAATTATAACGTCTCAACTTTGTTTTTTAGTTTGTAACACCACAAATTCAGCCTAGGTAATTCCAGATTCAACCGAGATGATTAGGTTCTAATAACTCCTTTCTTCTCGTTTGATTTGTAGAATGGTCAACTAACTCTTAGAATGGTCAGTATTCGATTACGTTTTTCAAATTGTGAATAGCTTGTGAAGTTTTAAGAGTCATAATATTTATAGCAAGACCCCAAATCTGGCCCCTAACCTGAGGATTATTGTTTTTCCAATTTGCACCGTGACAAAGAGGGACAGTCGTGGATCACCATATTTAACCGGGGAGTTTTTACCGAACATTAATGCGTATAGACTACCCATAACATGAATTTGTAAGGATCTTTAGCTTTCTACCCAAGTTTTTTAACACAAATATCTCTCATAGTTCTAGATAACCCAGACATCTCTTAGTGCTTGTAAAAGTGAAATTTCTTAACATACGTATTATATAATTCCCCTAGAAGATTAAAAGCAGTGGTCAGTATCTAGTTAAAACTAAATTCCCTTGTGTGAATGGTGTTCCATTGCTTTAAGACTCCCTATTAGAGGGTGAGCAATTCTTATGTGAATCACGTTTTTCACTTTCTTTAATAGAACTCGGAGTGTAACACTGCCTTTCCATACTGGTTCGACTATTTTCCTCTGGTGTCGTAACGTAACTTCATTACATTGTGCAGGGGAAAATGTAGGAAGTATAGGTCGAGCTCGAATATCAATAACTTGCACAAATTTTTATTATTGGGGCTAGGATTTGGTTTACAGTGAATGGGTCTCATCATTTGATTATTCAGGAGCACCGATGGTAGAGGAAGTGGTTGCTAAAATTGAGGAAAATTATTTGGAAACGGGAGTTGCTGACCCTCCAATTCAGATTCCATTGGTTAAAGTAAGATTGTTGTTGTGGAGTGGCCAAGGAGTCCACATTGGCAGATCTACAAAGGAGGGCTTGTTTGTTGCATGGGTGGGTAATTCATCCGATCGACATGTATTGCATTTGGTTAAAGGGAGGGTAATTTTCTGACTAAAAGAAGGATAATTGTTCCAATGATTAGAAGATGTAAATGGCATATTAGAGTCTACACTGTCCTCGTGGTTCCTAATGTTCTCTTTGTGTAGCCGCAGAGCATACCGCTTCTTACCTTCTTTCTTCTGTTGGTTGTAATGTTGCTTTATCTCCCTGTAAAGAAGGACATTGTTGCATTACGATCCTTCTCAATAAAGGCACAAATTGGCACCTTGTCCAATAGGCATTCCCTTAGTGGGTGTTTATCTCTCGCATTTGGGCAAAAGATGTACCAAAGTCGTCTCTTCTTCGACTTCTGTTTTCTTTCAACTGCACAGTGTCAACTGGTGAAGCAAAAGAACTTAACATTTCAACAAATTCGCTAAATTACCTATTTCAGCTCTTGTTGCTCCTCCAACGTTGATTTTTGAACTTTAATATGTGGTATCCTTGTTATTTGACCTCGTTCGTAACCTCTGAACATACTTTATAGAGTACAATACCATCATATGATTCTTTAGATATGTCCTCTTTACCAAGTTAATATTTAGCATATTCATACCACTCTTTACCCTTTCAATAATATTGTTTTAAGAATGTCTTTACGACATCGGGATGATTGGATCGTTATATTGTAGTCTTTCAACAAAGTCCTCTAGATTGGCCTTCCGCACCATCTAAATATTTCTCTCTTTTTTCTCTCGTCCTATAAATAGTCTTCGATATTTGAGCAGAAATTTATGTTTCATTCGATCCCATGTTGTGATTACATGGCTCTCCAAGACTCATGAACCACCTTAGTGCATTTCCTTTTAATGTTGAAATAGCTTCAATTTTTGGGCATTGCTAATGTAATCATAAATTTCGCATAATATATCAAACTCGTAAAAGAAATTCATCAGATCTTCAAGATAAACCATGAAAGAAAGATGAAATTGGGATATTCTTTATGGGGTTGTCTTCTAGGAGATCACCTTCTCAATAGGAAACCCTGGTTATGAGAGAGAATTCTCATCTTTTCCCCTCCTTCGTGATCTACCTGTCCTCCTCCGAAGAATCCACTGTTCTAATCTTAACGTTTTTTGATCTCCTACCGCACTTTCTCGATCCTCAATGTTTTCACTGCCCTCAACGTTTTCTACTAGTTCCTCATCGTTTTCTACTTGCTCTTCAATGCTTTCTACCGGGCTTCGAACGTTTTCGTCAAGTTCTTCAACATTTTCTCGTTGGCTCCTCAACAATTTCTTGTGGCTCAATTTCTTTTTGTTTCGTAGTTCGATCGAGGGGAATGTTATGCTTTGGCCTCGAGAGCTTAGCCTCCGAGAAGATTTAGCTTTTGACACAATCTCAATAAAGGTCTTTCTTCTCCCCTTCCTTTGCCCCTTGCCACCGTAGGGTTGGTTTTGGGGGCTCTCGCGTCTTCTTTCAAGCAATCCTTCGGCACACCGCAAGAAAAACATCAATGCTTTGAAATTTACAATTGCCTTCCCGGAACGGCGCCAAAATGTTGGTCACTTCGACCATTTATTAATTTAAACAATCAAGCGTCATATAAATTGTCAACCCGTGGAAGTTTGTTTATTTCAAAGACAATCACACACCATATACACTAATCTCAAAAGCAATGAATAGTTGTAGTGTACCAATTAATCATTTCTTCAAACAAATCAAGTTCTACTTGAGTTACAAGAAGGCAATCTTTCTATTGCGTACAATCACCAAAAGAATCCTGGATTACATTAAAAAGACCACAATCTAGAAGGAAACCAATTTGCGCAGGAAAAATCCAATTATGTTATAACAGCAGTAACATGACCCTATTCCCCAAGTAGGAATGTTCGCACCTATTTCTAATTACCACGCCATCACAACTCATTCTCAGAACATTATTACCAATTAAATAATCCACAATTTCCTAGGAACAAATTATAAAAACAATGCAACAATCAATGGAAACAAAGTTTCAAAGAATAGATAACAGTAGTTCCAATACCTGTGACAAATTATTTCAAACTTGATTTTAATGGCATGAATGAAAAGAATAATTAACACACTATGGAAATAATTGGTGAATCTTGTGAAGAAGGTGCTCCTTTCCTTCTACAAGATTCCCTAAAGAAGGAATTAAAATGAAAATGCCCGCATGTTTTTATTCATCTATCAAATGCAACATATTACAAAGGATTCACGTTCTTCCTCTCAGTAAGTTCCTTCAAAAATAAAATCATAGTCTCTGCAATTGTTCTTCTATCGTTGATGTCTCTCCTCCTTTAAAGAGGAGACATATGTTACACAATTGATTGTACTGCGAATCCTATTTTAACCTAGCCGATCTTTCTACCTAAATAGGATATTCTCCGTTTTTCCATAGCAAAATGTTGTTACAATGGTTATGTGATGGTACTTCTAAGCTTCTAGGTACAAGCAGCATGCTGTTGCAACAACCCTTTACTTATCTTTTCTGCTGTTGACGTTAAGCTGAAACAATTTTTTCGAATCACAAAATCACTTTGATGTTTCAAGAAATCTAGACGGCGTACTTATTTTGACCTGCTTTCAAGAACGCTACTTTCGTATAGCCATGATAAATTAACTCGTTACTTTTAAACCGTTCAACAACTATATATTTCCAATTAATGGTTAAATATGAAAAGTGGTAAAATTACATGTAAAACAAGTTAAACATATAGTAAAGAGAAGAATTTTATATACCTTGAAGAATCAAGGAAAGTGATAATATAGGCTTTAAATATGACCAAAAAAGAGTGGAATGATAGCAAAATTTATGGTCAAAAAGATACATTATAGGGTCCTAATACATACCATCCGCAAGGGAATTAGTCTTGTTTATCTTCTAACAAGAGTCTGTAAGGATCATTAAAAAGTGTTGGCAGAGAATAAGAAGGCTTTGCATTTGAAGTCGAAATATGCCTTATGGCCGATAGTATATGTGTACAAATAGGTCAATTGGAACTCTGCTCAGCATGAATTGGTATTTGGCGCCGAGGCTATTTTTCTCACATCACTAGGGATAAATTGGCCAAGAATTTGATTCAAGGGCCAGAAGAGGAAACCAAATGTACTTAGAGATACTAATTCGCCGATAGCTTTGCAAGAGAAGAGTGAAGGAGGTTTATAACAACAATTAGGCAATCTCAAAAAATGCAATCAAGAGGACATTTGACAAAAGACCAAGGAAGAAAGTTTTTCAAATTCAAGATGAAGTGCTGAAATGGGAGGCCAAAATTGAAGAGAAAGGCAACATGGTAAGTTTGAGAACTTATGGAAAGGTCCTTTCAAGACAGCATCTTTTTGGGAAACAATACTTACACATCGTAGAGGAGATGGATGGAAAATCATATGCCGGAGGACCTATCAATGGTAGGTTTTTGAAGCATTATTCTTCCTAAAATCGATTGATTGTTCAAGCAAGTTACTATATATATCCATTTTATGAGTTTTCTACTAATATGACAGTTTAAATCAAAGGCTTGAGCCTCATGCAGCCACCAGAGCTGAGATAAGGCTTAAAATTTCAAAGTTTTCTTGTTTATCAAGAAATGGAGGCAGTGACCGGAACCATCAGAGCCTGGCAACCACAAGGCACACTATTCCAAGTGACATCAATATCACCTAAAATTTCAAAACATCACTGTGCTTAAATCCAGTGTTTTTAGTCAGTGGTCCCAAAAAATAGCTGAAAATCAGGCTTTAGGTTTTGTTGGTAATGTTGTTTTTGTACTCTTATGTGTTGCATGTTTGTTGTGCCCTTAGGAGATCCATTCATGATCAAATACTTACATTTTCCATTTAGGGATCATTTCTACAAAGCTCCTCAGTTAAATTTCCGTAATAGCGAAGAATCCTCCATTTCCGTGGCGCCTTTTTCGCTAGTTCAAAAAATAGATTTGTGCTACGAAAGCGTCGATATTCTAGCGGCAACCATGAAAAAATAAGCACTGTGGGGCGCTACGAAAGCGCGGCTTCTTAACTATCTTGTCAATAAGCCAAACTATCAAAAATCAACGTAATGATAGGATAGGGGTATGGTGAGTCAGCTTAGAGATTAGATTCAATGTACTTATCAGCCTCACAAATTATCATTGTCATGATAGGGCACTAATGAAACATTTAGTTACGAGATGACACCTAAATTCAAATTTCTGCTTCAATTTTGGCCATTCTCATTTTCATTTTCTTTCCATACAAGTGTCTAAGTTCAAGCTTCCTGCTCAAGCCTCGTAAGGTCTTTTCCATCCAAATTTATCTTCCATATTCACAAGCGAGGTTGTTCAGCAACCGAAGCGAGTCTACCATATTTTCAAGCGAGTGATGTTTTACAAATTCAGAGAAGCTGACAAAGTTTTTCCTATGAAACATGGCAAAAGGAGAAGAAACCTGCGAGGGGGACATTTTTTAAGATATGAGCCCTAAAATGTGGTTACTATAATTGAAGATCAAATGATGGAGGCTTTTACAGCTATGTTGTCTCGTCTTTGTGAAAGTTGTGGTTGCCAGCACTTAGGTGTCTAAAGTAATTTTCTCTCACACTTCAGTGAACAACTACTAAGATTGGGATGTTAAATGTGCCAAGCCACCGAGATCATTGCTTCTCATGGATGTAAACACCAAGGATCAAGAGACTTGCTTAGCATGTTTTAAGTTCGATATGGAGCCAAGTGAAGGAATTCATGGAAATTGAAAGGTAGATATGGACCCTAACAATGCAATACCTAGAAGTTGTATCAAAGACACCTAAGTGCCAAGTTGTTGTTCAACATTCAAAGATACTATACATGTGAAGGGTAAAAAAATTACAAAGTTTATACTTATCATTTCAAGTCATCGTATTTCACAGTATGATATCACTAGATTTTCCTTCTATTCTGCATAGGAGCCTTGCCAAAATGTATGGTTAAAAGAAGGGCCAAGTTCAATGGTTGTGAAACATCTTTGTTTCACCATGGTTTGATAAAGTTATTGTTAAATGAGCCTTGGGGTAAACAAGGAGGGACCTGTATTTTTTGTTTGGTGGAAATTTGTTTTGAATTAAGAACCTAACCCCGCTAGGAAACCCTAAACCGAAAGGAACTCTGCTCACTACCGGTGACAGTATTCAATCAGCCCTTCCGTGTTGTAAAAGCAAAGAGAAGCTAGGAAGTTGAAACCATGAAACAAAGTTGAAGATAGGACATAGAATATTATGTTCTGTTGCAAAGAATCTATCACCGGTAAAATGGGTAGGTCAGGGCACAAAGAGGCAAAACAAAAAACAAGTTGCTGTAAAATAAAACAAGAAATCAAGAGAGTGACAAGAGGCGAAGAAGTGCATCAAAGGGAAAAAAAAAGTTAAGCTCTGCATAACAGAGAGGATAGCTCAGTTGATAAATGAAATTTATGATGACATCCTTCATGCACTGATATAAGAGAATCACCCATTATGTAAGCCGTATTTCATTGGAGATGAACACAAACATAAAAGGATTAAGTTTATTAAAGAAACTTGAATTCAAGGTAAATGCAACATTTATCTTTTCAAGCAAGGAAGCTTCAACTAGTGTTAAAGCTCCATGGAAGGTGCAGAGGCCCCAAGAATCATAATATCCATAGCTTCCTGAAGAGGTGGTTGATCTCTATCACCAATAGTGAGCATGGCAAAACAGCAAGACAATGAAGGGAAAAGGACACAAGTATGTAGCAATAACATCTTGAGGAGAGATTGCTTATCAAAACCAAGATTTCAATGATGAAAAAGAGGCTGTGTGAAAAGCACAACATTGAAAAAATAGAGTTTAAAAGAGTGAAGGAATCCTTGGGAAGGGCCAAATCAAGTTCTAGGTCCGAGATTCTGCTGCATAGAACAATTCTTTACATGGACAGCTCTGCCCATCAAAGAAGCAAAATTTTTCGCAGTGACCAATACCACTTAAGAGCCGCAGAATAAGACTAAGAAACCAAGTGTAGGATTTGGAGTTGCTAAATCGAAAACTGACTCAAGATGAACTAAAAACAAAGGTGCGTAATGACAAATATTAAAAAAGTCAAAGGCTAAATCAAAAGGAAAAATGAAGAATAACCATGAAAATTATGTTTTTAGTTCATATGGTTGTTTGTTTTGATGAACCGTTGGTATTCTATAGTTTTGGTAGATTTTTGTTTCAAATTTTGAAGAAATCAGTCAAAACTACTCACTCATGAAGCCAGAGGCAACCGCGCAAAAGGGTGAAATGCGCTACGAACCATTGTAGCAAATTTTTTTCACCTTTCTTACAACTTTGGAAGGCAAATGTATGTATTTTGACCTGAAATTGCTAGGAAGCTGTGTCAAGTGGTATTGAAGGAAGATAAATCCTAGAAGAAAGAAACCAAAATTTGAAGGAAAATGAAAGCAAAGATCAAGGCTATTTAAAAAGCGCTACTTAAACCGTGTTGTTTTCGTAGCACAAGTCTCTAAGTCATTATTTTATTACTGATGGTGATTTTGTGTTAAATCGACACTTAAGGATGATTTTTGTGAATATGATATTTCAGTTCTCGACAGAATAACTTTGGTCTTATGGGTTCATAGTGGCCGCAGTGTCTTAAGAACACAAAGAATCCTAAGCCTAAAAACTGTGGGACAGTTTCCTTAGTTTGTAGGAGATCATCAATAAGGTCATAAAGTGTTGGAGTTATCAATTGGATTCGACCTTATGGGAATATAGTTGGAAAATGATGTAATATAGTTTAGATAAGGTTGTTATGAGTAGATTATGGAGCCTAGAACTTATCCCAATAGGACTATCTATTAGGTTTGCACCATCATTTCTAGAATAAATACCATGTTATATGGTTAGGAAAGGTGTCAAACAAGAGGGAATCAAGGTATCTAGTTGGGGATAATGTTATCCTATATTGTAAATGATCTATAAAATATCAAGAAGTCGAACATGCATGGCTGACATTTTTAGCAAAAAATACCTAAGTTTATTGTAAGTGACCGGTTTTCAACTTAATAAGGTAGTTTTCTACTTAGCCAACTCAAGGTTCATAAAGATTTTAGTGTTTTGTTCTAATGGCATAATTTACATCCTATTGCGTGGTGTTTGCTTGTTGTTACTCAAAATTCAATTATCGATGTCTACCTTCATAAACAAACCTGGACCGTGTGTTTTACATTTTCACATGTGTATCTCCGGGGCTAAAACCTCGATATGCCTCGACTTCCATGTTGAGCAGATTGTTTTGTTTTACCTAAACCTATTATGACCCATAAGCCCAATGTGTGCATTTGCTAATTTTATTTACAAATCAATTTCTATCATTTATCTGCTTTCATCTTCATTACAGAGTTAGCCATCTATATTTCTATCAAAAATCATTAACCCTTTGAGAGAGCTCCTTCAAAGTTGAGGAGGTTAAGCTTCATTCAAAAGATTGGTTTAAAATAGTTAATAAGAGATTGATTTGATTAAGTCAGGCTTCGATTTGTGATAACAACATCACAATAGGAAAATAGCTCTTTATTAACTTATGCAAAGCCAACCAAGTCAAAAATTTCCATGTACTGTTCGTAATTACAGATTAGGATGAGCCAAATCTTTCTTTCCACCCAATCACCCTTGTCATATTCCCAAGCATGAATGTGAGATCTCATGGGATTAAAAACACATAATCAAATAGGGATTCTGTGAGGTTAAACCACCTCCACCCTCAAAACAATACTGTGATCTCACCTAAACCAATCCCTATTTCACAAAATCAACCAAGCTTGGATGCCTTCAAAATTCTTTCACCATTCCCCGTGAATTTTCCTATATCCACCTCCAATTGTCGAGGGCTTCGAGAAAATATCTTCACCCCCAACCCTTGGGAATTTTTCTAAGACCACTCCTCATAATTTGAAGTTCCAAAACCTTTTGGAAATCCAGCTCAACCTGGGAAGAACGAATCCCATCACACTGGGCGATTAGTCCAAAGAATGGAAAGGCACAGTTGAAACCACTATAAAACTAGGAAAAATTATGCCAATGAAAATATCAAAGAACTAAATAAACAAATGACAAAATTACGTATTCACACCTTTACCTAGGAAATCACACACAAACTCCGATAGCTATAAAACTTTGCGGAAGTTGTTGATCCAACCTTTCTTATTCTTTTATTTCTTACCATTCGAAAAATTCATGCCAATGAAAACAAAGAACCAACAAATAAAAGCCCATGTACCATGCATTCACACCCTCAGCCTAGAAATCACACATGCAACTCGACAAATTATAAAATCCTCTTTTATGAAGTTGCTGATCCAACCTTTTTCTTACGCTTCTTCCATTCTTTTCCTTACCTTCAAACCCAAGTGAATGCCAAAATTATCCAAGAATATTTAAGTGTGCAAGAGTAAAGGCTAGAGAGATAAAGAAAGGGAGAGAGCTAAAATCAACCGACAAAAGCTAAACCAACAAAAGTTGTGAACTAATTTTCTAAAGCATTTTTATTATTGATGTCTCCTTTTTATTCATTTTCCTTAATTTCGCCTCCTAATTTTCCTTAACATGAAAATTTGTGCCCTTTCACCTCCTTTTCTCCCATTTTCTCTTATTTCATAATTAAATGTTGATTATTGCCTTTTTTCCTTTTCCAATTTCCATAGCCAATATAAACCAAAAGTGATACCCACTAAAGTATTTTCTCCCAACATTCAGCCTTGGAACACGTGTCCGTGTCTTTGGTCTTATTTTTCGTTTTTTATCCTTTATTACATGAACTTTAACCTAGGGTTGTTACACTTATGATTTCACTAGATTTCACCCATTATTTTAGGATTTGAGAAAGTGCTGTAGGTTAAAATTAGAGTAAGTATCACATATATATATTAGAGATAATTTCATTTGATCTCTCATCATCATCACATTTGAATTCTTTATACCCTTATAAAACTCACACTTGCTTCTTGTGGGTGATTTTGGAGATTATTGGACTAATTTTGATGTACTTAGTTAATTCTAACATTATTTGGAGTCATTCCTTACAAGGTAATGTAAGGAAATATTACAAGTTATCTTGTGTAAGTGGAATCTATGGTTGAATATATTTTTTTCAAATGTCTAATGCATGGAACTATTGATTCTAGGTTAAAATTTCAGGGCTCTAATTTGTTGAATATCAGTTTGTTGAAATTATCTAGATGAATGGTACATGCACACTATTATAACATATATTGAATTCTCATAATGGAGTAATTCTTGTTATTCTCCATCAAAACCACTGTTTCCACATTAACTTTAGATAATTGTTAGAATTTTTGAGAGTTAGTTAAGACATCAAATTTCAACCTCTTTTCAAGGGAAATTAGGGTCATGATCTTAAGTGCATCCTATAATCCATAGGCCCCACAAAAAAAGAAGCATCAGTCCAATCACTTGGTGATCATCTCAAAATTTTATCCACAAATTTCTCCTCCCAAATTACATTCTTTTAAAGGCTAGAAGGAACACTTCCAAGGCTTAGAGGGATATCCGTGGAGGAGGCTTCTGGGTTTCTTTAGAGCTCAAACACTGAAGATATAGTCCGGAACATGACATCATTTTTGTGGGAATCCACCTTCAAAATGCATCCATAAATATCTTTCCCTTTGTGTGTTTCCCTAAGAGGGAAACCCTAGTTTCCTCTTTCTCAACTTTAGGATTTTCTTGAAGGTTCCATGAGCCTCGACATCAACAACAATCCTAATGAAAATTTTCTTTCGTTGTCTTGAATATTAGAACTCCAAAACTCACCCAATTTATCAAACCCCAGGCCTTGAGCATATTTTTACAAAGCCTTTCAACAAATCAGCTTGCTTCTTAGTGAAGCCTTCTCGCCTAAAATTGAGTCTTCGAGAACATCCTTATCGATCACCTTGAATTTTAAATCCTTAACAAGATATATATCTTAGGTGATGTCTCTCTACCAAGACTCCTCCCATCAAGGAAATTATGTAAAAGAGCAGGGTTTTGGCTATTATGAAAGTGTTCAATACCCCGTTTGTTATCACTTGTTTAGATTTACCTTTGTAGGGTTCCCTCCAAGACTTGATAAATTTGGTGGTACATTTTTAAGGCCGTTGTTTCGTGAAAATGAAGGATGTGTTTTTCCTTGATGACAATATAGACTTGGCTTGGCTACTCCAATGGATGAATGAATCCCTAGTTCTTCATTGAAATTCCATGTTCCAATGTTTGTAGTGAAGCAAAACATCTTTAAGGTACCTAAATTCACCTCGACCACTCTACACTTGATTTTTATGCAAAGTTGCAAGGAATGGTTTCTTGAAGGTGTACATATCTTATCATCCCAATATTCAATGCAGTAATCCATTATTCATACTTTCGATCACATAGATTCATTTATATCATATGTTTTGAGAGAGAACATCACTCACCAAGATACTTGTGAAATTGTTCATTGATTTTCTTGGAACATGTTAAAATTAATGATCTTTGCAACCCTACTCACCACCACTTCATTTAAATTCTTGATAAAAAAATCTTTAGTATTAGAGATCACAATTCATGACTGATGAATATGCATGCAACATCCTATCCATAAACCAATTCTTCCTTCATATTTCTAAGAATGCAAAGGAGGATCATCGGGGTAGTCAATAATGCCTTCTCCATCCCCAAGGAGATCCTAGAAATAGATACACCAGATGAGCACTCACAAATATATAATATCACGGTCCCCAGAGCAGACAAGTAGATGAGGGATATATGGAGGATTTTTGGGCCACAAGTTGGGGAATTGACTATGATGATCGTGGTGAAGAAGAGAATATTATGGAACCCTCACGAGATAATGACTGATCGATCAACATGAGGCATAACAATGCATCAAGTCATGAATTTTGACCCTGATGAATGGAAGGGGATTCTTTATGTTTAAGAATGATGTCCAACCTACCAAAAATTTCTCAAGAATATTTGATGACCATTCAGGGAAATTGTGGAGAGCCATGATGTAGTAAGAATTGAGAAGGACTTCCAGCCTCGTATCATTGAGAGAGGGTTTTTATTCATGTTTGAGAACACAACCCCAGGCATAAGTCAAAGTGATGGACAGGAATAGGAGACAAATTAATTAGACTCCCCACCAAGGTATGAGACCGTAGTTCCACATTATGATGATGATATCACACTTTTCTCTTTCCATGATGATTGGGACAATGTAGTTGAGTCACCTTTAGATTCTCTTGATATCATTAACAATTGGAAATTTCTAAGAATGATACGCATGTTGTGGTGAGCTCTTTCCAATGTGACCTTGGTAAGAAACTTGTTTCGATCTCCATCTCCTCTTCACTCCTCACCCTTTTCAATATGAGCCTAGGCATCAACCACAGTTCCATGTCTAAGGAAGCTCTGAGATGAAATTATTAATCTTGATACTGAATTCTCTATATTCGAGGTGGAAGGAATGAGTTGATGGTGCAGGTATGATTCATGTCCTCCTTTGTCCGTGATCCCTTTACAGATTATAGTTCGCCTATCTTCCCAATTCTCCACCCTTGTGTGCTCCCACACACGATTGTTATTATGCTTATTATTGGTTCTATATCGTGATTGATCACATGGACAAGATGAAGGATATTGATCTAATAATATTTTGGTTACACATTGGTATATGATTATACCTAGTTTTTATGATATTGTGCTAGCAACACAACGTAGTGTAGGTGTGCATTACATATTACTTTGGCATAGCTATTATCATCACATCATGTTCTCATGCTAGATTAAATTTCGTGGTGATTAGACTCACATTTAGCATATATTTAATTTTTTGTATGGATTATTTTTATGAAAACACAGAGTGATTAAAGTATGCCTAGCATAAGGCCCAAAATAGTTGTATTGTAATGTGCAAGTTATAGGTCTCAACTCAGAGATTATGCTGAATTTATTTTAAGAACTCGCTATTTCGAGTACATTGATTATACACTCTATAGTGAGAGCTCATGTCCTATTTGGATCCAAATGTTGCTCACCAAAGTGGGTGATCCATAAGAGAAAATTTTCTCCTATTCATCTCTTCAACCGAAAACTAGTAGCTCCCTGAGGGCCACTACATCCTATGTGATAGTGGATTATATCTCTTTCCACTCGCATCAAATATATGTTCCTTTTTGTCTACTTGTCAAGATCGTCACATGTTGAAGGTGGGATTACATTAAAAAAAAAACTTACTCATTATGCAATCAAGTGCTTATGCTTGTTTGTATTTAGACATTCCGACATCAATTATGGGGTAATTTTGCAAGAAATAAGTGTCTTGGTGTAGTCTTCTGTTTCACCTTAAATGAGGGGTTAATTACCAACTTTGACCTTATGGTATTTCCCTAATGGACCATGGACTTAGGAAGAGGCCCTACTTGGGAAACAATGATCGAGATAGCTTAGCTTCCATCTCTGGTTCTCATTCCATACTTCTACTCACTTTCCATCTTACATTAAGGCCCTTATTCCACCTCCCTTATTTAACATTCACATACCACTGGTTCATTGGGGATTTCAACCACGCATCCTCATACCTTGGGTAGGGCCTCAAATGCACCCTTGGGAGGCCGAGCGCAACTAAAAGAAAAATAAAGAGCATATGATGGCCACAAGAAAAACAAAAGAAAAATATAACTAAAATACAACGTAACTACAACCAATACGTGGAAAAACCAAGCTTTGATTCTACTCTCTTTCATTACATGCTCTCCACTACCCGCCTGGACCAATGTTGCCCTATCTCATAGAAGATAAGTGAACCTTGTATGTACCAAAACTTGATGGGCGTAAGGAACTACCCCATCGTAAAAATAATTGATATACATCATATAAAGAAAGATCTCATTCCTTGAGCTATGAGTAGTAATACAAGGGAAAATTCAAGAAAAAGTAAAATAAACATAGAGGGTGAAAAAACAAAGGTCGCAGTGTACCCATGTATCCATGATTGCTCCCTCTCACACATATATACACCTGTGATGAGGTATTCCATCATAGTTGGTTCCTTTGACCAAGTACTTGGCCACAAAGTCTCCCCTCCGTTCTACAATTATTCACATGGAACCTATCGACTGAAGGTGGACCAAAGACATGTCACTTCCCTTTGGGGGTATAGAAAACCTAATCATGGGTTGTTTATTAACCACTCCCACTAGGAAGGTAACACTATTACACAACCAAGGCCTCAATTTGGAAGAGAATATATGAAGTGTTATTATGCCCATTTATATCAATATTAGTTCACCTAGATGCAATAATGATTAATGTACCTAATGATGAAAGTTGAAACACTAGATATCGTGTGTGATTGGTAGTCGTGTTCCATCTATGTTTGGGAAACTTAACTTAGGGTCCATTTCCTCCAAAGGACACACAATTAATTCCCATTTCCTCAACGTTGGGAGCAAAGTCACGCTATTCATCACTTTGGAGAGATTATGATTGGGATAGTTTTTACGCAAAGCTAAGGAACTTAGTATTCACATTTGGGGCTGTTGTGATGATTTGAAAAGAAACATAGGGCTAAACTCGTAGACCTGATTTTAGGAGCCCTCACACTCATCATGGAACAAGAGGATCTCAATGCATGCCCTCTAAGAATGACCTATAATAGCATGAAGCCAACATTTTGGCCCTCTTATGGGAAAATTGATTACGTTTTTTATATCGACTATAAGGTTGCCCAGACTCGACTACATTTTCCCATTATTTCATGATTTGAGGGGTTCTGTACAAAATTAGAACTAGTAGAAATGGGCAGGTTTTAGAGACTTATTTCATTTGACTTTCATCATCACACTTGAAATTTTTGACATCTTAAAGAACTCACACTATTTCTTGTGGGTAATTTTTGAGATTCTTGGATGCATTTACGTATGGAAGTGATTTTGGACACTTTGGAGCTATTTTCGATCCAATGGCGATATATTGCATGTTGTCTTGTAAGTGGGATATATGGTTGAACATATTTTTCTTAAATGTCTAATGCATGGAAATATTGGATTCTAGATTAAAAGTTTGTGCCCTAATTTATTGAAGACTGCTTTGTTGAAAACTATCTAGATTAATGTTGTATGCATATTTACCTATTACAACATGTAATGAACACCTCAGGGTGAGTACTTGTTCTTCTTCATCAAAATCCATTTTCTCCATTGCTAGGAAATTGTTGGAATTTTGATACCAAGGCATAAAATTTTGAACCTGCTAGAGGAAATTAGGCTTAATCCTTTAGATTCCATATGCCCACAAGACAATGCATCAGTCCAATCTATTGGTGATCATCTCAAAAGCTTATCCACAAATTTCTCCTCCTAAATTTGGTCCTTTAAAGGCCAGAAGAAATACTTGCTGCTTAGAGCGAAGGCCCAGAGGAGATTTTTGGTTTTTGAGAGCCTAAACATCAAGATATAGTTCATGGTTACATGACCTATCATTTTGCAGTAACCACCAACCATCCATAAATACCTTGCCCTAGGTGTTTCTTTTAGAGTGAAAATACAATTTTCCTTTCTCGCCTGAGAACTTCCCTGAAGGTTCCATGAGCCTTGACCTTACAAATCTTAAGGAACCTTTTTCTCCTTTCCTTGAGTATTGGGAACACCAACACTCACACAACTTATCAAACCCAAGGCCTCATGCATACTTTTTCTGCATCTTCTCTCATAGAAAGAAAATCACTTCTCTAGTGAAGCCTCGACCCTAAAATTAAGTCTTTCTTGAGAAACATCATTATTGATCACCTTAAAATTTAACCATAGAATATCTATCTTAGGTGATCTTCTCTATAGAGACCTCTCCCACCTGAAAGTCCATAAGAGCAAAAGCTTTGGTCGTGGTGATAGTGAAAGCACAACCCATTGTGAAAAATTAGTTTAATTTTAGCCAAATTGTAGGGTCCCCTCCTCCAAGTCCTACCACCTAGGCAAGCGGGTCCAAGTTGAATTTTTGACCTCCTAGGACCACTTGTGTTGGGAAATGAACTACCCTTTCAAGAAATTTGAAAAGTTGACTTTGTGAGATTGCTGAAGGAGAATTATTAAGGGATCTCATATCAAGGCGAAGGCCATAAACATAATCATACACACACATAACCATGTGGTAAGACATAGGTTCATTGTATATAGATCAAACTAGCCTACATCGGTGATAACCCTTACATAAGTGCTTCCTTTAAAAATCATGAGTCTTTATTAGGCCTATACAAGGCCCTCCAATCCTATCAACAATGAAATGAACTATAGATGTAATCAAAGGGACCCATTTTATGGTTGACCAAACATTAAGGTATAAGATACCTAATACAAGCCCTCACATGGTTGTTACAAGGATTTAACTCAGAACACGGTCATAATGGTGATGAATGGCATTGCAAATTATATGTGTACCCCCATACATGAGGGGAACATATGTCCACTTATGTGATAAAAAAAAATTTGTTATTTTTCTTCCTCCCTACCATAGGAACCATGTTTTCTTTTTCTAATCAATTTCATGATTCTTACTAGTGCCAAAACCGTTGATCCTTAGTAAATTGGAAAAGTGACAAGACAAATTTAAGCAACATGACATGACTTGTTGGGTAGCCATTACATTCCCTATTTTATCATTTTGGGATTTGATTTAATACAGTTTTGAATTGAATATATAATTTTCATTCCTCTTATAGAAATAGGATCCTCAAACACCAAAAGTTGAATCTTGTCTTACTTATGAAATAGAATTCCATAGTTCTAGAAATTTGTTGTAGAGAATGGTGGCCATCATTTCAATTATATGTTACTTTCTTTCAACTATATACCTCCCCTCCAGGAGGAATTAGGATAGGAATCCGAAAATTACTTAAACCTATGAGAAATTACCACCAATCACGTCTAAGTAATACAAGATTAATTGCGATGAATAATCATTTTGACTAAACCTTCAACAATCTTTATTCCCATCATATTTTAGTATTTATCACATGTAGACTTACACCTAGGGATTCTATCATGAGGATATAAAGCACATGCACAAATTACATCCTTTTGCATGATCCATATTGGATCATTATATTACTTAATTCATCTTGATGCTTTCAAAGAGTGAAAAGGGAGAAAACAGACCTCATGACCACTTTTAATGGCAGGACCACATTTGTCAAAGTGGGTCTCAAACCTTATGGGAGAATTTTGGAGGTATCAAGCGACGTTTTTTGGGGGGGTAAAATTTGTCTCTTTAGCAGCACACCTTTTTTTTTCTATTCTACATACAAAACATCTTTCCAACAACATAATAATCACGTTAACCAATGGCTGTATGCTAAAGTTATGCCACTTAGAAGTTGACCTTCCTATTTTCACCACCATAATTCGAGAGGATGCCATGTCAGCCCATTATATATGAAAAAGGGGCTAGTGCTTACGTGATTATGATGTATAATACCCTAAAAGAGTCTATATTATAATCGTTAAGATTTGAGGTAGCTGTAACTAACCACCAGTAGGTTTCTAGGTTGTGTTATAATCCCGAACTAGTAGGAGTGAAAGGGGGTTCCATTCTTTGAGTGCATCTGCGTATAAGAAAAATAGTATAGAGGGATAGGAGACAGAGAACATAGAGAGATTTGTGCCTATTTTTGCACTGTAGTAGCCCACATGCCACAAGCCATACTTTTTCAGACCAAGCGTACATTTTCTATTTAGAGAAAGAGAGTAAAAACTCACTCAGCTGTTTTTCTCCAAAAGGGTTTCCTGTGTCATTTATTGTATCAAATGTATGTGCGAGATTTTTATTCCATTGTTCTATATTTTTCTCGTATAATTTTAATTCACATGCATACACTATTAACAATAAATCTATAAATCCAAATCTAATAAACCGTAAGCAGGTAGAATTTCATATTTTAACATAAATTTAAATTTATCCGTTGTGATGAAAATTCAATGGGATATCCAAGCAACATTCTGCATATCATTGCACCAAGCCTTGTTTAGTATGAAAGAAATATGCAAACCTTCCATTTATTATAGAGTTACCCAAGATAATCCAATGCAAGCTCTAATCCAACCAATAAATTAGGGGACAAATCCAAATCTTCCGAAGAACTCTAGAAAAATAATATATGCTAGATTCTATGAAAGGTATTTCACTTGTTGAATTTTATTAGCATTCCTTTTTCATTTTTGGATTATCTAGAATGATTGCTTCATATACTAGAAAATGTTGTTAATGACTTTCCTCCATTTTACATATCCTCCTTAATTTTTTTGAGATAAAGTAAAGTGACCTAACCTATTTTCCATAATTTTTTGTCACCAATTTATTCAATGTGTATACAAGGATATAGGCATAAGGAGCTCATGAAATGAAGTCAGATTTATTCTTTGGTTATAAATGCCAAGTTAAAAAATTAACCTCCTAGTTCAATTTTCCATCATGTTCCATTTAGCATTATACATAAATTTATAAATTTCTAGCACAATCTAGAACAGATGGTTAAACCATCCAACATTGTTACTATTTGGAGTAAGCCCATATTGGTTGAGTTATTTCTCTCTATTTATATGATGAGCTAATGCCTAATATTCTACTTTTTTCTATTCTTCGTGAATGGATTGTGGCCTCTTTCAATGTGAGATATTTATGTTTATAATGATTTAAAGTGATAACAAGTTATTGAACAAGGTATTCACAAAGATCATCACCCATATCAAGAGTGGTTTCTAAAACATGGTTATGAAGCTTCCTTGCACGTGTTTGTTTTTAGGCGTGGCTATATTTCAATTCCAACATTTAACTATAAGCTTCATGAATTTAACCTCCAATATTGTTCCTCCTTTCTAAAGTTAAAGGCGTGATGAAATTTCCTTATTGGTTATCTTACTCCAGTCTGTAGAGTACATACCGACTTTGTCATCCAATACCGATAATAAGGCATCTATTTGTTTCTTTCACTCCTTCCCTTATCTAGTGCCATTCTTCTTTCAATTAATGGGAGAGATAAAAGAGAAATTGACACATTCCTTTAGTTTACATTTGGTTGTTTTGTTTGGATATTCCCAAACAAGAGATGGGGATATTTGGACTTGGGAGGCTATACGCTGATAGAAATTATGAAGCCAAATACTGGTTGTCAAAGGGATCAAACCTAAAAGTGAACCAGCCCATAGTTTTATTTTCATTTAGATTTAGGAGAACAAGTTTGTCATCAAAAAGCTAGGTAAGGGAGGATTAATGATTTAATGAGAACATTTTGCATGAGAAATAAACTCTTTAGAGGAAGCTATCTAGTCCCTCAACCATATGCCCATACCTACATTATTAATCCATGTGCCTTTTGGTTTAGGGAAATCAAGACCCCAACAAATGATTAAGTCATCCACAATTTCTCTAAAATGATTGTGAATGTAGTAACCCCATTGCATTCTTTACAAAGAAATAAATATGTTCAAAACTCCAACTAGGATCCTATTGAATATTGGGAGAGAGTCTCCAAAAGATCTCAACTGGGCTCAACATTCTTATTTTATCTACAATGAACCAAGCATAAATTAAAATAGTTAAATATGCTTACCTTACAATTTCATGGAGGCATGCACATTCAATTTTGGGAGACATAAGATTATAGAAGTTCTAATTGTTATGGTACCAAAGAGTGAACAAAATATCATATACACCTCCAGGTTGTTCCTTTCCATGTTTCCACAGATTTCTTAACAATTCCAACATTTAAAACTTCTTTAAATTTGATTTCTTAGAGGAGGATTATATCTTAGCATTTAGAAATTTAATTAAAATTATCAAAGATACTTGTTTTTGCCTTCACTACTCAATCCTCTACAATCCTAGATAACACTCTTGTTATTTATTGATTGTGGTTTTGGACTCATTAACAAAAGAAATCTACAATGTTGATTGAGATCATATATGCTTTTGTTTGTATTTGTTACTTGCTTCTTCTTCTTCTGTTAGATTTCCAACCTTTTTTGCTAGGTTCTTTCCATCTATCCTCTTCTTGTCCTTATTTATAGGCACTTCGGGCTAAGATACCACCATGGAGGACAACAATTTTACCAAGGAGACAAGACACAGCATGGGAAAAACACAATTCGAAGAGAAGGATTGAGCACAAAGCTAGTGTGGGATATTAAGAGAAGGAAACCAAGAGCTCATTTGAAATGGGAGTCAAAATGGAAGAAGAATAGAGTGTTGAATAAACGAGTTAGGGGAAGGGACCGATGGGGGAGTAAAGGAAGGCTTCAAATTTAGAGGAGAGAATTGAAAATTTATAAGATAGAAAGGGGGCTCTTTCTTTTCAGAAGATATGGAAGAAGTTCTAGATGCTTATTACTAGAGGGTTTCTTTAGCAAGTGCCATCGATTAGGATCAAGAGGAGGTTGGAGGAAGGGAAATGTCATGTAATCCTGGTAAAATTGCCATGTTCATGGTAAGAATTACATTTAAATGGGAATCTTTCTTCATAGTTAAGCTTCTCAAGATGAGTCTAATTACATAGAGAGCAGTTGATGGTCAGTATTCTTTGTCTAGATCTATTTCCATGCAACTTATCACAAGTGAACATCCTATACTTAGTCTCAAATTTGTTTGCATATCATCGCTGCATTGTTTCTAATTGCTTCCTATTAACATCATTTTAATGGTGAAGAAGCAAGTGGGAAGGAAAACTATTAAAACCATTGAAGGCATATCATGATCAAAATCCAAAGTCCATCTATTTAAGTACATTCTCTAAAATCCATAAGTATGGTCCACTTTGGAATATTATATCTCCACACCTTTTCAATTCAAACAAAAAGATAAAGTAATCCCTTCTATAGAAGTAGGAAATCTTACCTTTGATCAATGTCATCCAATGCCTCTACTGCTAGTCTATATATCCTCAAGAGAGGGCAACACATAAACCACCTAAAATTAGAGCAAGGGTTTTGAGCTATGACACAGAGGGCAACAATTTAACCCTCTAGGTGATAACATTTTTTTTTCACAAATATTGAAGGTGACACTTCAATTTTGTGGGAAGATCTACAATGGGAAGTCAGCCATTTTTGAGAAGACTAAGGATTTAGGTTTAAATGGGAAGAGCCAAAAGTACCGTCACCCAAAACCATGGCTAAAGAGACCAATCACAAGACGAGATGAGAGATTCAAGAAGAGAAAAAACTCAAAGTCTTTCTTTTAGATTTACTTTATTAGTCTCACTTTAAATTCTTTATATAAGATATTTATATCTTATTCAACACTATTTTTACTATAAAAAAATTAAAAAAAAATAATCATTATTAATTTAACAATAACAAAATAATAATTTTAATCTAAATATTTGTAATAAAATAACCATATGATTTATGCAATATTTCTTTAGTTGGTCAAGAAAATTCTCACCAATTTACCGAAACACAGTAATATACCACCGACATAAAGTATGAAAACAAAAAAATCCAAAACACAACACATACCACCGACATAAGTATGGGAACAAAAAAATATCCAAATAATAACAATAATGGAAAATTAATAATAAAAATGAACCACTATATACGGTTTTGTTTAATAAAATTTATTACGAATTTGAATAAAATTGCTTACCGAAAAACAATGAGATGGAAATAATGACACCGACAGATAATCCAAATGGTAGGATCTTCTCGAGATACTTCACCAACACAAAGACAAGATGCAAATATAATTCAAATGGCAGGATTTTCTGCAAATACTTCATAAACACAAAGACGCAAATTTATGAATCTTAACAACAGACATTACATAAATGCACTAACATAATCAATTAAAGGTAGATGTAAGTATAAATAACTTAAGGTGTCATGAGTTGTTAGATGGATTTTTTATAATTTATCTACCGGAGATGTTGGATTTTAGTCTGTTTTTTAATATATATTAAAAAATAATTTCATTAAATTCAATATATATTAAATTATTTTGAGATAAAAAAATATATTAGTTTTTATATTTATTAAAATTGATTTTAATTAATTTATATAAAATAATATAATTTATATTATAAATATTAAAAAAAATTAAAAATGTTTTTGGTAATTTTTTGTAACAGTTGAATAGGTTAGTCATTAGTTTAGATTTATCTTAATTTTCGGATCTACCAAGTGCTAAGAAGGACCAAATTTTCTTTAAGTGCCTTAAAACCACTACACCTGACCAAGTCAAGTTTACCTTAACTACTCAACAAAAAATTAATAAATAAAAATAATTGATTAAATATGGCAAAATAAAATTATTGAAAGTTGGCCCAGTTAGCTCTACTCCTAGAGGCTATACCAGGGACTACATCTGCAAGTCGCCTACATTCTTATTATAGATCAAAACAATATATAGGTTATGCAAGTAGGGAAGTTAAAACCAATGCCTAAGAAATAGGAACAAACCCTAATCTAAGGTTTTGATGAACCGACTTCCTAATATAGTTTCTCCATTATCTTCAACACTCCTCAATAGGAGAAAGGGTTCATAAATATTCCTAACATGTCCCTAAACATTCAAATTTAATTCTAACAAGAGGCTTAGTAAACATATTGGCAACATTATCACAAGTATTACAATATTCAACATACTTTTTGACCGACCCTTTCCCTAACAAAGTGGAACTTTGTATCAATGTATGATCGTTTTTTATGGAAACACCGCATTGTTTTCAAGTTTGATGGAGCCTCAGTTATCACTCGATAACTGCTATAACTTTATGTTCTTCTCTCCTACATCTTGGAGAAAGCTGTCAACCAAACTACCTCGTCAGTCGCTATACACATTGCTTGGTACTGGCTCTACTCAAAGACAAGGAAACCGTGTTATGCGTTTTACCACTCCATGCAATTACCTCTGCACCCAATGCTAAATGCATATGCCTCACATGGATCTCATGTCATTTCACGTTTGCCACCTCAGTTGGAGTCGAAAACTCCGTCAATTTCACATCACAAGAATTAATATACAAAATGCCATAGTCTAAGGTTCCTCGAGATACCTTAAGATGTCTTTTAGTTGCAATCTAATGACTCTCTAGTGGCTTGGACATAAATTGGCTCAATGCATCGACCGCACAAGACAAATTTGGTTCATAGTGGCCGATAGATTAAACTCCCGACTAACCGGCTTACACAATGTTGCATCCGCTCTCTTTGAACCGTCATCACATCAAGCTTGTGTTTGTTGTAGTAGCACCCAAGTGGTAACCTTACACCGATCCATCTTAAACTTTTCGAAGACCCCGACATACTCATCATATGAAAATTTTGTCCTCAATCTCTCCGCATTCCCAGACCCAAATAGTAGCGAAGCTCACCGAGGTCTTTCATTCCAAACATTGTGACATCTCTGCACTTTGATTTTCAATCGAGTTTATCCGCATTTCTTGTAATGATGAGATCATCTACACATAAAGAAATCAAAACAATTCACCCCTTTTTATCAAACATAGTATAGGAGACTGGGGTAATTTTTTCTTCTATTGTCGCCTGTTGGCAGAAAATGAATCAATTTTACTTCCATGATCTTGGAGCATGTTTTAGTCCATATAAAGCTTTCTTTAATCTGCTGCATTTCAAATGTTATTTTCCCTGGTTGACAAACCCCATAGAAACTTGAATAATAGTTTAATTATGTTGGGAAAATACCTAGAGTGGGGTGAATCAAATATTTTCCGTTATTCAAACTTTACTTTTTTCTGCTTCTAAACCCATACGCCATTTCGTATTAATACCGCGTATACACGTTAGACATCTTTTTGCTTAAACTCACAGATACACAGAGATCTAATTATGTCATTAATTCTTCACTTATATCATTCCATCATTCATTCATCGTATGTTTAATAAACAAGAACATGTGCAAGAAGAACACAATAAACCATCACACAAAGCACTGTTACACACGAACACCAGATTTTTAGTGGGAAACCCAAGCCTGGGGAGAAAACCACCGCCGCCGTTGCTCACCCTTCAAAATTCATTATAGAGAAAACATTCTTACAACATATGTGTTGGTGCGCACTTACCAACACGCAGCACCCACCGCACTCGTTTACCAGCCTTCTCCGGAAGGGGAAGCTCCAACCCCTCGACTCGTTTACCGGCCCTCTCTCGGAAGGGAGCTACACCGATCTTGTTTACCAACTCTCTCCGGAAGGAGCTACAACCTCGACCTAAGGCTACAACCTCGTTAATCTTCTACCGACCACGTTCAACACCACATCGACGTACTCCATATTTTTAAGTTTTACCATACATCAAATCGAAATTTATCACTAAGACAACTCAGAATCGTAGAATACATCATTCACAGACAGCGTATACGAAATATAAATGTATCGATATTTCCATACCCCTTTTGCTTCACAAACCTAAGCTTTGTACGCGTTTTCTCTTTTCACCGACATCACAGATATATGCGTTCAATCACATCAACCCGCATACTTTACACAAATTAAGGTAGCTGATTTTATCACAAGATACGCGTTTTCTTCGGTAGGTCCGTTGGTGATACACGCGCTCTTTCCGGCGTTAACCAGCGTATATCTCTGCATATTTAGGGCATTGTGAATTCTTTCGTACGTATACATTACTCATATTTTACCCTTTACTTCGCATGATGTTCGCTCTTCTCGCATCTAATCATCCCCTAAATGTATCTACAATGTAAGTGTATCGTACCTAGATACCCTTCTTTCATCATTTGTGAATCATGTAATCGTATCTATCATTCAATCGGTAACCCTTTCCATTCGTATATACTTTTGGGAGAGTAGTTATCTATCTGCTCGGTATATCTTGCACCCACACCATACTTGTACAATGAATTTCTTTCTTCCTTATATAGGTTTACCCTTTTTCAATACCATGAGCTAAAAACCACATTACTTCCCGATGTATATTCTTTAACGGGTTATTTAGATTTAATCATTACCCAATAAAATGGGTCAATATCACAGAAGGCTACCTCCGGTTTTGCACTTTTTTGAGCGCTTTTTTAAATGCATAATGCGTACCTAAGTACGTACTTTACTGCCATGCAGGTACACGCGACTTCTCAGGACAAACACGCGTATGCCTTGAAACATACTTTTTCATCATAGATCGAGCACATAATTTAATTTCTTTATTCATTACCTTCTCCGTACTCCTCTCGTACACTTTATTTACATCATTTAACAAGATTATCAAGACATATTCTATCGGGTTAACAACTTCATCAAGTAGGTTGCCATCATCTTCATCAAGTGGTTGCCATCAAGGACAACACCGCATCATATTGCCAACAATCTCCCCCTTTGGACTTGATGGCAACCACGATGTGGTGTTTGATCATTACAATGTATAGGTACATTAAGAATACTATGACACCTCGATGTCACCTCCTTTGACATCAAGGGCAAAGGGTGGATCAAAAACCAATACCTTCCGTTTCCTTAAGTGTGGTTAGCGTTCGTGTATCTGATGTATACCGAAGGACCAAGCTCCCCCGAGTTCACAAGCGATTATCTAAACATATTTTTTCAACAAGCATATGACTCTATGGAACTTCCCATCACCAAAGACTCATACTTACATCAAATATCCAAATCCATGGATTTACACATGAGACTCAAGTACCCAACCAAGTGGTTTACACATTTCAACTCGAAATACCCAACCAAGTGGGTTTACAAAATTTGACAAGTCTCCACATGACCGAATAGTACAATTTTACATCATGGGTTTTAAGAAGACCTTTTTCACCAAATTAAAAAAAAATGACCATTTAAAAACAACACTCATAAAAAGTCCTCAAGAAAGAAGATTAATCAACATAATGCCAACAACGCATTATACCAAAGAACGCTATCGTTTCGAACTGCGGTATCCAAGCATCTCACATACACCGCCCTTAGTTTGTGCATCTCAACACTTTCACCAACAAATCATCAAGGTATCTTTTATCAAAACATTATAGCCAGAATTATGAATCGGAACACCACTGTGAGACACCAAACAATATCGAGATACTAAAACAACACCTAAATTGGTGTCAAGAGAGTCAGACTCAAAACAACATTTTGTCAAGAATCGTGTACACGCGGTTTTCTCGAGACATGAACTCGCGTATACACGCGATCGTGTTTCGTGAAATCATGATTCACCGGCTAATTTTCACTTATGCGTATTTGTTTTTTTGATCGCGCAGAACACCTCGAAATTGCCTTAGACATCGAACGTCGCGCAGTGTTTGGTAAAGATATCAACAACTTGTTCTTGAGAACACACCAACTTCTACCTTTGCTCAAGCACTTGTTCACGAAGAAGTGATACTTTATGGGAATGTGCTTGGTCTTCGAATGCATACGTATCTTTGAAATACCGATGGCACTTGTATTGTCACACTTAATGGGACAAGAGGTGTACATTTGATTTGAAAATCTTGTAAGGTTTGCATCATCCAAAGGGAGTTGAGCGCAACAAGATGCGTGTACCTACATATTCTCGCTTCGTTGTAGATATAACAGAATTTTGTCTTTTGGTCGAACCAAGATACCAACCGGGGTCCCATATAGAATGCACCACCACTAGTGCTTTTCCGATCATCAACACTTCAAAACCTTCAATCAGACCGTTGTAAGCATGAAGAGTAAGATCAACATTCTTTTGGATACCATAGACCAAAGTCTTTGAGTTCCTTGTAGATATTTCAATATTCTTTTAACAAATCGAAGGTGAGACTTCGGTTTTGATGGAATCGTCCACAATCCCAACGTATGCATAATGTCCTGTCTAGTCCTGAGATAAAGTAGACTTCCTATCATTGGATTCTGTGATTCTGCTATCCAACCGTGGGAGAATTATCATGAGCACTGAGATTGCATCCGGTTATCATTGGTGTGCTTACAGGTTTGCATTCTTCCATGCCATACTTTTTCAGAATTTGCTTAAGATATTTTTCTTGAGATAGGAATATACCATCTGCAGTTTGATGCACTTGTAAGCCAAGAAAGAATGTTAGTTCCCCAAGTAGAGACATTTCAAATTCTTGCTGCATGACACCAGCAAATTTTTGACTCATAGATTCTTCGTTACTCCCAAAAATGATATCATCAACATATACAACTACAATCAATAGTTTATCATTTTCAACTTTTGTGTATAAGTTGCTATCAGCAGACCCCTTTGAAAATCCTTGTTGATGAAGATATTTGTCAAGACGATAATACTAAGCCCTTGGAGCTTGTTTGAGACCATATAGAGCCTTTTTAAGTCTACAAACAAGATTTTCATCATTTCCCAAAATGAATCCTTCCGGTTGTTCTATATATACTTCTTCTTCTAGATCACCATTAAGAAAAGCAGATTTAACATCCATTTGATAAACTTTGATTTGTTGATAACTTGAAAAGCAAGAAACATTCTTATGGCTTCAAGTCTAGCTACAGGAGCAAAAGTTTCTTCAAAGTCTATACCTTCTTGTTGAGTATACCCTTTGCAAACCAGTCTAGCTTTGTTTCTTATAACATCCCCATTCTCATTTAACTTGTTCTTGAAAATTCATTTAGTTCCAATGACATTTTTATCATGTGTTCTTGGTACCAATTCCCAAGTATCATTCTTTTCAATTTGATCAAGCTCTTCATTCATGGCTTGCTTCCAACATTCATCTTTGCTAGCTTGATTGACATTGTGTGGTTCAATTGTGGATAGAAGTGCTAGATGACTAGAAGATCCCACAAGAGTTCTCCTTGTTCGTACACCCGATTCCTTGTCTCCCAAAATTTGAGATTCAGGATGATTCTTTTGAACATATCTGGATGGAGATTTTTCAGATAGATCATCTTCAGGTTCTTCATTGGATCCACTGTCTATATCATTTCTATTTTATGTAGAAGGACATAAGTCATCATCATCTTCTTTTGTTGTTTGTTTTTCTTCTTTAGGAGCTGCAGGAGACTCATCAATAACAACATCAATACATTCAACAATCTTTCGAAGCATTTTATTGTAACATTTGTATGCTTTGCTTGTAGATGAGTAACCAAGAAATATCCCTTCATCTGATCTAGGTTCAAACTTGCCAAGCTTTTCATCATTATTTTTGATAAAGCATTTACTTCCAAAAACTCTAAAATGCTTCACAGAGGGAGAGCTACCATACCAAAGTTCATATGGAGTTTTGTCACTATTTACCTGAACATGAGCCTTGTTGAGAATGTTAGCTGCTGTATGTGCTGCTTCATCCCAGAACATGTCAGGAGTTCCAGAATCATCAAGCATAGCTCTAGCCATTTGTTGAATAGTTCTATTCATTCTTTCTGCTACGCCATTTTGTTGTGGAGTGCCTGCTACAGAGAACTGTCTTTTTATGCCATGTTGTTCACAAAATTCAAAGAATTCATTTGATGTATATTCTCCTCCTTGATCAGATCTAAGACACTTGATTTTTAGATGTAATTCATTTTCTACCAATGCTTTGAAGATCTGAAAATTTTCAAATGCTTCATCTTTGTGTTTAATTAACCCGATCCAACACATTCTAGAGTAATCATCAATAAATAAGATATAGTATTCTTCCCCATGTGGTGACTTTTTCCTCATAGGTCCACATATGTCAGTATGAATGAGTTCAAGAGGCTCACTTGATGATCCTTCTTTGGCATTAAATCGTACTCTGGTCTGCTTACCGAATTGACAAGATTTGCATATGATACTTTCTGGTAGATTAATATTGGGAAGACCACGAACAACTTGAAGTCTGCTTACTTTGTTGATTTGAGAGAAGCTCAGATGCCCCAGCCTTCTATGCCATAGCCAATTTTCTGAAGACTTTCTCAAGCAACATTGATCTTTGCAGTTTAGTACATACAGGTTGCTTGGATTTCTTTTCCCTTTTATAATAATTTTACCTGTATCAAGATCACGAACCACACATTCTTTTGAACTAAAGACCACTTCTGTTCCTTGATCACACATTTGACTTACACTTAACAGGTTGTGCCTTAATCCATCCACATACATGACATCATTAGCCTTCACCTTTTCTTTTAGAAATACTGACCCTTTTCCTTTAATTACAGCAGGAGTATCATTTCCAAATGTAACTTTCTTTTCCTTTTCTAGAGCATTATATGTAAGGAGTTTGCTTTTGTCACCTGTCATGTGTCTTGAGAACCCACTATCAATGTACCATTGATTTTCTTCACCTTCTGCAAATAATGCTATCCCACAATTTTCAACCGGTATTTCTTTCTTTTTCCACACTTTAGAGCTTGAGGGAACATGTTCTTTTGGCTGGACCTTGCTCCTGCATTCAGATTCTTCATGACCAAAGTTATTGCAATAAGTGCATTCAACTTCGTTTTACAAAGGAGAAAAGTTGTTATAGGTGTTCCCCTTTGGTTCAATATTCATCCTTTTCTTTCTTGCTTCTCTTGTCATGATGATTTTATATGCAACACATTGAACAGCTTTATGACCAAAATTGTGACATGAGAAACATTGTCCATTGAAGTAGAAATTTCTACGATCATGAAATCTTCTATTTGAATTTACCTGTTGGTTGTAGCTTCTTTGAAAGATCTCCCTGTTAGTGTTCCTTGAATTGAGATGATCATGCTTTTCCTGGAAAGATCCTTTGTTCCCTTGCTGAGTGGCTGAATGTAGTGAACCAGCTGTGGCTGCTTTCAGATAATTTGGTGCTGAAGTCTGGGAAGATTCCCCAGTATATCCAAGACCTGTTTTTATAAGAGGAGACCGTTGTATCTTGATAATCTCATCTAAGGTTTCTGAACCTTTTGCAAATCTAAGATTGAGAGTTTTTACTTTCTCATTATCTTTCCTTAGACTTACTACTTCACACTCCAATTCCTCAATGCGTTTTTCCTTTGCTTCAAGCTGATTTTCAAGAGTCTCTATGATTATGTTCTTTTCTTCTAGGCTTACCTTGAGTTGATTGTTTTCTTCAAGAAAATCATTGTCTTCCAGAGCATCCACAAAAGTATCCTTTTCTTCTCTAGATTCTTTTGCCATGAGCAGTTTAATATCTTGTTCACATTCTTCCTCACTATCAGATAACCCATCACTGTCTTCATTAATATAGTAACTTTTTCTTGTGCTAGATCGATTCTTATTCCTTCTTGCTACTTCTTTTCCTTTAGAAGATGTTTCTTTATAAGGACACTTTGCAGCATAATGACCAACTCTTCCACAATCAAAACATTTGAAAGGAAGCTTACCTTTGAACCTTCCGGTTCCTAGTTGGAGTCTTCTCACAAAATTTGCTTCTTCTTCTCCTTCAGATATATAGCTGGATTCCTTGACAACTTCCTTTTCTTTTCCTTTTGCAGACGCCTTAAAAGCAGCTTCTTTGATTTGAGAAGGACCTCCTTGTCTCATTTCGAAGGCAGTCAGGATACCATGTAATTGAACAACAATAAGAGTTTGTAGATCTTGCCTTTCTTCAATAGCTGAAACTTTAGAGTCAAATTTTGAAGTCAAAGATCTTAAGACTTTTTCCACCAGAGTAGTATCGGCCATGGTTTCACCCAAATTTCTCATTTGATTTACAATCTCATCTAGACGTAAGAAGAAACTGGCAATACTTTCATCACTATGCATCCTTAAATTTTCATATTCAATTCTGAGAGTTTGGAGTTTTACATTTTTTACCTTTGTATCTCCTTCATAGCTCAGAATGATTTTGTCCCATATTTCTTTTGCTGAATTTAGCTGCATCACTTTAGCAAATTATGGTTCAGACATGCTTCCTAATAAGACATTCACTGCTTTGGCATTGATTTCATACTTCTTTCTTTCAGCTGCATCAGTAGGAATACTTGCCGGATATTGATAGCCCTCTTCCACGATCGCCCATACTTCTGCACCAAGACTTTGCAGATATGCTTTTGTTCGTACCTTCCAGAATATCAGATTGCTTCCATTGAATAGAGGTGGTTTTAGAGACATTACTCCTTCATGACTTCCCATTGCGATGGATCTCCTTCAAGCGATCAAGCTTCTGCAGAAAGACCTTGCTCTGATACCAATTGTTGGGAAAAACACTGAGAGGGGGGGTGAATCAGTATTTGGGACTATATCAAACTTTTTACTTTTTCACTCTCTAAAACCCATACGCTACTTTTCTGAAGCCAACTAGCGTATACACGCGGATATCCTTCATAAAACTCGCGTATACAGAGATCTAATTATGCCATTAATTCTTCACTTATATCATTCCATCATTCATTCATTAGATGTTCTATAAACAGTAAACATGTGCAGTAAGAACAGAATAAACCATCACACATAAGCATCACACATGAACACCAGGATTTTAGGTGGAAACCCAAGTCTGGAGAAAACCACCGCTGCAGTTGCTCAGCCTTCAATATTTTATTATAGAGAAAACATCTTACAACATATGTGCTGGCGCAGACTCCTACCAGCACGCAGGCACCCACCTGCGCTCGTTTACCAGCCTCTCCTGGAAGGGAGCTCCAACCCCCTGACTCGTTTACCAGCCTCTCCTGGAAGGGAGCTACGACCCCCTGATCTCGTTTACCAGCCTCACCTGGAAGGGAGCTACGACCCCTGACTGAAGGCTACAACCCTCAGCACCTCTATGGACCACGTTTCATCAATTTTCACACTGGATCCAACAACTCAAATAGAGCACAACTTGTAGGCCTCGATTCATCATATTTTCAGACTGGACCCACTCTACACATTTAAGCTTAATCATACAACCAAACTGATACAGACAACTCAGAACTGTAGAATACAGATAGCAGTAACACAGCAGAACAGATCAGACATTTCATACCCCATGCTTCAGCAAACCCTAGTTTTCATACGCGCTTTCCTTTCACTGATCCCGCGTATATACGCTCCTTCTACCATACAAACCCGCGTATATACGCTCCTTCTACCATACAAACCCGCGTATACTTCTGTACATATTACAAAGCTAATTTCACTGCGCATACACGCTTTCTCTTCAGCGAAGCCGCGTATTTACGCGCTTCTTATGCAGCAAACTAGCGTATGGTTCTTCAAATATTTAGGTCATTGCAATTCTTTAGAACAGACACATCACACATATTTTACCCTTTACTTCAGACAGATGTTCGCCTCATCTCAGATCTAATCATTCCATACACAGATCTAGCAAATACAAGTATATTTCAGATCTAGATGCCCTTCTTCATCATTGGTGCATCATGCATTCAGATCTATCATTCAACTGTAACCCTTTCCATTCAGATATACTTCAGAGAGAAGCATTCATTCAAGCTCAGACATCTTGCACCCACACTCATGATTTGCACATTGAAATTCTTCTCTTTATATAGGTTTACCCTTTTTCAATACCATGAGCCAAAACCACATTACTTCCGATGGTATTCCTGGACGGGGTCACATAGACGAATCATTACTCAATACAATGGGTCAATATCATGGTGGTTACCCCTGGTTTTTCACTTTATGAGCGCTTTTGCACATACGCGACTTGGCATGTTATTTCCCGCGTGCATACGCGACTTCTGCTAGACAAATCCGCGTATTCCTTGAGACATACTCTTTTCATCATAGATCTAGTACATACTGAATTCCTTTCTTCATTACCTTCTGTACTTACTGTACATACATCAGATTTACATCATTTAACAAGATTATCAAGACATATAACTTATCAAGTAGGTTGCCATCATCTTCATCAAGTGGGTTGCCATTCAAGGACAACACTCTATCAAGTGGGTTGCCATCAAGGACAACACTCTACATCATATTGCCAACAGGTTTCATAACATCCAACGCCTATGAAAACTATACCACTTTTTTCATAGCATCAAATACATCTAAAAATAACTCTTCTTGATCCAATATTGGTCTTCAACTGATCTAGGCACGACCTTCCTTCCTGGTGGCCTTGAGCTTCAATTTTCTTCAAAGTTCCAAAAAAACTTGTAAAATTGCTCCTCTGTCTCTGCAACCTATACCAATGGATTTAGAGCATGCCAATCTACTAGGAATGACTCTTCCTGAGCCAAAATTGGTCGAAAATTGCTCTAGATAGACGTCATTCAATTTTGCTAGTAAACTGCCTCTAAAACTGGAGAGACTCCAGTTAGCTCCGACAATTCTGGAGGTGGCGCTGGATTTGGAGGTGCTACCAAAATTTCTGCCAAGTTAACACCCAGTTAAGTAATGCCTAATATGTGATTAATGTGGATAAGATACACACTAAGCATGTTTTTTTTTAGCGCTTTTGAGAGGTCATGTGGGAGGAGGGCTGGCCCCCTCCGTTCTCGCCGTTAGATACGCATAAGCCTTCAAGTAAATTTCATTGGCTGACTCTTCACAAGTCTTTCCTGCGGCATAGTAGTGAAAACATTGAAATAAGAGGGGGAGGTCATGAGTTCGACCTACCCTCTGCCCATGCTATATACATTTTGGACCAGATTTGAAATGCGCCATATTAAACATTAATCGGGCTTTGCAATCAGATTTACCATGCAGACTTTGAATTATATTTAAAACAAACCTTTGTTGTATAATTAAATGCATGCCCATGTAGTTTAAAACCATAGGTTTATATATATGCGCTCTCACCATTTGAACCCTAGGTTTAGAATATAAATTCATGCCACAAACTTTGGAATTTAATCAAATATATGCCCATAATAATATATCCAACCATTGGATATTAAAATGCCACAATATATAATGTGTTAAACCAACCTTAGAACTATAGTGATAATTCGACCTTGGATAAATGAAAATCAAACATTGACCAGGGTCCACCAGATAATAAAAAAATTCAGCTTCAACCTTAGGAGGTCATTAGGTAATTTCACCTTCTCAAACCCAAATTGGAGAATCCTGTTGTGCCACTTGTCACAGTGCCACTGGGAAAAAAATGATGAATATTCCCTGAATATACCGGGAGTGCTGACTGGGCTTCCATGTCATCAACCTGTCACTGTTTTGCATTTTTTTTTTTAAATTTGAATGTTCTGAACGAAAATCAACAAACTATAACTTCTTCATCCAAACTCGGTTTTTGACAAAACAAGTTGCTTTGGATTCCTGGCGATGGTCCGGTCGCTGTCGTTATGGTTTAGTGCAATTATTGAACTTTGAATTTTTGGCAAATTTTTGCTCCTAATCCAGATTCCGATCAAAGAGCGTGTTGGAAACTTTCAATTCTACCTTCATCACCCTTATCTTTAAGGTCGAAAATACCATATCCTTTAAATAAAGTTTCCCCATTTCCCTTTGCAGCTACATCTACAAGGTCATTTCAAAGGTCATTGCCAGAAAACTAAAGCCTTTTCTATCAAATTCTATATCAAAGGAACAATTTGGTTTTCTTGAAGGGAGGTAGATACATGAAGCCATTAGGGTGGCTCAAGAAGATCTCTATAATATAAATACCCTTAGATTAAAACGAGTTGTATTTAAAATTTATCTCTCAAAAGCCTATGACCGTGTAAGCTGGTTGTATTGTATTGATTTTATTAACTGGGTTGTGGTTTGCATTCATTTAGTCTCATTTGGAGTCTTGATAAATGGGCCAACCTCTCCTTTTTTGTATGCTGAGAGAGGTATGAGACAAGGCTTCCCCCTACCTTCCCATTTGTTTCTTTTTGTTGTTGAAGGTTTGAGTTGGTTGTTGGATGATCCTAAGTGTAGAGGTGAATTCTAGGGAGAATTTAGTGTAAATACACTTATAACCACTCAATTATTGTTTATTGATGACATTCTTCTTTTCTTTAATGATTTTGTTTGTGATGTCACTAAATTATATGATATCATTGACTTATTTTGGAAAGCAACGTGCATGATAGTAAACAACACAAAATATTTTATCTC
Source organism: Pinus albicaulis (assembly GCA_034641835.2). Taxonomy (NCBI): domain Eukaryota; kingdom Viridiplantae; phylum Streptophyta; class Pinopsida; order Pinales; family Pinaceae; genus Pinus; species Pinus albicaulis. The sequence continues at coordinate 345,632,712 of CM076581.1, read as the reverse complement.
GGTTCAAAACTTGGGCGATCATGAACTGCATAATCTCAAAAATGTTTTTCCTTTCCAAATGTTAGAGTTGGAAGCATGTTTAAAATATATGGGTTTTCACTTGAAGCCAAATGGATAAAGGAAGGAAGATTGGTCGTGGTTAATGGAAAATATGGAGAAAATATTAAAACGTTGGAGTCTTAGATGGCTGTCTAGGGTTGGGGGCTTGTCCTGGTCAAATTTGTACTGGAGGCCATCCCCATTTTCTAGATGTCTGTTTCTTAGATCCCATTGGGAGTGTTAGAAAATGCCAGAAGAATCTACTTCAAATTCCTATGGTTTGGATCACGAGAATAATTTGTCCTACCTTGGGTAAATTGGAAACATATTGCTATGCCAAATATGCTTGGGGGACGGGGCCTTAAAAGTATTTTTAATTTCTCTTCATCCTTAGTTACAAAATGTGAATGGAGGATTTTATCCACAGAAATCCTATAGACTCTCGTGGTTCATCAAAAATATATTCATCCATTTTCCCTTGAAGACTAGGTAAGGATGAGGAATAAGCCACACACCAATATCTCCCTCATTTGGTGTGTTGTTCTTAATTCATTTGACCTCATTTCCACTGGGTTAGCATGGAAGATTGTAAATTGACAAAAAATTAGATTGGTTTAGGACCCTTGGTCTGGAAGTGTTATTTCCCATATATTTCCACAAGATCTCATTGATTAGCTTAAAGATAGATGCATTTTGAAACTAGCCCATATTGAGAACCCAAAAATCACAATTATTTGGCTTCAAGGTGGTTATCCATCGCAAATTTATAGATTGGTCAGGTTTTTCATGAGAACTAGATTGGATATATAGATGCTCTTAATAATGCTCATATTATACTTTCCTTGAAAGATGTGGAACTGGTACAAGCTCACTCCCCAATCGACATTTATACTCCTAAGGTGTGGTACCTTTATTTAAATGTGGTTGTTTTTGAAGCAGAGGGGGAGTGGTGGTGGAAGGAGTGGGGAAGGTTAAGTGCTCGAGAAAGTCTCACTTTTTCATGTGGCTCTTACTCATAAAAAGCGTTCCTAATTGAGATATAATGCACAAAAATCATAATTTTGGCCTTGATCGGCGCTCCTTATGTAAGTCAATGGTGAATCCATTGATCATCTTGTTGTTGATTACCCTTTTATCTCTCATGAATTGAATTTATGTTTCTCTATCTTAGGCCCAGGTTGTGTTTGGTAAGGGCTAAACTTTGAGGAGAGGTGGAGGTTATGGGTTCAAAATAGAAACTCAAAATCCTTTAGAGCTTTTCCCCTTCTCTTAGGATAAGGAGTCTGGTTGGCTCCAAATAAATAAACATTCCAAGGTAATCATAATTTCCAGATCATGTTTTTATTGAATAATTGGAAATTTTATCTCACTTTCCCTGGCCTACATTCTCTTCCTAGCTCAGACTAGTGTCTTTGAAGGAACCTGATAAATATAACCCATGGGGATTTTTTAAGGGGTTGCTTAGGGGGAAGATATGATTTTTAAAGTGGTTTCATCCTCTATTTATCCAATAAAAAATTATTTTATGTCAGTGTGGTTTTGGGGAGGGGTACAAACAATTGGGCATAATTGTTATCTCTTGAATCATTATTGGATTTTTCTCGAAAAAAGTGTTGTGATATATTACAAGTGTTTAGGCATTCTTTACTAGTCATAAAACGGATATATGAGATTCAATAATGTTGTGTTATTCACCTTATTCATATTCTAGAGGATTTACAATGTATCAAAATTTCTTATGGTTCTTTCTCTTACAAACACATTTACAAGGAGTGAACAAGGAAGCATATAATCTTTCTAAGGAATTTGTTCAACTTACTAGGGGGATTTGGAGCAATGATGATCATTTAGTGGAGGAGAACTTTTGGTACTGTCATAGACCTTTTATGGAGGATTCTCTTCCTCTTTCATAGTTTGCCTGATTTTATACAATTGTTTTTACATATTATCCTATATCACTAGTGTCAGTTTTAGAAATCAATATTTTGGTACTTCTTTAGGCACAATTTTGATACATATTATTGACAATGTTTAAAGTATTTTTATGTCATTGTATTCCTTGATTGTTTATCTTCGTATACCTATATGATCGGTTAATGTATATATTATATATTGACGGAATTTTGCTTTAAAAATTTTGATAGGATTTGGAAAAATCATATTCAATAAACACATTGATGTGTGTATACAAAATGTAATTTTGTTTACCCTTTAAATGAAATTACAGTTTTTTTCCTTGGAAAAAAAGAAGAGGTGAGGAATTTATCCTTTACTGATTTTCATCTTTCACTGTGATTACAAAAATCGACTTTCCTTCCATAGAAGAAACTTTTTTACCACAAAAAATAGAGTTATATATATACCCGCTATACATTACATTCAATATATCAAAATAAATACTTCTATAAGAAAAAACAATTTTATGGTATCAATTTTTGATCTGGAGGACCCCCTTTTGTAAAGGGTTTGTGATAAAACTCATAGAAAGTTCCTTCTCTCATTTCATTTATGAGCCATTGCCCATAATCCAAGTGAAGACCCTCCTTAGCCAACGTATTTTCCTGCTTGTTGCATTCCCTATAGACATAATAACATGAGAACACATCAAATGAGGACTTAATGTGCAAAATTTCTTCCAATAATGGCATCAAATGTTGATTGAGGCATCTTTGTATCCATTTGAACCAATTTACAACATTCATATAGTCCCTAGAAAGCTAGATGTCTCTACACCCCTTTTCAATGGAAAAAAAGAGAGAAGCTTCAAGGCCATTATCTCAACATAGTTATTTTTTCCCAACCCCAAACCCATCGATAAGGAAAATTTATGGTTCTGTGAGAGATAGAGGATTTTTGTGCCCCCACAAACACTATTTTTTCCCTGACAAGCCCCATCAAATAATGCCCATGGCTTGGAAAAATCGATAACTTCCTTCAAAATAATTTGAATGCCTTTGGGATTGAATTTTTGGTGGAAAAGGGAGAAATGGTTAAAACTTGAGCTACAAATTTTTCTGGTGTTGAGGATTTGTTCTGGAAAATAATGTTGTTCCTGGAAATCCATAAACCCACATAGATTAGAAGTGGGATGGTACCATAGGACTTTAGGTCCCTATCGCTTCCCCACATCTGCCATGATACAGTGAAAATTAAACCCTACCATTAGTTTCCCATTCCCAGCGGAGAGCAAACTAAGTCCCAAAACCCCTTCATGAAAGATAAATTGACCAACAAGTGCAAGGCTGTTTCTTCCTCGTCCTTGCAGAGATTGCACCAATTGGGCCCCTCAAGGTGCCTCTTTCTGATATTACCATGGGTAACGACTTTGTTTGTCAATAAGAACCAAATGAAGAGGTGGGATTTTTCCGAGGTCTTGATTTTATAGAGATGTTTCCACCAATATATTTGTTCACCCCCAACGTGATCTAAAATGAGGTGTTGATATCCCAATTTTGGAGTGCAATCCCAAAATGGTGATAGTTTTCAGAATATCATCCCCTCTCTTCAACAACCTAATATGTGAGCTCTAAAGGCCAACAATATAGTTCTCCCAAATTTCGAACATGGCATCCAAAATGCCAAGATTCCCCATCGTGGTTGAGCCTTGTTGCCAAATATTCGTAGTGAGATGATATGAGACCTAGTTGAGTGTTGAAACTCTTATGTTGCTTTGGAATGCGATCAATTACTGTCAAAGCTGATAGTATTTCCTGTCACCGAATCAAGGATCCAATCCAATCCTTACATGTAAATAATCACCCACTTTCTAAAAAAGACCTTCCTCAATGAGTGGGAAGGAGGCTAAAATTTCTTTCCATATGATTGATGTATTGGTGGGTAACTTGTCAGGGTTTCTGAACCAACCCTTAATAGACTATGCATGGATGTAATTCATATGGACCAAAATCGTCCATGGGATATTTATGGAAAGGAGCCTCCATACAAATTGTGTTGCCAAGGCCTTGGAAAAGAGTGGGATATTTTCAGCCCCCATCCTCCCTAAGCCTTTGGAATGTAAATTATGTCCCATTTCACCTATTGCGCAACATACTGGAACTTTGATCCAACCCATAAGAAATGTAAGCAGATCTTCTGTAAATTTTCTAGTACCCATCTAGGAATCCACAATAGAGACATCCAATATATAGGAATGGCCTAGAAAAACTAATTGTATGAGGACAATCCTCCCTGACTTTGAGAGCCATTTCATACTCCAAGATTTTAGCCTTTTTTCCAACTTTTCTATCAAGTAGTTCCAATCATACTTACGATACGAATTTTGATTCAAATGGAAGCATAAATATATTAAACCTTCATCAAATGTTGTTAGAGTAAGAGAAAAATGATTATGTAAGTTTATTACTTCAACATATTTAAGAACATAAGGAGACAATGTTGAGTTTGGGACATTTATTTGAAAATGATCGATCTTCCAAGAAGAGCTGAATCTAAATGGATAAACCTGAGTGATCACCTGGTCCTATAGCAAAAAATAAGAATGTCATCAACAAAAAAAAGATGTGTGATTTCCAGAGCTTTATCTACCTTGATCCCTCTAAATTCTCCCTTTATTTTGGCATCAACCAACAACCAACTTAGGCCTTCTGCAACTAGAATAAAGAGAAGTGGAAACAAGGCACATCCTTGCCTCTGTCTCTTTTGTGCATGGAGGAATTATGAGGCCATGCAGTTAACAAGGACCAAAAAAGAGACCATGGAGAGACAACGCAGAACCTAGGTTATGAAAATGACCTCAAAACCTAAATGAGTGGAAGGTACAACCAACTTACTCAATCATAAGATTTTGATAGGTCAATTTTAAGGACCATCCATTTGAGATTTTGAGTGTTGAGACTATGAAATCCCTCTTGTGCCACTCCAATAGCTCCGTGATTTTTTCTTCCTTCCATAAAACCAAACTGATCCCTAGATATAACCTTAGAGAGGATGGGCTTGGTCTTCCAGGCGATCACCTTGGTAATCACTTTATAAATGCATTTACACATAGAAATGTGCCTGAATTAGTCAAAATACCTTGGATTTTCCACCTTTGGGATAAAAATAATGAAGATTGATTTGAAAGAGGCCAAAATTCTCCCAGACTCTCTAGACTCCTCCACCACCCTTAAAATATATCCACCAAGAAGATCATATAGACCCAAAAATAATTCAATAGATGAACCATCTAGGATAGGACTTTTATCCTTCTAAAAACTATGCAAAGTCCAATTTAGCTTCTGATCTGCGACTTCCTCCATCAAGAGTAGGTTACCCTCTTCATCCAAAAACCTTGGAATAATTTTCCCAGCGTGACAAAATCAACGATGGATGTTCCTTCTCCAACATGATATGGCGAACTGAAGTGAGTATTCCCCATACTTGCTAGTTCCTCAAAGGAAGAAGCATGAACCCCATTGTGACCCCCCATATTCTATATGGTGTTTTTCATTTTCCTTCCTTTTGTAAAGTTCTGGAATAATTTCATGTTTTCATCCCAACATTCTAGCCAAGTTTCTCTACTCTTCATTCTCGATAGAGCTTCCTTACCTTCCAACGACTTCCTCTTCTTCGATTCTAGTTATATTAGCCTATTTTTGGATTCCTTTGATAAAAAAACCCCTTCCTTTGAGTCAATGAGGGTAGAAAGGCTCTCTTCCACTACTATGAGATCCTATTCGTCCTTCACATGCTCAAGCTTTGCCCATCCAACTGTGGCTTTTTTGACTTATGCTAGATTAATCTCCTACACACACATATACCTAGACATGTTAAGGAGATGGTTTTTAGAATCATCCCATTTTTCACATTTTTTATATTGTAAAAGGAGGTTCCCCCCTTGGAAGAGGATTTACATCCATTTTTATCTCTTTATCAAGGCATGTAATTACTTGTCTCTCTCTTTCTCTATCCTATTTTGATTGTTTGGGGCATAACATTTGGTATCAAAGACAACAATCCTATGATTTTTCTCCTTTAATAAATATATATTGGCATTTTAACATTCTTTTTTGTTGGGAAGTTTTAGATAGCGAAATTTTGGGGCTATCAAGGAGAAATATAAATATATATTTGGTCAAAATTTCAGATTGTGATACACTATTTTAGATATATCATGTGGAAGTTAGGGTCTCTAACTAGTCTTGAAATCAGTTTCAAATGAGTCATATTGGTATTTTCAAGTTGTAACTTTTTTCTATTAGACTATGAAATTTTTAGGCTACTAAGAATACATAACGAAGTAATTTTGGTAAATTTTTTAGGTTTTGAATTATTATGTTTTCTTATTTATATTCTATGGAAGTTAAGGAATTTGACTAGTACTAAAATTAGTCTCACAAGAGTTCTATAATATTTTTCCCTATTTTTTTGTGAAGTTTTAACCTATGAAATTTTCAAGATTATGGAGTGACATATCAAAGTACTTATGGTAGAAATTTTTGGTTCTAAATATTGTAAGTCGGAAATACAAGTTGTGGAAAATAGGGATTTTCACTGGTCTAAAAACTACTCTCAAACATTTGTTCTTGGTAGAACTATCATATATGAAGCTTGAAGGTCCAAATTGAGTATCACGAATTCATTTGGAAATAATATGAATTGTAAATTATCTTATTTCTTTAGAATCATATTTGAAATATTGGACAAGTGGCATTCCTACAAGATCTTGATTTAGAAAATTTCAATAATTAGTAAGTTTTGGGAAGTTGACCATAACTTTCACTGGACATATCAAGTTTTGGTCAGACCTATGACATTGTAGAAAAGACATAAAATATTAATATATGTATAAATTTCAAACTCAAGAGGGCTACAATTTTAGAGATACATCATGACAAAGGTTACCAAACAAGATAATCTCAGTATTAGGGTTTTAAAAGGTGAAAAAATTACAATTGGCAAGCATTTTGATTGGAAGATTCATTCTTTATGGTTATACATTTGTGATAAAGAAAAAAAAAGTGTTATTGTTATTATCCCAAATGGAAAATGGTTCTCCTACTTCATCAATCAACTATTCATATGTCTCAACCATGACTAAGGAAGAAAGTGAAGAGATACAAAACCAAGTACCCCTATTAGATAAGCAAGTTAATGAATCGAGGGATAAGTGAATAACAAATGATGATTTGATAAAAACCCAAAGAAAAATAAAATGGATGAAAGATAATATTAAGGAATGGATGGAACAATTACAAGATTATATGCCAACCATAATTATACATAACCTAGAGCAAAGATTCCCTAAAAGAGATATCAAGGCACATGAAAATCATGAAAATGTGGAAGAGATAAAAAAATTATTACTAGAATCATGATTATTCATCACTTCAAGTTCCACATCATAGGGGGTCCAACTCATGAAAAAGGATCTACCTAATCCCCAACATTGATATGCACAAGTTTGGTGGTAAATATTCTATAACATGGGTATTCCAAATGGAGCAATTATTTGATCTACACTAAGTGCCAACCTACCAAATTTAAATGTTGCATCCTTGTATAAATGTTTAATTTGTTTGTGTCAATGGATTTGTGAAAGAAAAAAATATTATAATATCTCTAGGAATATTTTTTATGAGTGAATCGATAACACAATATAAGAAATTAAGAGCATTTCATTCTTTAGTCAATTGATAAATATTTAACAAAAATGTCAAATTATAGAGCACATTCAACATTTCCAAAATTAAACCTTAAGGTAAAGGAAATTCTAGAGGAAACTTTATTAGATATATTTACAGAAACTTTAAAATAGAGAATTCAACATGATTTGTGTGTCTTCGAACCTTAATCCGTAGAATATGCTTTCAATGTAGCAAAGAAATTTGAAAGTAAAAATATGACCACTAAAAGAATTTTCACTAATAATTATAGAGGGAATAATGCTTCCATTCCTAACCTCATTCAAATTACAAGGTTGAATCCTTAGAAAAAGGATGAAAGAAGAGAAAAAATATCATGTTTCAATTGTGAAAAGTATAGTAAGGGTCATTAATGCAACAAGAATAAATTATTCTACATATATTGTGAAGAGGAAGAACATAGAAATTTAGAACCATCTCAAGATCAAGAACTACAAGAGACTACTCCAACAATATGTTGTCTTGCATTGGATGGAATTTTCACTCCAAAAACCTTGAAGATATAAGGATGTATGAAAAAAAAACAGACAATTTTGATTTATTCTAGTAGTAGTCATAACTACATCAATTGTAAATTATCAAAATTTCTAAACAATTTTATGTTTCTAGTACTAGAGTTTCACGTAATTATTGTAGAAAAAGATATCATAGATTGTTTAAGGAAGTTCCATAGTATTAAGCTTAATATGGTAGGGTGTTTATTATATGGTCCTAAAATTTCAATCCAAATGGGTGGTGCTAATGTTGTATCTGGGGTCCAATGGTTACATCATTGGCAATAGTTGCCCTTAACTTTCAGAAGTTTTTCATGAGATTTTCCTTAGAAGGAAAGGAAATTAAGCTTATATTTTCCCAAGGGAAACCCTCTAAAGGAGCAAGCTCTAACGACATGACAAGTTTACTAAAATAAGACACCATGATGTAATTGCACAATTGTGCTCACTAGATGTTCAAACATCTATATCCTCTACCCCAACAGATCTCCAAAAAAAATATCAACAAACATTCCAAGGTATTTAGAGGGATTCCTAAGGGTTTTCCACCTGCTCAATATCATGAACATACTATTCATTTGCAACCACGAAGTTTACCTCATAACATTAGGCCTTATAAGTAACCATATATATAAAAGAGTGAAATTGAGAGTATGATTCAACAAATATTAGAGGTCTAAATCATTCAATCTAGCTAGAGTGCTTTCTCTTCACAAGTGGTAATGGTTACAAATAAGGATAGTTCACAGTGTATGTGTATAGATTATGCATAGCTTAACAAAATGAACATTAAAGAGAACTAACCTATTCTTCTCATTGATAAATTTCAAGGGGAAATTTATTTACTAAGTTGGATCTCCAATCTAGATATCATCAAATAAGAACGAGGTAAGAAAACATTTGCAAAAAAAACTTTGGAACACATGAAGGTCATTATGCATTTTTGTTGATGCCATATGGCCTTGCTAATGCACCTTCAACACTTCAAAGCTTGACGAATTATATTTTCAAACCCTTACTCAAAAAATTTACGTTATTATTTTTTGATGACATACTATTCTACAAGAAGTCTTAGGAAGAGCATGCATGACATGAATATGTGGTCTTAAAACTATTGGAAGAGAAAAAAACTATATGCAAACCCTTCCAAGTGTGCTTTTTTGGGTTTCAATAAGTGGAATATTTGGGTGATATTGTATATCATGGATATGTCAAGGAACCTCACAAAATTAAAGCAATGATGGAATGGCCAATTCCAAAAACCTTGAAGAATCTTAGAGGATTCCTAGGATTGACAGGTTACTACCAAAAGTTTGTCAAAAATTATAGTATAGAAGCATCAACTATAATAAAAATATTAAAAAAGGAGCCATTCTATTAGATTCGGGAAGCAATCAATACTTTGGAAAAACTTAAAGATATAGTCGGTCAAAATTTCAGATTGTGATACACTATTTTAGATATAGCACGTGGAAGTTAGGGTCTCTAACTAGTCTTGAAATCAATTTAAAATGACCCGTCTTGGTATTTTCGAGTTGTAACTTTTTTCTATTGGACTATGAAATTTTTAGGATACTGAGAGTACATAACGAAGTAATTTTGGTAAAACATTTAGGTTTTGAATCACTATAGTTTCTTATTTATATTCTATGGAAGTTAAGGATTTTGACTAGTACCAAAATTAGTCTCAAAAGAGTTCTATAAGATTTTTCACATTTTTTTTTTGTGAAGTTTTAACTTATGAAACATTCAAGATTATGGAGATACATATCAATGTACTTACGCTCCCATAGTATAGGCATGGGTGCATATGGGAGGCTTTAGATGCTCCCACAACATATGCATGTGTTCGTCTTGGGACTATTTCCCATAGACCTATGCCAACTTCCCACAGATTTGAGCCACTTTTTTAGGCCCAGAGCTTAGGTCACTGCCTAGAACTCAATGAAATGTTCAGAAATGAAATATAACAGTGAAATAATGGTGCACAATCAAACATTAAACCAAGGAATTGACTGGAACCCTACTAGCCATGACGAGAGTTTCGTCAAAGATATAAAAAATAGGTAATATACAGGTTTAAATAACAGATCTGAGCAAAGGGGTCTCATACTTAGATGAGAATCACTAAGAAGAATTGTTGCTTCACCACATTAGCTACATTATTATATATTTAGGCATAGATACATTTCTCATTCAATTATGAATCAAAACATGATGAGATCCATGCATCACCACCATCATAAAATTCAGTCATAACCAACACATAAGAAACATAAATGACAAGCACATAAAAACCATATAAGACACAAAATAACAAGCACATTTACCCATCAATATAAGAGGAAAAGATCTCTTATTTCCATAAGTAAAATGGAACAAAGTACGGGACTTCCATGTTCCACCTAACCATAGACATGGCTGAGCCAAATCTATCTTCAACCAATCACACATGTGCCATATTCCAAGCATGAATGTGGGATGTCATAAACCGAATCCATCAAAACCAAACCAAGGCTTCTAGAGGACAAACCACCTCAACCCTCAACCAGTGATTCCACCTCATAGTCAGATATCACAAACATCATGGATTGGTCTCTACCCAAGTTGTTCCAGGGCTCCAAAGAAATTGTTCCAACTAGGGCTTCTAGGACTAGTAATTAAACCCTAGCTATTACAGGGCTTCCAAGACTAGTAACTCAACCCACCTAGGGCTTCTAGAACATTTTTCCAACCAAGGCTTCTAGGACTAGTAACTCAACCCACAACTGTCCGTTGGGATTCCAGATCATTTGTCCAACCAAGGCTTCCAGGAACTAATAACTCCACCCACATCCAAAGGCACATGCGAACCAAACAGAAAAACAACCAATGAAACTGAACCCACAACACAATGGCTATCCAAGAAATGGAAAGGTTAGGAAAATACACTATCAATCCAGGCAATCCTCCATGCCAATGACAGATCATGATGACCAATAAACCACATGCATACAACATGCATGCCAAAACTAGTGAGGAAAACTTACATGCAACTCATTACCTGCAATCAAAACCCGTTGTAGCTACTGATCCCGATGTCCTCTTGCGCTTTCCTGCTCTTCCTTTTCCTTCTTGCTCCAAATCTCCAAGTACACCACACTCTCCAAGATTGCTCCAAGAAAACTCTAATTATCCAAGAGTAAGAGAGAGAGAGAGAGAATAATGAGAGCTCCAAAACTACACTGAACAAAATCCATCAACTGTTCCTCAGAAGCCTTTTTATTAATGAGGCCTCTATTTTCTTCATTTCTATTATTTTCCTTCATTTTCCTCCTCACATGCAACCTTTGACATTTCACCTCCGTTTTCTCCTATTTTCCATTATTTTCATAAATAAAATGCCAATTAATGCCACTTTTCCTTTCCAAATCCTTAGCCATTGCCTTTGCCAATTTCCATAGCCATAATAAACCATGTGAACACCCGCACTAGGGTGTTTTTCCCAACATTCAGCTTGGAATATGTGTCCCATGAACTTGGTTATTATTTTTCCTTTGTTAAATTTTATTACACGGAATTTTCACCAAATATGCTACAAAACCCTCTCCCTTGGGGGAACACCGTCCTCAGTGTTCAACAACACCTACAACCAAAAAGATTGCTGTAGCAAAACATACTACCCATGGAGCTTTATAACTTAGCTCATTGCAATATTTACAATGATCAACATGTTGAGAAACAAACCAACATTACAACATGACAAGCACACATCATAATGACATGACACCCATACCACTTATTGGAGCTTCATAACATAGCTTCATAACATATACCAAAACATCATACCAACACATACCAAAACATCATACCAACATATACCAAAAAATTCACTCAACTAATGAATAAGGATGGATACATGGCCCATATCTGATCCGCCATCTCCCGTGTAACTTCATCAGTCCCAAAGTGCTTCCATTGTACTTTGAGCTGTTCGATTTATCGATTTCAGAGCATGAGTGTTTTTCTATGCAAAATACACTGAGGTTCTGGATGGAATTCTCCTTCTGGATCCACCTGCAATACAAACCAATCAATCACATGATCATCATATTTAACATATTTCTTAATTATTGACACATGGAAAAAATCATGGAATTTCAATGTCGAAGGCAGTGCAAGTTGATAGGATGGTGGCCTAATCCTCTCAATAATCGTGAAAGGTCAAGAAAATCGTGGTGGAAACTTGGCACATGATCCAATTTGCAAGGATCTCTTCATGGGATTGATGCATAGGTACACTTGTTCCCCAACCTAAAACTCCTTAAACAACCCGTTATGATCTGCATATCTCTGTTCATATCTTGTGTTGCTTTCAAAATTTTCTTGATTACCTACATTTCCTATTCCATCTCTGCCAACATGTCTGGTCCAATCAAAACCTTGTTAACCGGATCACTCCAACTGATGGGAGTGTTGCAACTTCGCCCATAAAATGCCTCAAATGGACTCATCCTCAATGATTCCTGGTACCCATTGTTGTAAGTGAACTCTACCAGTGGAAGATACTCTTCCCACTTTCGCTGCCGATGCATCACATACATCCTATAATATTCTCCAATATCCTGTTGACCCTCTCTGTCTATCCATTTGTCTATAGATGATAAGCTATACTGATGGACAAATCTGTGCCCAACCCTGCAAACAACTCCTTCCAAAAGTTTGAAGTGAACTTCACATCCTTGTCTCACACAATATTTTGTGGAACACCATCCAATCTGACCACATATATGATGAATACATGTGCTACATCACTAGATGAAAATGTATACTTCACTAGAATGAAGTGCATGACCTTTGTCAACCTGCACAACAACCATGATGGAATCATGTTGTAACATTGTCCTCAGAAAACCTGTGATAAATTCCATGGAAATGACCTCCCATTTCCATTCTGGAATCGTAATCAGTTGTAAATATAGTCAACCTAGATGCTTACACTATGCCTTAACTTGTTGACAATCTAAGCACCTAGCCACAAACTTTGCTACGTATCTCTTCAGGTTTGACCAATAATAAAACTTCTTCACTTCTGTTAGCGTCTTTTGATACCCTGGGTGATGATCGGGATTTATGCAGGAACGCAACAAAATAAACATATAACCATAAATACAGAGATGCAGCGGAAATAACACTTCATTTCATTAATATCAAAGAACTGAAATTTGCTTACAGACATAATGGAAATAAAAACTAGCTAGGGCACTGGTAGCTATCTCTGAGAAGAGATGTGGCGGCTACAGGCCTATGAACTGAGTTACAATGAGGCTTGAGGGCCTATTTATTATTTAGAAATAATGGGAAATCCTAAACAGCCAAAACCCTAACCCTAGGAGATGAAGCGCCAAAACTATGGGCCCCGTTTTGGTAAATTGGTGTTTCAACTTCCCAGGGGCGTAACTTTGGCATACGATCTCCGTTTGACGCGTACCATACCTCGTTAGAAAGATCTATCCGAGGACTACAAATTTGGAACGGGCAACATCGGTCCATGAACCCATGTTGCCCTCCGTTTTCCCAAAAAACGTCGTTTAGGGCCTCAAAACGGCTCCGGAAGTTTAGGACCCGAAAAACTGCTAAAAATAGTAAACTGTGCCGAAACTGAAAAACTGAAATAGACAATGGTGGAGCCCCAAGTGGAATAGGCGGGTGACCACCAATATCCACCTAGATCATTCCTTCCCCCTTAGGAAGCAATGGTCCCCATTGCGTTAAGTTCCTCCATGAGATGAGGAAATTTCTGCTGAACTTGGTCCCTGGTGAACCACTTTCCTTGGTGCAGGAGTTGGCCAGCTTTGACAACCCGATACAGTTGGATCTTCTGTTGGTGAGTGTTCTTGATTTTCATGTCCATGATACAATCTGTGGTGGCCTGTTCCATGCAGTCTAGGTTTAAATCTGTTGGTGTGAGTTGTTCTGCAATGTCCGAGGTGTCCAGTAGAGGTGGGAAGTAAGGAAGAAGGCGATCCACATTGAAGACTGGGTGCAGACCAAGGAATGGAGGAATACTAAGCTCGAATGCATTGTTCCCTACAGCCTTGGTGATGGTGTACGACCCGTATCGGAGCGGGCGAAGCTTGCGGTGGGGTCCAGTGAGGCGCTCCTTCTGCAAATGTAGCCATACTTTGTCACCCACCTGGAAGTTGTGTGGCACCCGGTGTTGATCATGGCGTTGCTTTTACTTGGCATTGGCTCTGTCCAATATATCATGAACCTGTTGGCGGATGTGTTGAATGCGCTCGATGAAGCTACTGGCTTTGTCAACTTCAGACTGGACATGAGCTGAATTGGCCTGAGCAGCTGCAAATGGCATGGCTACGTCAATGGGACATAGTGGCTGGAATCCCAAGCCCACCCGAAAGGGGCTATGGCCAATTGAACTGTGGAGAGCCCGATTATAACTATGTTGTACATAGGGGAGGCTCGCGTCCCATGTGCATGGATGCTTTGAATTGTACATGCGTAGAATGTGTACAATCATCTCCGTTGGACAACCCTCTGCTCTGCCATCTGCTTGGGGATGCAAAGCTTCGGACTTGGTGAGCTTGGTATCCAACATTGACCAGAGGCCGGACCAAATGTGCCGAGGAACTGCTATCCCCGCGTTATCCGATATGACAGATCGTGATCCCAAAGTGCACCCACACTCGTTCAAAGAAGAGTTTAGCAAAGGCTTCGCCGTGATATTCTTCTCAGCGCCATAATGGCCATCTTCGAGAATTTGTTGATCACCACGAAAAACACGCTCATTTCCCTCGCTGCAGAAGGCAACCCGACATGTAATCCATGGAGATGGATTCTCAAGGTTGACGTTAGGGTAGGTAGAGGAGTATAGTGTTGTTTGATGCTATCACCTGAAGAAAATGGCACAAGCAGTGTAGGATCTGATGTGCTTCTCGACATCCTTTCAAAGGTTTGGCCAATAGAAATACTTTTGTAGGATTGCTACTGTTTTCTCGACCCCGAAATGCCTAGCGACTCGACTGTAGTGTGCTTCCCATATCATCTTGGCACGCTCGCTTGAAGGAACACAAAGGTGTCCCATGTGACATAAAAGTGCATCTTGGAGGTGAAAATTTGGAACTTGCGTACCCCCCAAGAGTGCCTTGTAAAAGTGGCCGAATTCGGGGTCACTCTCATAGAGAAGCGGCCAATCAGAAGTCTCGTGCCCACAAGAGTTGAGCACAGTGGTGAGCGCCACGATCGGTGGTCGGCTGAGGCAGTCCGCAACATGATTGGTGCTACCCTTCTTATACTTGATGTTCAAATGAAACTGTTGCAGATATGTAGACCACTTCTGATGGCGATCATTCTGCAACTTCCCTTGTGTCTGTATGAACTGCAGGGGCCTGTGGTCTGTATGGATGATTGTTTCCTTCCCCAAAATGTAATGCTTCCATTGCCGACAAGCTTGCACAATGGAGTACATTTCTTTGTCATATGTGGGGTACTTGCGAACTGTGTCAGACAATGTCTCACTGTGAAATGCCACTGGATGTCCCTGTTGAGTAAGAATTGCCCCAATAGCATAGTCAGAGGCATCTGTCTCGATCTCAAATGGCTGTTGCAAGTCTGGTAAAGTGAGCACTGGGGCAGAACAGAGGCGGTTTTTCAGTTCTGTGAACGCCTTCTGTTGAGGTTCCGACCAAAATTTTTTTTCTCTTGCTCCTCCCTTGGTGACTTGACTCAAGGGCCAAGTGATATGAGAGAATCCCAACACGAACCTCCGATAGAAATTAGCAAGACCCAGAAAGCTGCGAAGCTCTGTTATAGTGGTTGGGGCTGGCCAATCCCGAATGACTTGGATCTTGGCTGGATCCACATGTATCCCAGATATTGAACCTGGGTCATGCCAAAAGTGCACTTCTCCAAATTGGCACACAACTTGTGTTGCCGCAGTGTTTGGAGGACTTGTCGGATGTGGTGAAGGTGCTCTTCCCAAGTCTAGCTAAAGATGAGAATTTCATCCAAGTACACCACTACAAATGAGTTGGTGAAGGGCCGCAAGATGTTGTCCATCATCCTCATGAAGGTGGCGGGAGCATTCGTCAACCCGAAAGGCATGACCAGCCATTCGAAAAGGCCTTCCTTGGCTTTGAAGGCAGTCTTCCACACATCGTAGGGTTCAATTGGTACCTGGTGATACCCAGACTTCAGGTCGATCTTGCTGAAATATTTTGCACCTTTGAGTTGGTCCAGAAGGTCATCAATCCATGGGATTGGGTACCTATTCCGGACAGTGATCTTGTTCAGCGCCCGATAGTCAATACAAAGTCTCCATGTCCCATCCTTCTTCTGTACCAACACGATCGGGCTCCCACAGGGCGATGAACTTGGTCTGGTGTGACCTTTCCGCAACAGCTCCTGAATCTGTCTCTTGATTTCATCATTATCCAGAACAGAGAGCCGATAGATCGGTCCATTAGGTAGCGGCGCACCTGGGGTCAGATCAATCGGGTGCTTGACCTGACAGTGCAGAGGAACCCCTGTGGGTGAGGTGAATATGTCCTCGTACTCCTCCACAACCTTATCCATTTGTTGTTGTTGTGCAGAGGAGCCCTGTCTAGAGGTCGTGGCCACAGTCTTCTTCTTGCCCTGGGGGCGGATCATCAGGAAAACGAATTTCCCGGTTTGGGAAATGAGCTTACTGCATTGTTTTGCAGTAACCAAAGAGATAGCGGCAGGAGGTGGTACCTCTGGTATCCTGTACAACTTATTTCCCAAAGTAACAATAACAGCACGAGGCCGAGACTCATACACAGCATGACGCTTCCACAAGTATGGTTGTCCTAATAATACATCAGAAACATCAATAGGAGTAACGTCACATAATACCTCATCCGTGAAGGGCTTGATGCTATAGGGAAGGCGGCACTGCTGGCTGACGCGGAGATCTCGTCCTTGGTGAAGCCACCCGATGGTGTATGGATGTGGGTGAGCCGTGGTTGGCAAGCCCAACCGCTTCACGGCGTCTGCTGAAATGAGGTTCTTTTGGCTCCCATTGTCGACAATGAACTGTACAGGGGAGCCCTTTACCCACATCTGGGAGTGGAAGAGACGTTCCTCCTCCTCTCGATCTTCCGGTTCCTCCTTCTGGACCTTTGTAGTGGCAACAATGGCGTTGGGCTCCGCATCAATAATATGTTTCCCTTTTTCATTCCCCTTTTCAGGTTCTGATTCGGAGTCAGAGCATGCATCTGACTCAGAAGCCCTCATCTCGGCCACTAGCGACTGCTTGGCCCGACACTCACTTGTGTTGAGAGTGGAGCTCTTATGGAACTCACACCACTTTCCCGTGTCCTTCTTTGGCTTTGCGGTGCTGTTCTTTTCTTGTGGCTTCGATGAGTTGTCTTTAGCCGCCATGCCTTGGCTCAGTCCTTTGTTCTGCAGTTTGGAAGCACCTTTCCCTTGCTTTTGATTCGCAGATCCAAAGTCTCGCTTCTTCTGCTTGAATTTCTGCTCAATCTTGGCAGCATACCGGTATGTCGTACCAAGCGAGGAGATGTCGAGGAACTCCATTTCCTCCTGAATGTATCTGTGTAGACAGCTGCGATACTTTAGCACCGTATGTTTCTCTGAATCTTTGATACCCAACTTTGTGCGTAGGGTATGGAACAGATTCGTCAGCTCATGCACATCTTGATCCCTTTGTTGTCGCAGCGTGGTCCATTGTATGTACTTGTCCTCATAGCTCCCCACGGGATAGTATTGTTCCTTGACGGCGTCTCGGAAAGAATTCCAAGTTGGTACGACCGAGAACAGAGAGGGTTCTGTCTGGTCCTTGTTCTCACAGTAGGTTTCCCACCAGTCCTTAACATGGGGGGTAGCTTTGAGGAGTGCAAAAATAATCTTCTCCCGGTCTGAAAAGTCATGAACAGAGAAATATCCTTCTAATAGATTCAACCATCTATCTACGGCATCTGCGTCTATTCGACCCTCAAATATGGGAATGTCAAAATTTACTTGTACCTTAAAGGGAGTCGCAACTCCAGAGTGGCTACTGGATGCAGATGCGCCGCCGGTGGGCAGCCGTTGAAGGATCTGAGCAAAGCTATCCATCATCGCGTTCCTTTGCTTTTCGAGGGCCTCCTCGAGCAATATTTTGATAGGATCTCCTGCTCCCTCATCTTTCTTTTCGTCCCCCATGGGCGTCCGTCGAGGTTTGCGAGGCTGATCTTGAAAAGGTTCCACCAGATCGAGCCCTAGCTCCTTATACCCCGACCTCGTTGGGGACATGCAAAGAAGGATCGAGAAAAAGCAGACCGCTCTAATACCACTGATCCGGATTTATGCAGGAACGCAACAGAATAAACATATAACCACAAATACAGAGATGCAGCGGAAATAACACTTCATTTCATTAATATCAAAGAACTGAAATTTGCTTACAGACAGAATGGAAATAAAACTAGTTATGGCGCTGGTAGCTATCTCTGAGAAGAGATGTGGCGGCTACAGGCCTCTGAAATGATTTACAATGAGGCTCGAGGGCCTATTTATTATTTAGAAACAATGGGAAATCCTAAATAGCCAAAACCCTAACCCTAGGAGATGAAGCACCAAAACTATGGGCCCCGTTTGGGTAAATTGGTGTTTCAACTTCCCAGGGGCGTAACTTTGGCATATGATCTCTGTTTGACGCGTACCATACCTCATTAGAAAGATCTATCCGAGGACTACAAATTTGTAATGAGAAAAATTGGTCCATAGAACAATGTTGCTCTCCGTTTTCCCAAAAAACGTCATTTAGGGCCTCAAAACGGCTTCGAAAGTTTAGGACCCGAAAAACTGCTAAAAATAGTAAACTGTGCCGAAACTGAAAAAATGAAAGAGACAATGGTGGAGCCCCAAGTGGAATAGGTGGGTGACCACCAATATCCACCTGGATCAGGTGACCAGAATATGGTTTCGCATGAAACTCCCTCAAGATTACCTTCTTGAGCTCATTGTTGTATGAAAATTTATATCCTGTCTCTAAACCTAACCAAGCCATCTGCTGTGAGACGATAATCCACATCCTGTTCTCCTCCACTTGTACCTGTACCTATACCACTACATATACCTATACTTGTGCTTTGCTGCAACCTATGCACAATCTCCATATACCTGTCATTCTGCTGACCTGCCTGCAAGATCCTATTCTGTAAATCTGTCCCATAGGATCTCATAGTTGCTATGTGACTTAATTGTATCCACCTGCTAAGAGCATCTACAACCCTATTCTTTTTACATTTGATATACTTGATCTTGAAGTCGAACTCACTGATCGTAGCCAACCATCTAGCTTGCTTGGCAACCAGATTCGACTGGTCGAATAAACACCTCAATCCATTGTGATCACTCATCAATACAAACCTCATGCCAAGAAGATAATGCCTCCACATCTTCAATGCATGTATGATCGCTGCTAGCTCAAGACCATGCGTTATATAGTTCTGCTCATGCTCATTCAATTTTCATGATTCATAGCATACCACCTGTCCTTCATGGATAAGAACTCCACCAAGTCCTCTCTTTCAAGGATTTGTACATACTACAAAATCTTTATCTAGATCTGCGATCTTTAACACTAGAGAATCTGTCAATAGTTTCTTAAGCTGCTCAAAATTGGGTTCACACTCCTTTGTCCATTCAAAATTCTTACCTTTCCTTTTCAATGATGTAATAGTACAAACAATATGTGATAATTTTATGATGAAGCTCCTGTAATAACCTACCAATCCCATGAAGGATCTCACCTCATCCACATTCCTAGGAGCTACCCACTCCATGATGGCCCTTATCTTTTCTTGATCTACCGCGATGCCCTCATTGGAAATAACATGTCCCAAGTAATGTACCTTTGTCTGAAAGAAATTTCATTTGCTAAGCTTAGCATACAACTGATGCTCTCTTAGCAATCTCAACACTGCTACTAAATGTTCGACATACTCTTCCTCATTTTTGGCATATACCAATATATCATCAATTAACACAATGAAAAACTTGTCCAAATAAGGATGCAACACATTGTTCATCAAACACATAAATTTAGCTGGAGCATTAGTCAAAATGAATGGAACTATAGAAATTTCTCTCTGATACCATGTAGAAAATATAACAACGGGATTCAATCCAATCTTGTAATGTACTAAAACAAGATAATGAATCCTTCTACAATATTTGCGAAATACAAAACACAATCGCTCAATCACATGCAAGTAAGAGAAAGAAGTAAATCAATCACACAACAAAAGATGTTCTTAGGGAAAGCAACTGCTCAAAATCCCTCTATTTATTATGTGTATTAATTCAAGGAATCATGAAACATACAATGCTTAATATTTGATGAGATTCTCCAGCACTCTTCCAATTGTCTCACACAGATCTAGGAAAAATTGGTCTAGTACTTAGCCAATTCTCAGCCTTCCTTCAACTTGCCTTACTCACTCAATTCCTAGAGAATTAGGCCCCTATTAAATAGGAATAATTCCCTTCCTCCATTGCATAATTCATCATGGAATCCCAGTGACTCTATAATTGCACATGGGAAATTTTCTATAAATACAAATAATAATTATGTTCCCTTTAACCTCTATCTCAAATGGGTTTTCCTCAAAACTGACATGCATGTAATTATTAATAGTGAATTATTAGTTATCTGATGGATCACTTATTATGAATTAAATCTAATTTAATTCGCTGGACCTCTCACTAGCTCATCACTAAGTTAGAACTAATTATATTGATTTTAACTCAATTAATTGAGTTAACTAATTCACACCTACACCCCATTGATGCATCAATTGCAACTGGACCCCCAAAATATTAGAATCCCTCTACATGCCTCATCTTAGACCCTCAAATCGAATTTCTTGAGCTAAATCTGTCATTTTGACTTAGTTAACTGATACAAGTTGTTATGAGATGTAATTACAATTTATTGTCTAATTTATTTAAGGGAAAAATAAATTAGATGCTTCACATTCCACGACCAACATTCTGGTGCATCAAAATTCTACATTCTTGTTGCATCAAGATTCCATGACCTTTGTGGGTGCATTTTTTGTCCTTTATGGTTGCTAATTCATTGTTTCTTGTTGCAAATTTCAATGCTCCCTCTCAATAGGAAAGGAATTCAATATATACCGATCCGGTACCTTTGGAATGTTCTGCATGCAACACTTATCTAGTGTTGTTTGCACATGCAACTCCTAAAATAGAATAACCTCCGAAAAACTAAATCAGTATAATGCATTTTTCATCAGAGTCTTCTAACTATTGCTAGCTACTGCACCTGTTTTACTAGAATCTCTACTTTGTTGCTGACATACACATCCGTTCCCTTTGCATTGCTACCAACTTTGATCTGCGCTCTAGTATCCAACCGATCCTTCCTGCTACTATTGTACTATGGGCTCCTCGTAGCCAGGTTTTATCCTTGAGACACACCATCTCAATGGACCCTGCCAAAATTTCTTCTTGGGATTATATCTGCACATCGACCCACCTCTCACCTAGAGGTATAGAAGCATGCACTCCCTCTGCCCATCTAGCTCAAAATTTCCCCCTCCTAGAGGTCTCTGCTTTAGTGGACTCTTCCAGTCAGTATTCTCTCCGCTTCTCCAATTGTGGCTGCTCCACAACCTTCTGAGACTACTTCTGAGGCTGCATGTTGAGAGATAATTTCTCCCCCCCAACCACAAAGTCACTAACCACTGCTTTTCTCCTCAAATATTTTCATGCATACTCAACCTCAAGAGCATAAAGGTTCTTGACTCTTACACCGATCTGTTTCACCTGTCCCGTGGCAATGTGTCTAAGGAACACCTTTGCTTTTCTAAATATGACATCATAACCATGGTCTTCCAATACCACTACAGAGAAAGGGTTCTTCCTTAGGCTTGGAACATACAAAAAATATATCAGTCTAAGAGGGGAGACAGACTCCCTCTGAAAGGTAACTGTACCTATGTCGGTTGTGTTATACCTCCTGTCATCTCCAAACTCTATGTTCTGCTGGAGGTCCTTCTCCTCCAAGTCACTGAAGGTATCTCTATTCCCCGTCATATGGAATGAGGCACGACTGTCTAGATACTACATACATCCCATTACAGTGTTGGCCATGCATGCAATGTGAGTAAAATCAAGCTCGAACTGTGAATAAAACGCTTCACCTACTGCAACTGGAGGCTCCTTCTTACTTGCCTTCTTCTATGGACAATTCGAGGCATAGTTCCTGTTGTACCTTAAGAGACAATCCCTTAGCTATGATAAGGAATCAGTGCTTAAGAAATTTATATGATTATGTCACAAATATATATGTCTCTGTTTTATTAACCCTCAAGTATTTATGATCAAACCCTTAAATATCAAATATGATGAATGCTTCACAATGCTACCATTTGTAGATGTTGAATGAAGTGAATAGAAGAAAATGAAAGAAGAAGCCCAAACCGATATGCTATTTTATACATAAAATATCACCTCAAACCCTAGAAGAAATATAAGAAAGTAATAGTTAAAACAAAGGAGCGCCAATTAAGGTTTTAAAATATTACATATAGAAGTAAAAAGAGACCTGCTGCTCATAATTTTTTTTTATTCATAGATAGAAAACACAAAATGTAAACTTGAATACAATTCAACATAAACAAAATGCTAGAAACTTGCTTACTCATTCATTAATATTTGAATCTCTAAGTACAAAAATGATTGTCTGAAGGTCCAAAACTCGTAACCTTTCTTTCTCTCGAAAATTACATTAAATACAGTAAAAATCAGTTTGGAACTCCTGTAACCAATTCTAACTACCAAAACTACTTAAGACTTCAAAGGTTGTCTATTACATGCCTTGAAAATGTCTTATTGAAATTACGCTGTCTTCAGAAAATAATATAAAATAAACATCCTAATCTATAGGAATTGCTGATGATGTGGCTTCTTTTTCTGGGTCAACTGATTTGTTTTCCTTTGATGCTAATCCTTTAGGCAGGTCTATTGTCCAAGCTCTGCACTTTTTCCATATTTCTACCTTCCTCCTGGATGAATGTGTCAGATTGTGATATTCCAATCTGAATGCAGTAATTCGATCATAGGATGACCTTTATGTGAAAAGATTCTTTACCATCTACAATATTTGAAAATGCCTCTGCAAGAAGTTAACCATTTTTTCTCCTTTAAGCACCTGGGTATTTTCATGCCTGTTATGACCTTTGAATTTTGTCAATACTAGTAAGTTCTCATAATAATTCCATGGCAAAAGATTTCCTTCAGCTCCCCAACATGATGGCAAGCCTACTCTTGTCATTTTTTCAAATGAATTATCAAACTGACTTACTGCTTCCTTGATTTCCATTAGCTTCTTTTCTGCAGCCTTTCTCAGATCATTTTTTATAATCATTTTGTTAATTTCTACTGCATACAACATTCTATCCTGCATGTCAGTCTCCTCTAATTCCTGATCTGATTTAGAGTTAATAAAATCAATATCTTCCTGCCCAAATGGCTCTATTAATTGCTTTTTGTTTATCAGACATGATTGGTTCTTCACATTCTAAAATAAGACTTTTCTCTTTTGAAACTATCATCAAGAAGCACCAATTAGATTTCATTTCTGAGATGATATCAGTCCAAATGATATCTTTAGCTTGTATTAGTGAGAGATTTCCTTTCAACCTTTCTTTGAGATTTTTAATCTCAGCTTCAACATTTCGGAAATCTGTTTTGTACTTTCAGCTTCATTTTCTATGACTTTAATCAACTTTTTTGCAGTCTCTAGATATGTTTGAGCCTTCTTACGATCTCTTTCAGCCATCTGCAACTCAGTATTTAATTGAAAAATATGTGCTTGAGGATCATCATTACCTGTAGGAAAACAAAAGTACAACTATGGTTATCAATATGATTTTGCAATGAAATTGCAGTTTGCTTTATTTTGGAGATTTCTTCATCTTTCTGCATGAGTTGCTGTAAAAGCTTCTCCTTTTCCTTCTCTACCTCTGCCACTTCTACAGCCATTGAATGTTCTCCAGTAGGTAATTTTAGCTTTTTCCTCAATGTGGATATTTCTACCTCAGCACTTTGCATGAATTTCTGCACAACAGTCTTGTCACTGGGGTCTACTCCAATCTTTGTAAGGATTTTTTTCAATTCCTCATTCTGAACTGTTAAGGCTATTGAATTAGCCTTCTCTAACTTCAATTGTTTAATTACTTTTCCCAACATATTTTCTGCCTTTACTGCCATTGCATTAGTCTTTGTGAGGTCATTTACAATTAACTGACCTATTTGCATATGCAGATTCATTTTATCTATCAGTGGGATTTTATTCACATCCACAGTCACATTTATGGTGTTGAAACTGTTGGAAGAACCAATTGACATGTTTGTAGGATGTGACAAGGAAATTCTAAATTGATCTTTCTCAAAATCCATTATAGTCAACAATCTTGTTTGATCAGCAGCAACTTGATGTTCAACTTGGGCCTCCATGCTGATCTTCATCTTCTGATTTATTTCCTCAATTTGTGAAAACATTTGTTTAATCAAAGGCACCTGTTCATGAGAAGCTTCATGACTCCTGGGTGAAGCAGGAGCATTTTTCTCTTCTCCCAAATGTAAAGAAAAACCAGGTGAATTAGATGTAGGATCTTTAGCAAACTTTGTTCTCTTCTCGACTCCCTGCTCCTCATCCTCTAGATCAATAACCACTTCTTTGTTTTTTTTATTTGTTTTCTTTGCTATGACAAGAGTCTGAATATTTGCACCTACTGAACTCATCATACCTTTACTAGCTGTGTTCTCCTATTCTAGCCTACTTTCATGAATGAAAGCAGAGTACCCATTCTCAATTCTTCTATTTGAAATTACACCAAAAGGGTCATAAGCCCAAATTTATCCTAGTAGAATATACATCTCATCTAACATTCTTGTTACTTCATCAAATGCTTGCCTCATATTGACTATGAAAGGGCCTACAATCATGGGTAATTTATACATATGTCCTTTTTTCATAGGCACAAAATGAACCTAATCAACATTTAGGAACTGTCTAATAAACTCTAAAGAAAAAAGCCTCATTGGGACAAATGTTGGGAGTCTATAAGGCTCAACACTTGCTCCATATAGCCTTATTTCAGAGTAATCCTAAAAAAAAAACCAATCTCCATATTTGCAATTGTTTCCTAAATGTAAAAACTCTTGAGCTTTAGGTAAGAAATAGGGAGGAGGAATTCCATTCAATATCTTATATGCAACTGACATGTAATAGTTAGAAAAATAAAACAATCCAGCATCATTTTGCTCCCTTCTAACTACATCTGTCCAGAATATCACTGATTGCATTATTTTGTTTACATCCATAATATTTAGACTTAAATGCATGAATTCTTCCACATTCTGATATAAGAACAAGTATACTATCAATAAAGGAAATTTGAAAGAACCTATTAATGAAAGGCTCATTAGCTGTGAATTGACTGCTTCATGCCAATATGATGGAATATCCAGCACCATTCCTGGCTTCATCATCATAGAAAATATCCCTAGGACCGTTTTGTCCAATGTATTATCATCATTTTTACCTAGAATTTTTGCAATGTTACTTAATACAGGACGGGTATCTGCGTCAAAAACCTCCATAGAAAATTCCTTACAGTCTGGCTCAAAATGCTTCATGTCTGATTTCAAATAAAACATGAACTGATTAAACTCTTCACCTTCAATATTATCATAATAATGTACCAGCGAATTGTCAGAAATTTGGATGGACGACTCTGACTTAGGATAGAAAAGGGCTTGGTGGATTAACTAGGTGGACACTTGCAGAGTGTTCTCTTCTTGGGAACTCATAACAAAACACTTCCCATAAAGGATCAAATTAATCGATGTTTAACCATCAAATGTGGAACCTATTTATATAAAGTTTAAATGCTTAAACTTTAACTCAGGTATAGTGAACATACATATTTTTCATGCTAAAGTATAAGGATTTTGATACTTCAACATTTTCAATAATTTATAAATTTTATATTTTCAAATATTTGAAAAATAAAAGGATATGTAGATGATCCACAACATCTGGCTCCACCTGGGGATAGCGTTTTTTGCCACGAAACACTAAGGACCTGCAGATCAGTGCCTTCACTTCAGGCATGGAGTCAAAAATTGCTTGATGAGAAATATACAGTGATAGAAAATTGAATATGTACAATGATGAACTAACTGCTTTTAGTGCTGGAAATAATGTTTCAGATACTGCCCATTCACAGGCAATTCTACTGCTTCTCCATCAATATTTTCCAGCATGAAAGTGTTATTTGATATGACCTCAGAGATTTTGTAAGGACCATACCATAAAGGATCAAATTTACCATGTTTCCCTTTCTCTTCCTTCTAGTATCCCATCTTAATACCAGATCTCCAGTTTGAAACATGATTTCTCTTGCCTTTTTGTAAAAAATGGACTTCATTTTCTCCTGATAAGTGACCAAATTGTCTCTGACTTTATTTTTTCTTTCACTCAATTCTATCACCTTATTTAATCTTCTGATCAAGGCATTAAGTTCCTCTTGAGAGTCTTGAAGAAAAGATATTACTGGTCTTGCTAGCTGGGTGGGAAACAAAGCCTGAGCACCATATACCAATTCATAAGGTGACTTACCAGTGGATCTTCTAGTAGTCATCCTTACTTCCCATAAAGCAAAAATGAGCTTTCAATCCCAATTCTTCTGGTTCTCATTGATTGTTTTCTTCAAGATTTTCACCAATGTTTTATTAGATGATTCTACTAATCCATTTCCTTGAGGGTGATATGCTATAGAATGGGACAATATTACATTATAAGTTTGAAAAAAGTTTATAAACCTGACTAAGTTGAATACTTGAGCATTATCTGTTACAATCTTTACTGGACATCCAAATTTGCTGAAAATATTCTCTTCTAAAAACTTCATCACAACCAAATCATTTGCTTTTTTAGTAGGAATTTCCTCTACCCATTTTGTAAAATAATCAGTAGCAATTAGAATCCATTTAAATTGTCCACTTGATGGTGGATTAATCTCTCCAATGAAATCTAATCCCCATTGTCTGAAGGATTATTCAATAAACACGGGAAGAAGAGGTAAAGGAGCTAACCTTTTCTTTTCTACAAACAATTGGCATTTCTGGCAACTTCTAACAGTTCTGTATACATCAAAAATTAAAGAGGGCCAATAAAAACCTGATTTAAGGATCTTATGAGCAGTTACTTTCTAGCTATAATGACCTCCACACAAGCATTCATGGTATTCTTTAATCACCTCCATGGTTTCCTCTTCTGTCAAACATAACAACAACACACCAACAGGATCTTTCCAATACAACTTAGCTTTAATTATAACATAAGGTTGAGCCTTAAGTTTCAAAGCTCTGTACTTAACTTTGTTTATTGAAGGAGGACAAGAAAAGAAACACAGATAATGAATAATATCTTTATACCAGTTTGAACAGAGAAATTTATATTTAATTGGCAACTTTGTCTTAATCTGATCTATTTCTTCAATCACTTCATCTACAGGTGCAAGTAAGTTAATTCCCAAATCTTGGAAATTAGATTCTGTCAGCAATTTGGCTAGTCCCTGTCCTTTGACTAGATTTGTTGGTTTGATATCCAAATCATATTCTTGGATTTTGGAAATTCATTTTCCTCCTTTTCCTTCTACATCACTCTATACTAGCACATCTTTTACAACATAATTAGGCACATATGCTACTATTTGAGAATGAAGTACATAAATTCTGAAAGAATTTAATGATTTAACAAAAGCATATACCTACTTCTCCAGGATATTATACTTCAGCTCTGCACCTCTTAGGACTTTACTGAAAGAGGCTACAGGTTGTTCACTTCCTTCTTCATTTTTTTGTAATAACACAGCAACAACAGTAGAGGATGATGCAAATGAGAAGATTTGAAAAGGTTTCAAGTAATCTGGACTGATAAAAACATGAGCTTCTTGAAGAGCTTCTTTAATTCTACCAAAGTATTCTCTTGCATCTTTGTCCCATTTTACTTCAACATTATTTTTTAACATATCTTTTATTCTCCTGACAATCTCAGCATAATTCGAAACAAATCTTCTCAGGAAATTGATTTTTCCCAGAAACCTTTGGATATCCTTTTTACTTCTAGGAAGTGGAATTGTCTGTATGGCTTCAACCCTTGCTGGGTCAATCTTCACTCCTTGATTTGAAACTATTTGACCCAACAACTTACCTTCCTCTAAAGAAAACAAATATTTCTTGGTATTTAATGATAATCCAAATTTTCTACATTTCAAGAAGGCTTTTCGTAGGTGTTCTAAGTGCTCATCATCATAAATTGAAAAAATAGTAACATCATCAAGATAAATGACTATAAATTTATTACCTACAAAAGAAATATCAATTTCCCTTTGGAAAGTAGCTCCTACATTCATGAGGCCCAATGGCATCCTGGCATACATGAATGTTCCCCAAGGTGTGGTGAAAGTAGTTTTCTTTTGATCTTCCTTCTCCATTGCCACCTGATTATACCCAGAAAAACCATCAACCATAGATAACCTGAATGCTCCAGTTAATTTCTGTAGAACAAAATCCATCTTTGGTAAAGGATAATTATCCTTTAGGGAAGCTCTGTTCAAATTTCTGAAATCCACACACAATCTTATCTCTCCATTTTTCTTCCTGACTGGTACTAGATTGGAAACCCAATCTGAATATCTTAGTGGAACTATGATTTTTTATTGCAAAAGTTTCTTTACCTCTTTTTCAATTGGAGCCAGCAATAGTGGGTTAATTTGTTTGAGCTTCTGCTTGTGTGGCTTAACCCCATATTTCAGTGGTATTTTATGCTGAATAATATCTAGATAATAAGTTTTTAAATATTCATCTGACCATGCAAATACATCCATGAATTGTTTAAAAAGATCTATATACCTTTCTTTGTACTCCTTAGGAACTCCTTTAAACAATTTGACTATTTTAAGCTCATGTTGAGTTCCTAAATTACAGTCCTCCATTTCTCCATCTTGGGATACCTTTTTCTAGTTCACTTCCACATCATTAGCATCAAACAATCTCTCAAGAGGTACCAAACCTCTGGGAAAAATATTATCCTTCAACTGAATTATCTTTTGATCACCAATTGAATGTTTCAGATTTTTAGACATATTACTTTGACTACTTTCATCAACTTGTAAATCAATTTGACTATCTTCAAAATTTCCAATCATCGTTAAAAATTGATTAATCTGCTCATCATCCTCAAAAACCTGCCAATGCTTCACATTAACAGGGATGGAAGGCCTGTGTCTCAATTCAATTTCATAGCTCAACCTTGGATTAATAGGTGGCTTAAATGTACTGGCTGCAACTTCCAATGAATCTGACATTCTATTTTCTTCTCTTGGAATAAACTGTAAATTAAAAGCTTCAAACTAATTTTCAACTAGATCGCACACCTCATTTCTATAAGACCTCAATCTAGGATGTTTAGTTTGGCACCAATTCTTAATTTGTCTTATTATTAATTCATAATCACCAAAAACAAAGATACACTGAATTCTCATCTGTTTAGCTATTTGCAGACTTAGAATCAATGTTTCATACTCAGCTACATTATTAGAAGATTCAATTCCAATTTGAAGGAAAAAGGTAAAAAGTTACATTTAGGAGATATAAATATGAATCCAGCTCCAGTGCCCTCCTTAGAGAATGCACCATCAAAATAACACTTCCAAATTTTATTTGAACACAGCTCTTTATGTACGTTGGCTAAAGAGAGTCGATTTTGTGAATCTTCAGCAAATTCTGCATCTTCATGCAGCACGAAACAAGAGAGATCCTCCTTCTCTTGACCACAAATGGGGGAATTACCTGTATATTTCTTGGTAGTAGTTTTCAAAAATCTGGTTTCTCTGTATAACCTCCTTTCCTCCCCATTAAAAACAGGAATACTGGCATATGTGAAATCCAATTTCAAAACTCCTCCAAGCTTTTCCCCCCAAGGTCTAGACAAAAACATACCAAATCTGGCTGGAATATTTGCTACTACCACATCCATCACAATACACTTAGCTGTAATTTTGAGTCAAGGAAACAACCATATCTTTGATAAGACCTACACACTTCACCCTTTTTGAATCAAAGGAATAAAGTCTCTATATGGCTTGGTGATTTGTAAATTTAACTCTTTCGTCACAGACAGTGGCATTAGATTATGTGATGCACCAAAATCTAGCATACAATTATATAAAATGAAATCATGCAATAGAAATGATATATACAAAGGCGGTACAAAAGAATCTACCTCTTCAACATGAGGTCCAAAAGTAACCACTGGTTTCTCTTCTTGCAGATTCACTATATCACCCACCTCATCAGATTGAGATAAATTAATGAACTCTGCAATTTCTTTCTTATAACCAGGTGTTTTAACAACTCAAGAGGTGGTACTTGAATCTTTACTTTTTCTAACTCTTTAGACAAACTGAAATTTTGATTTTGTTTTGTTAACTTTTCAGGTTCTTCTTGGTTTTTGTTTGAATTTGCATGTTGATCAGGAACAGTAACAATATTCTCCAACATATTAGGGTCATTATGCTTTACTTGGAAGCCTCAGCTTTCTCCTTCTCTTTCTCTTTTTCTTGATTCATGGGCTGCTTCCCCTTATCTAAGTTTTTAATTGGATTCTTCTATGCTGGAGTCGCCATTGGAGTAGATACTGATTTTTATTCCTTTTCTTCATCATCCTGAGTTATCAACCTCTTTTTTTACCTCAAATCATATTTTTTATGCAACTCTGCTTGCATAAAATCAGTAAACTGTTTGAAATAATCATCCATTTCTTCTTGATCAAATGAGACATTAGATTCTTTACATTCTTCTGCATATTCTTTCTCACTTTCTTCTTCTGTTTCACCATCCTCCATATACACAGTAGAAATTTGATCCTCATCTTCTTTCTGATCATCATCAACAGAATGTGATGGTGCTGCCTCTATATATAAAGGTGGTTGGACTTGGTCTTGAAATTTTCTTTCTCTCTGTAGAATCTGTAGGGGTTGTTTTCTGAATTGGGGATTGAAAACCTCTCTGTTTTGTTGTGCAGGTTTCTTGTTGTCTAATTCCATCTTTACTAATTTGTTTGAAAATTTTTTAATGACCTCAGTCATGTCATCGATCTTTTGATCTTGTGATGAGTCTTCTTCTCTGGCTTTTCCTTTATCTTGAACCTTTCCAGCAGTAGTCATATTTGCCTCAATCTCTAAGGCATCAGTTTGAATCTGTTCAAGAGTGGATGATCTTATTTCTCTCAAGGTAAAACTGAAATCTGATGCAAATTCCCCAGCAAAAACAACCCTTGCTCCAATAGGAGGAGGTTTCATTTCCACAGGAAAAGTATTGTACACCTTATTAAACCTTTTGATAAAATCACTTATGTTTTTATTTGATTTTTTCTTTATAGTATTAAACTCTGTTAAAGAATAACCATGGTCTCTTTTTTCACCCCTTCTCTGGATGAATTGTATTTCTAATTCATCCCAATCATTGATTGAACCATTTGGTAATCCTTTAAACCATTTTCTTGCCTCTCTGCTTAGAGACTGCACAAAAAGTCTCATTACAACATCAAGATTTTCTACATTAAAATTTTCAGAAAAAGTGCAAAACAAAGGCAAGTGTTGTTCTACAGTTATTTCATCTTCACCAGTAAATATAGGAAGTAACTTAAGGTACTCCTGAGGCATTGCATACATTGCTTCGGGTAGATTTAATGGTGCATATCTATTCATCAAGAAAGCAAGGGCTACCGTTTTATCCCCTGATTGACTGCACCTTGAGTGGGGGTAAAATGAATACCAGTTGTAGGTGAGGATAAATGGGATGGAACAAATGATATAGGAAGGGGTAGATAAACAATAGTAGAAGAACTGGCAACTATTTTAGGTTGAGCTTCTGTGAATGGAAATGATATAGACTCAAAAGGTAGTTCTTCTAATGTTGGTTCTTAGAAATGAATGGGTGAGGGTAAGGATTCTTGTTTCGAGAAAATGAGTTTCTGGGAAATATCCTTGGAGGGTAAGATATGAGAACTATTGCCTGGTGCAAGCAGTGTGGCATCAGGTGTAGAAAATATTTTTGTTTTCTCGTACTTCTTTGAAATTAACTTTTCTAGATCTGATAGAATAGGGGATTTTTTCTGAGAGGTATTTGACCTCGTGTGAGGCCTCTTAGGAGCCAGAATTATTAAAATAAAGCACAACTTAGTATTTCCACCTCTCTGAACAAACAGAGGAAATATGAACAAAACCCATGGAAAACTTTGATTCTTCGTTCCCTGGCAATGACGCCAATTAATGTTGTACCTTTAGAGACAATCCCTTAGCTATGATACGGAATCAGTGCTTAAGACATTTATATGATTATGTCAGAAATATATGTCTCTATTTTATTAACCCTCAAGTATTTATGATCAAACCCTTAAATATCAAATATGATGAATGCTTCACAATGCTACCATTTGTAGATGTTGAATGAAGTGACTAGAAGAAAATGAAAGAAGAAGCCCAAACTGATATGCTATTTTATACAGAAAATATCACCTCAAACCCCAGAAGAAATATATGAAAGAAATAATTAAAACAAAGGAGCACCAATTAAGGTTTTTAACTCTTACATAAAGAAGTAAAAAGAGACCT
The DNA here is from genome assembly GCA_034641835.2 of Pinus albicaulis. Lineage (NCBI taxonomy): Eukaryota > Viridiplantae > Streptophyta > Pinopsida > Pinales > Pinaceae > Pinus > Pinus albicaulis. Next base: position 345,599,793 of record CM076581.1, on the reverse strand, counting down.
GCTGCTCATAACTTTTTTTTATTCATAGATAGAAAACACAGAATGTAAACTTGAATACATTTCAAAATAAACAAAATTCTAGAAACTTGCTTACTCATTCATTAATATTTGAATCTCCGAGTACAAAAATGATTGTGTGAAGGTCCAAAAATCGGAACCTTTCTTTCTCTTGAAAATTACATTAAATACAGTAAAAAGTAGTTTGGAACTGCTGTAACCAATTCTAACTACCAAAACTACTTAAGACTTTGAAGGTTGTCTATTACATGCCTTGAAAATGTCTTATTACAATTACATTGTCTTCAGAAAATAATATAAAATAAACATCCTAATCTATAGGAATTGCTGACGATGTGGCTTCTTTTTCTGGGTCAACTGATTTGTTTTCCTTTGATGCTGATCCTTTAGGCAGGTCTATTGCCCAAGATCTGCACTTTTTCCATATTTATACCTTCATCCTGGATGAATGTGTTAGATTGTGATATTCCAATCTGAATGCAGTAATTCGATCATAGGACGACCTTTCTATGAAAAGAGTCTTTACCATCCACAATAGTTGAAAATGCCTCTGCAAGAAGTTAACCATTGTTTCTCCTTTAAGCACTTGGGTCTTTTCATGCCTGTTATCACCTTTGCTTTTTGTCAATACAAGTAAGTTTTCATATGAATTCCATGGCAAAATATTTCCTTCAGCTCCCAAAAATGATGGCAAGCCTACTCTTGTTATTTTGTCAAATGACTTATCAAACTGACTTACTGCTTCCTTGATTTTTGTTAGCTTCTTTTCTATAGCCCTTTTGAGATCATTTATGATAATCATTTTGTTAATTTCTACTGCATACAACATTTTGTCCTGCATGTTATTCTCCTCTAATTCCTGATCTGATTTAGAGTTAATAGATTCAATGAATCTTCTGGCCCAAATGGCTCTATTAATTGCTTTTTGTTTATCATACATGATTGGTTATTCACATTCTAAAATAAGACTTTTCTCTTTTGCAAATATCATCAAGAAGCACCAATTAGATTTCATTTCTGAGATGATATCAGTCCAAATGATATCTTTGGCTTGTATCAGTGAGAGATTTCCTTTCAACCTTTCTTTGAGATTTTTAATCTCAGCTTTAGCATTTCGGAAATCTGTTTTGTACTTGTCAGCTTCATTTTCTATGAATTTAATCAACTTTGTTGCAGTATCCAGATCTGTTTGAGCCTTCTTCCAATCTCTTTCAGCCATCTGAAACTCAGTATTTAATTGAACAATCTATGCTTAAGGATCATCATTACCTGTAGGAAAAACAAAAGTACAACTATGGTTATCAATATGATTTTGCAATGAAATTGCAGTTTGTTTTATTTTGGAGATTTCTTCATATTTTTGCATGAGTTGCTGTAAAAGCTTCTCCTTTTCCTTCTCTACCCCTGCCACTTCTACAACCATTGAGTGTTCTCTAGTAGGTAATTTTAGCTTTTTCCTCAATGTGGATATTTCTACCTCAACACTTTGCATGAATTTCTGCACAACAGTCTTGTCACTGGGGTCTACTCCAATATTTATAATGATTTTTTTCAATTCCTCATTCTGAATCGTTAAGGCTCTTGAATTAGCCTTCTCTAACATCAATTGTTTAATTACTTTTCCCAACATATTTTCTGCCTTTACTACCATTGCATTAGTCTTTGTGAGGTCATTTACAATTAACTGACCTGTTTTCATATGAAAATTCATTTTATCTATCAGTGGGATTTTATTCACATCCAAGTTCACATTTACGGTGTGTTAGCACCCAATCTGAACCTCGGGCTGAAAAAGGAAAATCAGGGTAACAACTAAACCACGCTTAGCCTTGTAGCTAGCCCTACAAGGACAGGAGAGGGCTCTCTCCGAAGAATAGATATTCGATAAAGCAATAATGAAACTGATTTAGGCTAGGTATATATATGGAAAAAGAGTTTTTATGAATGACTGAAATCTTTAGGGATGTATGGGGCAAAAGGACAGCCTGAGCTGAGGAATTAAATCAAGGACACATGATGTTTCATGGGGCAAGGTAGGCAGGAGGTTTAGCATTCAAATTGAAATAAGGAGAAGTGGAAAGAATGTTGAGAAGCTGAAAAGGGCATAATACATGGATCCTTTTCAAACAGAAGAAAGCACACTGAGTATGAATGAGTCCCTAAGGTAGAGCATATAAAATGGATTCTACCTTTCTAACTTGGAAACATTCAACTGGAAATGTTTATAGATGAATGATGAAACATAACAATGTACATAGGAACACAGAAGAGAGACATATGCTAAAACTCATACCACATGAATCCCACAAATCAGAGCTGCATCACTTTATTAATTCCCTGCCAACTATACAAAAGGAGCGCAAAGCTCACTGCCACACTGTTCCCCTACTTCTGAGTTTTTCAGACCTTAGCCTTTCAGCCCCCTTTACAAAATGATGAGTGTTTACAATAAATAGACAGTTTTGCATGAATACAAATAGATGGGGAGAGGAGAAATCACAACTGAAGATGGAAAGCCAAAATCCAACAGTCTCTCGGTAACGGGAGAGCAGCGTTACTTTGTTCCACTTGAAATTCACTGATAACCAAATGGGAAGGAGAAAACCTGTAGTGTGGATCCCTTTGAATCATAACCGAAGATGTGACTGTTACAATTTTATTTCTCGGCCCCTGACATTTCAATTTCCTTTAGTTCTTTATTCTCTGGTCTTCAATAGAATGTTGATAAAATGAATTTATTCTTTTTCGTGAAGGGAAAAATGCGTTTAAATGGGAAAAGGGAAAGGAAATGGAGGCGGGACCCATATGGAAATCATAATCGGAGATCGGGCGGAAGAGGGATATATATAACACAGTAATCGCAATCGCAAATCGGGAGGTGGGACGGAGCGGAATGGCGTATAGAATAGTTCTGATGCGATTGAGGGGGGAAAACCCTTTGTACCAAAATTTCGAGTTAACAAGGAAACAGGCCCTTTATTATATGAATGGGCGGAAGCACTGATGGTGGGACCCAAGGGCCAATCGCACTCGCAAATCGGAAGGAGAAAGTAATCGCAATCGGAACAATCGGGAGGATAGTAGCGATCGGAGGAGGGGATGTGATTCATTGTGGGCCGTCCGATCGACGGGGAAGATCGACGGTTGTAGGTTAATCGGGGGCGAGCCATCGGCGAGAGTCAATCAGAGGGGGGATTTAAAACAATGCGATTGGAACATTGTGATTGGCGGAGGACCGTTGGATTAGATGATGAGATCGACAGCTCTGGTGTAATCGGGAGTATGTCAATCGGAGAGGGACTTATGGAAGCACCGATTGTGATGGTGCGATTGGATGTAGGCCGTCCGATCTACAGGGAAGATTGACGGTGCTGGGTCAATTGGGGTTGTTAATCGGAGGTCGTGATCGGAGGGGAATGCGATTGATCGCAATCGGAGGATTGGGGGAGGGACTTGCGATCAGGCGGATCGGGGGATGGTGCGATTGGCCAATCGGAAGGGGCAGGACTTGCGATCAATCACATCGGAGTCTTTTGCGATTGGGGTGATCGGAAGGAAAGATGCGATCGGGAGATCGGAAGGAAAGACTGCGATTGATCGGATCGGAGTTTTATGCGATGGGCCAATCGAAACATTCAAATAAACGTTGCGATTTGCGATTGAAAAACCTTTGTGATTGCGATTTATAACAAAGACTTTAGCTTTATATCATAAGGTTTATATTATATGCGTAGTGGGGAAGTGATATATATGGCGGGGGCTTATATATGATATAACTTTGCTTACAAGGTCTATGGGTGTGGGAAAGGGGAAGTGGTTTTAATTAAATCGCATTTGTATTTATAATGCAATTTTATAATCGGAAAGTGAGAAAGGGGTTTTAAAGGGATTTGATCATAAAGTTAAAGGGGAAACATGGGAAATATGGGGGTTTAGGGAATAGAGGGCTTTTACTTCACTTAAGCATAAAATCCAATCCGAAAGTCAGTTTTGAGAGTGTAGTATACCGTTGGAAAGCTCTTTCCGGGCTCTTTCTGATGGATCTGCTTTGAATATGATTTGGTATCGAACATGCTGTGGAAAATTTCTCTGAAGGAAGGGACATCACTTTGTGGAGATAACAACTTCTGAATTGTGACTGAAAAGCAAAGTATTATATTTTCACCTCAAAACATGGTTTTGAGGTGAAAATTGCACCAAACAGAATAAATGATATCTTTGGTCTTCCTGGTGCTGTGCCTTTGTATTTATTGACTTCCTCATGACCTTGCTGATCTTTATTGACACTTGACTCATTAATTTGACCGTGGTGAAACCTTTAGAGACTAATGAGACCCATCTTATGACCTACTGATATGATTTTGAGAATGAAAGAGACTAATGACTGAAGACCATAGGGAGGAAAATCAACAACTACCTCATGAGGGAAAACTGATAAAAATTACTACCGTCAATGAATCCATGACCTAGCGGAATGGTGAAATTTTATTCGGTATGAGACACCTAATATGCAAATGCAAAAGAGCAGTTTTGATCACTGATGGCAGTATGACTGGACTGACACTAACATTGGCTCCAATGGGGATGGTAGCTCCTTGGAGGTGCCAAGAACACCGTAGACCAAGTAGCCTTATCCATTGGGCATGGAGTCAATAGCTAAAAACCAAACTGAATACTGAAAGAAACTTGACCCAACAAACTGACTCAAAAAGTGACTCAAAGCTAACCTAGACAAAAAAACTTGACATTTGAAGCTTTGGTGGTAGTATATGACCAAGACTTGAGGTTTCAAATCTTGATGATAGCCACATGTGATTCTAGAAGGCCAATGTACCATCATGCTATATCAAAATGCCAATGTAACCAGTCAAGAAGATGCCTCCTTGAATGATTCTTCTGATCAGATCCTCTGGTCAACAATAGATACTTGCAACTGGGCATCCAAAAGCATGGTTGACCATGATCTCCTTCATCACTGAATACTGCAATAATTACCTTCAACTGTGGCCCACCAACAAAATTTTGCCCAGGTCTGAAAAACAGAAGATTTACCTCTATTTGAGAAGAAACAAGGTGTCTTCTTCTCTTCAGATTCGATCTTTCTTCTATACAGTACTGAGTAAGAGTATATTCTTGGTCTTCAAAAATTTCGAACAAGTAGATGAGAAGCGATTTCCTCTTGAAATAACATTTCCAAAACATGAGACATGGGAAGAATCGAATGGCGGTCTGAATGTTACGATCTTCCATGAGATCTGAATATATTGTAGGTCATCTTCACATGATATAACAACCGGATTATCATGTTGCTCATCATATTCATCAATCATAAGAGAATAAACTTCAAATGTTTCTGGAGATCCAACACTGTCATTTCTATCATCTACCAACGATTCATCCAAAGGAACAAAGATCTCGTCTTGTTTTTCATAGAGGGAATGGATTACCTTCTCGTGAAGATCTAGTTCTGGTGGGATGAGAGCATTTAGATCTGTAGCTCTGTTTTCTTCATTTGAGGTGTCCTCGACAGTAGAGCACTCCATGATGGGATCTGGAACAACATACTCATCGTTACATTTTGAATCAGGATCTAGTTTATCTTTATCGCCATCTGAGATAGGGTCCTCGTTTTCCTGCATATCATCCTTTATCTCAATCAAATCTGAAATAAAACTTTGTCTTCCATCATTTTCAACCGTATGGAATTCTTCAACCTGCTGATCTTGATAAGTATCCTCTAAGATTTCTGCGTGTTACTGAAACGGATTTTCATACAATGCTTCCATGATTTCTTCGTCCATGAATTCGTCATCTCCATAAAAATTCTCCATATCTTTAATGAAATTATTAACGTGTTTACAACAATTCTGCACTAGTATTAAGGATGGACAAGATTATTTATATCTTTGAAAGAATATGGTATGAAAATCCTTTAAACAATAAATACAACCAGGTGGCAAACTTTCATACCAAGATCGAGCTTCATCTTCCAGAGTAGCCATAAACATTTTCATCAAACAGTCTTCAGGAAAATCGATCTTTAATTTATGCACATGGATGTGAAATTTCACCAGATGAAGAGCAACATCATCACCTTCCACATTTCTGAACATAGGCAAATTCTGAAGCCAATCCACCTTGGGCATTTTATTTGGGAAACCTGGAATATGATCTCGGCTCATGGGAGCATACCTTCTTGCAATACGTTCCATCTTAAAAATCTTTAAAGCTACTGATCTTCCTGCAGTGGAGTCACCATGAAGGATTTGATTTTCTGGATCTTTCAGTGAATGGAGTCACCAGGTGAATGTTTTCAGCCTTTATATGCATCTGGTTGTTGTTCACCATCAACACTCAGATCTAAACTTTGTCATCCTTTACCAGGAAAATATTACTGGGGTGATTAATCTTCTATGCAAAAAGTTTGTAATTATGATTCCCCAGTATGGTCGCCAGAGATGTTAGCACCCAATCTGAACCTCAGGCTGAAAAAGGCAAATCAGGGTAACAACTAAACCACACTTAGCCTTGTAGCTAGCCCTACAAGGACAGGAGAGGGCTCTCTTCGAAGAATAGATATTCGATAAAGCAATAATGAAACTGATTTAGGCTAGGTATATATATGGAAAAAAAGTTTTGATGAATGACTGAAATCTTCAGGGATGTATGGGGCAAAAGGACAGCGTGAGCTGAGGAATTAAATCAAGGACACAGGATGTTTCATGGGGCAAGGTAGGAAGGAGGTTTAGCAATCACATTGAAATAAGGTGAAGTGGAAAGACTGTTGAGAAGCTGAAAAGGGCATAATACATGGATCCTTTTCAAACAGAAGAAAGCACACTGAGTATGAATGAGTCCCTAAGGCAGAGCATATAAAATGGATTCTACCTTTCTAACTTGGAAACATTCAACTGGAAATGTTTATAGATGAATGATGAAACATAACAATGTACATAGGAACACAGAAGAGAGACATATGCTAAAACTCATACCACATGAATCCCACAAATCAGAGCTGCATCACTTTATTAATTCCCTGCCAAAATGTACAAAAGGAGCGCAAAGCTCACTGCCACACTGTTCCCCTACATCTGAGTTTTTCAGACCTTAGACTTTCAGCCCCCTTTACAAAATGATGAATGTTTAAAATAAATAGACAGTTTTGCATGAATACAAATAGATGGGGAGAGGAGAAATCACAACTGAAGATGGAAAGCCAAAAGCCAACAATCTCTCGGTAAAGGGAGAGTAGCGTTACTTTTTTCCACTTGAAATTCACTGATAACCAAATGGGAAGGCGAAAACCTGTAGTGTGGATCCCTTTGAATCATAACCGAAGATGTGACTGTTACAATTTTATTTCTCGGCCCCTGACGTTTCAATTTCCTTTAGTTCTTTATTCTCTGGTCTTCAATAGAATGTTGATAAAATGAATTTATGCTTTTTCGTGAAGGGAAAAATGCGTTTAAATGGGAAAAGGGAAAGGAAATCGAGGCGGGACCCATATGGAAATCGCAATCGGAGATCGGGCGGAAGAGGGATATATATAACACAGTAATCACAATCGCAAATCGGGAGCTGGGACGAAGCGGAATGGCGTATAGAATAGTTCCGATGCGATTGAGGGGGGAAAACCCTTTGTACCAAAATTTCGAGTTAACAAGGAAACATGCCCTTTATTATATGAATGGGCGGAAGCACTGATGGTGGGACCCAAGGACCAATCGCACACTCAAATCGGAAGGAGAAAGTAATCGCAATCGGAAGAATCGAGAGGATAGTTGCGATCGGAGGAGGGGATGCGATTCATTGTGGGCTGTCTGATCGGCGGGGAAGATCGGCGGTTGTAGGTTAATCGGGGGCGAGCCATCGGCGAGAGTCAATTGGAGGGGGGATTTAAACAATGCGATTGGAACATTGCGATTGGCGGAGGACCGTTGGATTAGATGATGAGATCGACGGCTCTGGTGTAATCGGGAGTATGTCAATCGGAGGGTGTCAATCGGAGAGGGACTTATGGAAGCGTCGATTGTGATGGTGCGATTGGATGTAGGCCGTCCGATCTGCGGGGAAGATCGACGGTGCTGGGTCAATCGGGGTTGTTAATCGGAGGTCGTGATCGGAGGGGAATGCGATTGATCGCAATCGAAGGATTGGGGGAGGGACTTGCGATCAGGCGGATCGGGGGATGGTGCGATTGGCCAATCGGAAGGGGCAGGACTTGCGATCAATCGCATTGGAGTCTTTTGCGATTGGGGTGATCGGAAGGAAAGATGCGATCGGGAGATCGGAAAGAAAGACTGCGATTGATCGGATCGGATTTTTATGCGATGGGCCAATCGGAAAATTCAAATAAACGTTGCGATTTGTGATTGAACAACCTTTGCAATTGCGATTTAGAACAAAGACTTTAGGTTTATATTATATGTGTAGTGGGGAAGTGATATATATGGCGGGGGCTTATATATGATATAACTTTGCTTACAAGGTCTATGGGTGTGGGAAAGGGGAAGTGGTTTTAATTAAATCGCATTTGTATTTATAATGCAATTTTATAATCGGAAAGTGAGAAAGGGGTTTTAAAGGGATTTGATCATAAAGTTAAAGGGGAAACATGGGAAATATGGGGGTTTAGGGAATAGAGGGCTTTTACTTCACTTAAGCATAAAATCCAATCCGAAAGTCAGTTTTGAGAGTGTAGTATACCGTTGGAAAGCTCTTTCCGGGCTCTTTCTGATGGATCTGCTTTGAATATGATTTGGTATCGAACATGCTGTGGAAAATTTCTCTGAAGGAAGGGACATCACTTTGTGGAGATAACAACTTCTGAATTGTGACTGAAAAGCAAAGTATTATATTTTCACCTCAAAACATGGTTTTGAGGTGAAAATTGCACCAAACAGAATAAATGATATCTTTGGTCTTCACCAGTGTTAACAACTGTATTGGTAGCTTTCCCTCATGACGTACTTTGATCTTTATTGACATTTGACTCATTAATTTGACCATGGTGAGACCCTAGAAACTAATGAGACCCATAATATGACCTACTGATATGATTTTAAGAATGAAAGTGAATAATGACTGAATATCATAGAGAGGAAAATCAGCAAGTTTCACATGAGGGAAAACTGATGAAGAATTACTACCATCAATGAATCCATGACCTAGCGGAATGGTGAAATTGATTATTATGGGACTCCTAATATGTAAATGCAAAGAGTAACTTTGATCACTGATGGCAGTATGACTAGACTGACGCTAACATTGGCTCCAATGGGGATGGTAGCTCCTTTGGAGGTGCCAAGAACACTGTAGACCAAGTAGCCTTATCCATTGGGCATGGAGTCAATAGCTAAAAACCAAACTGAATACTGAAAGAAACTTGACCCAAAAAACTGACTCAAAAGCGACTCAAAGCTAACCTAGACAAAACTTAACATTTAAAGCTTGATGGCAGTATATGACCAAGACTTGAGGTTTCAAATCCTGATGATAACCACCTGTGTTTCTAGAAGGCCAATGTACCATCATGCTATACCAAAATGCCAATGTAACCAATCAAGAAGATGCCTCCTTGATTGATTCTCCTGATCAGATCCTCTGGTCAACAATAGATACTTGCAACTGAGCATCCAAAAGCATGGTTGTGCCCGATCTGCCATCTAGAATCTTATAATGATACCTTCAACTACAGTGCAACAAAAGTTTTCACTTTGAGTCCTGAAAAACTCACAGAAGATTTACCTCTCTTTGAAGAAACAAGGTGTCTTCTTCTCTTGATTGATCTTTCTTAATAATGCTCACTTTAGTAAGAGTATGTGCAGTCTTCAAGAATTTAAGACAAGTAGATGGCTTGATTTCCTCTTGAAAAAAACATTTAAAACATGAGACATAGGGAAGAAGAATAAGATAGGTGCAGATATTACGGAATGTACATGGTACGAATATATTGTAGGTCATCTTCACATGATATAACAACCAGATTATCATGTTGCTCATCATATTCATCAATCATAAGAGAAGAAACTTCAAATGTTTCTGGAGATCCAACACTGTCATTTCTATCATCTACCAATGATTCATCCAAAGGAACAAAGATCTCGTCTTGTTTTTCATAGAGGGAATGGATTACCTCCTCGTGAAGATCTAGTTCTGGTGGGATGAGAGCGTTTAGATATGTAGCTCTGTTTTCTTCATTTGAGGTGTCCTTGACAATACAACTCTCTTTTATGGGACCTGGAACAACATGTTCTTCCTCATCACATTTCATCTCTAGATCTGATTTATCGTCATCACTATCTGAGATCGAAACATCATTTTCCTGCGTATCATCCTTTATTTCAACCAGATCTGAAATAAAACACTGTCTTTCATCATTTTCAACTGTATGGAATTCTTCAACCTGCTGATCTTGATAAGTATCCTCTAAGATTTCTCCGTGTTGTTGAAACGGATTTTCATACAATGTTTCCATGATTTATTCGTCCATGAATTCGTCATATCCATAAAAATTCTCCATATCTTTAATTAAATTATTAACGTGTTTACAAAAATTTTGCACTAGTATTAAGGATGGATAAGATTCTTTATATCTTTCGAAGAATATGGTATGAAAATATTTTAAACAATAAATACAACCAGGTGGCAAACTTTCATACCAAGATCGAGCTTCATCTTCCAGAGTAGCCATAAACATTTTCATCAAACAGTCTTCAGGAAAATCGATCTTTAATTTATGCACATGGATGTGAAATTTCACCAGATGAAGAGCAGCATCATCACCTTCCACATTTCTGAACATAGGCAAATTCTGAAGCCAATCCACCTTGGGCATTTTATTTGGGAAACCTGGAATATGATCTCGGCTCATGGGAGCATACCTTCTTGCAATACGTTCCATCTTAAAAATATTTAAAGCTACTGATCTTCCTGCAGTGGAGTCACCATGAAGGATTTGATTTTCTGGATCTTTTAGTGAATGGAGTTGCCAGGTGAATGTTTTCAGCCTTTATATGCATCTGGGTCTTTTCATGCCTGTTATCACCTTTGCTTTTTGTCAATACAAGTAAGTTGTCATATGAATTCCATGGAAAAATATTTCCTTCAGCTCCCAAAAATGATGGCAAGCCTACTCTTGTTATTTTGTCAAATGACTTATCAAACTGACTTACTGCTTCCTTGATTTTCGTTAGCTTCTTTTCTACAGCCCTTTTGAGATCATTTATGATAATCATTTTGTTAATTTCTACTGCATACAACATTTTTTCCTGCATGTTATTCTCCTCTAATTCTTGATCTGATTTAGAGTTAATAGGTTCAATGAATCTTCTGGCCCAAATGGCTCTATTAATTGCTTTTTGTTTATCAGACATGATTGGTTCTTCACATTCTAAAATAAGACTTTTCTCTTTTGCAACTATCATCAAGAAGCACCAATTAGATTTCATTTCTAAGATGATATCAGTCCAAATGATATCTTTGGCTTGTATCAGTGAGAGATTTCCTTTCAACCTTTCTTTGAGATTTTTAATCTCAGCTTCAGCATTTCGGAAATCTGTTTTGTACTTGTCAGCTTCATTTTCTATGAATTTAATCAACTTTGTTGCAGTCTCCAGATCTGTTTGAGCCTTCTTCCAATCTCTTTCAGCCATCTGAAACTCAGTATTTAATTGAACAATCTATGCTTAAGGATCATCATTACCTGTAGGAAAAACAAAAGTACAACTATGGTTATCAATATGATTTTGCAATGAAATTGCAGTTTGTTTTATTTTGGAGATTTCTTCATCTTTCTACATGAGTTGCTGTAAAAGCTTCTCCTTTTCCTTCTCTACCCTTGCCACTTCTGCAACCATTGAGTGTCCTCTAGTAGGTAATTTTAGCTTTTTCCTCAATGTGGATATTTCTACCTCAGCACTTTGCATGAATTTCTGCACAACAGTCTTGTCACTGGGGTCTACTCCAATCTTTATAATGATTTTTTTCAATTCCTCATTCTGAATCGTTAAGGCTCTTGAATTAGCCTTCTCTAACATCAATTGTTTAATTACTTTTCCCAACGTATTTTCTGCCTTTACTGCCATTGCATTAGTCTTTGTGAGGTCATTTACAATTAACTGACCTGTTTGCATATGCAAATTCATTTTATCTATCAGTGGGATTTTCTTCACATCCACATTCACATTTACGGTGTTGAAACTGTTGGAAGAACCAATTGACATGTCTGTACGATGTGACAAGGAAATTCCAAATTGATCTTTCTCTAGATCCATTATAGTCAACAATCTTGTTTAATCAACAACAACTTGATGTTCAGCTTGGGCCTCCATGCTGATCTTCATCTTCTGATTTCTTTCCTCAATTTGTGAAAACATCTGTTTAATCAAAGGCACCTGTTCATGAGAAGCTTCATGACTCTTGGGTGAAGCAGGAACATTTTTCTCTTCTCCCAAATGTAAAGAAAAACCATGTGAATTAGATGTAGGATATTTAGAAAACTTTGTTCTCTTCTCGGCTCCCTGCTCCTCATCCTCTATATCTATAACCACTTCTTTGTTTTTTTTTTCTCTGCTATGACAAGAGTTTGAATATTTTCACCTACTGAACTCATCATACCTTTAATAGCTTCCTTCTCCTGTTTTGGCCTACTTTCATTAATGAAAGCAGAGTACCCATTCTCAATTCTTCTATTTGAAATTACACCAAAAGGGTCATAAGCCCAACTTTCTCCTAGTAGCATATACATATCATCTAACATTATTGTTACTTCATCAAATGCCTGCCTCATATTGACTATGAAAGGGCCTACAATCATGGGTAATTTATACATATGTCCTTTTTTCATAGGCACAAAATTAACCTGATCAACATTTAGGCTCTGTCTAATAAACTCTAAAGAAAAAAGCCTCATTGGTACAAATGTTGGGAGTCTATAAGGCTCAACACTTGCTCCATATAGCCTTATTTCAGAGTAATCCTAAAAAACAAACCAATATCCATATTTGCAATTGTTTCCTAAATGCAAAAACTCATGAGCTTTAGGTAAGAAACAGGGAGGAGGAATTCCATTCAATATCTTATATGCAACTGACATGTAATAGTTAGCAAAATCAAACAATCCAACATCATTTTTCTCCCTTCTAACTACATCTATCTAGAATATCACTGATTGCCTTATTTTGTTTACATCCATAATATTTAGACCTAAATGCATGAATTCTTCCACATTTTGATATAAGAACAAGTATACTATCAATGAAGGAAATTTGAAATAACCTGTTAAAAAAAGGCTCATTAGCTGTGAATTGACTACTTCCTGCCAATATGATGGAATATCCAGCACCATTCCTGGCTTCATCATCATAGCAAACATCCCTAGGACTGCTTTGTCCACTGTATTATCATCATTTTTACCCAGAATTTTTGATATGTTACTTAATACAGGACGAGTTTCCGCATCAAAAACCTCCATAGCAAATTCCTTACAGTCTGGCTGAAAATGCTTCATGTCAAGTTTCAAATAAAACATGAACTGATTAAACTCTTCAACTGCAATATTATCATAATAATGTACCAGTGAATCGTCAGAAAATTGGATGGATGACTTTGACTCAGGATAGCATAGGGCTTGGCAGATTAACTGGGTGGACACTTGCATAATGTTCTCTCCTTGGGAATTCATAACAAAACACTTCCCTGGATACATGACTGACACCAACCAATAGATAAATTCAGGGAAAATATGGGTCTTGGGAATGCATGCAGAAAGAATGTCGGACTTGACCATGGTAGAATAAACAAGGGAAGAAATATCATTCAAGATAACTTGTTGATAGAAAGGAAGGTGAATTACAGAACATATGGTATCTTGAATATCCCTCTCAGTATCCATGAGAGGGATATGACTAGCTGAACCTGATAGAGATGACCATTTAGCCATGGTTGAAAATTTACGCAAGAATAATTCACAGGGTGGTCAAATTTGTGTAGGTGGCAGAAAGCTAAAATAGGGTGCAACGCAACAAATTACAAGTGTTTTGAAAAAGAAATGAAAATCTTCTTTAAATAGGTGGCACGACTTTTAAATTTAATGTTGATAAGACGCGCCATCGAGCCGTTGATTCCATCCGACGTGGAAGACAACTGTGAACTTCTCAGTGTCTCACATCACTGCGGGGGCTCCTAGGGTACGGAAGAAAATTTTGGTTGGTGCCCTCGCAGTCGATCTCCACCGTTCATCTCTGTTGTCCCCGCAGTCAACCTGGTCAACTGTGGAGGCACTCGTCTCGATATCTTGCGCGCTGATTGTGCCCGCAGGTTGGGCCTTTTGGTAGGAACTTTTATCATTAGCACTTTCCGCCCAACAAATTAATCGATGTTTAACCATCAAATGTGGAACCTATTTATATAAAGTTTAAATGCTTAAAATTTAACTCAAGTATAGCGAACATACATATTTTTCATGATAAAGTATAAGGATTTTGATACTTTAACATATTTTGCAATAATTTCTAATTTTTATATTTTCAAATATTTGAAAAATAAAAGGATATGTAGATGATCCACAACATCTGGTTCCACCTAGGGATAGTGTTTTTTGCCACGAAACACTAAGGACTTGCAAATCAGTGCCTTCACTTCTGGCATGGAGTAAAAAATTTCTTGTTGAGAAATATACAGTGAGAGAAAACCGAATATGTACAATGATGAACTAACTACTTTTAGTGTTGGAAATAATGTTTCAGATATTGCCCATTCACAGGAAATTATACTGCTTCTCCATCAAGATTTTCCAACATGAAAGTGTTATTTGATCTGGCCTCAGAGATTTTGTAAGGATCGTACCATAAAGGATCAAATTTACCATGTTTCCCTTTCTCTTCCCTTCTGGTATCCCATCTTAATACCAGATCTCTAGTTTGAAACATGATTTCTCTTGCCTTTCTGTAAAAAATGGACTTCATTTTCTCCTGATAAGTGACCAATTTGTCTCTGACTTTATTTCTTCTTTCACTCAATTCTATCACCTTATTTAATCTTCTGATCAAGGCATTAGGTTCCTCTTGAGAGTCTTGAAGAAAAGATATTATTGGTCTTGCTAGCTGGGTGAAAAACAAATCCTGAGCACCATATACCAATTCATAAGGTGACTTACCAGTGGATCTTCTAGTAGTCATCCTTATTGCCAATAAAGAAAAAATGAGCTTTAAATCCCAATTCTTATGGTTCTCATTGATTGTTTTCTTCAAGGTTTTCACCAATGTTTTATTAGATGATTCTGCTAATCCATTTCCTTGAGGGTGATATGCTGTAGAATGGGAAAATATTACATTATAAGTTTGAAAAAAGTTTATAAACCTGACTGAGTTGAATACTTGAGCATTATCTATTAAAATCTTTATTGGACATCCAAATCTTCTAAAAATATTCTCTCCTAAAAACTTCATCAGAACCAAATCATTTGCTTTTCTAGTAGGAATTTCCTCTACCCATTTTGTAAAATAATCAGTAGCAGTTAGAATCCATTGAAACTGCACACTTGATGGTGGATTAATCTCTCCAATGAAATCCAATCCCCATTGTCTGAAGGGTTCTTCAATAAACACATGAAGAAGAGGTAAAGGAGCTAACCTTTTCTTTTCTGCAAACAATTGGCATTTCTGGCAACTTTTAACAGTTTTGTATACATCAACAAATAAAGAGGGCCAATTAAAACCTGATTTAAGGATCTTATGAGCGGTTACTTTCCAGCTGTAATGAACTCCACACAAGCATTCATGGTATTCTTTAATCACCTCCATGGTTTCCTCTTCTATCAAACATAACAAAAACACAACAATAGGATCTTTCCAATACAACTTAGCTTCAATGATAACATAAGGTTGAGCCTTAAGTTTCAAAGTTCTGTACTTACCTCTGTTTATTGAAGGAGGACAAGAAAAGAAACACAGATAATGAATAATATCTTTATACTAGTTTGAACAGAGAAATTTATATTTAATTGCCAACTTTGTCTTAATCTGATCTATTTCTTTAGTCACTTCATCTACAGGTGCAAGTAAACTAATTCCAAAAGCTTGGAAATTAGATTCTGTCAGCAATTTGGCCAGTCCCTGTCCTTTGACTAGCTTTGTTGGTTTGATATCCAAATCATATTCTTGGATTTTGGCGATCCATTTTCCTCTTTTTCCTTCTACATCACTTTATACTAGCACATCCTTTACAGTAGAATTAGGCACATATGCTACTATTTGAGAATGAAGTACATAAGTTTTGAAAGCCTTTAATGATTTAACTAATTCACATACCTGCTTCTCCAGGATATTATACTTCAGCTCTGCATCTTTTAGGACTTTGCTGAAAAAGGCTACAGGTTGTTCACTTACTTCTTCATTTTTTTGTAATAACACAACAACAACAGTAGAGGATGATGCAAATGAGAAGATTTGAAAAGGTTTCAAGTAATCTGGACTGATCAGAATAGAAGCTTATTGAAGAGCTTCTTTAATTCTACCAAAGGATTGTCTTACATATTTGTCCCATTTTACTTCAACATTATTTTTTAACATATCTGTTATTCTCCTGACAATCTCAGCATAATTCAGAACAAATCTTCTTAGGAAATTGATTTTTCCCAGAAACCTTTGGATATCCTTTTTACTTCTAGGAAGTGGAATTTTTTGTATGGCTTCAACCCTTGCTGGGTCAATCTTCACTCCTTGATTTGAAACTATGTGACCCAACAACTTACCTTCCTCTAAAGAAAAAAAATATTTCTTGGGATTTAATGATAATCCAAATTTTCTGCATTTCAAGAAGGCTTTCCGTAGGTGTTCTAAGTGCTCATCATCAGAACCTGAAAAAATAGTAACATCATCAAGATAAATGACTACAAATTTATCACCTACAAAAGAAATATCAATTGCCCTTTGGAAAGTAGCTCCTGCATTCATGAGGCCGAATGGCATCCTGGCATACATGAATTTTCCCCAAGGTGTGGTGAAAGCAGTTTTCTTTTGATCTTCCTTCTCCACTGCCACCTGATTATACCCAGAAAAACCATCAACCATAGATAACCTAAATGCTCCAATTACTTTCTGCAGAAGAAAATCCATCTTTGGTAAAGGATAATTATCCTTTAGGGAAGCTCTGTTCAAATTTCTGAAATCCACATTTTCTTCTTGACTGGTACCAGATTGGAAACCCAATATGAATATCTTAGTGGAACTATGATTTTTTCTTGCAAAAGTTTCTTTACCTCTTTTTCAATTGGAGCCAGCAATAGTGGGTTAATTTTTTTGAGCTTCTGCTTGTGTGGCTTAACCCCATCTTTCAGTCGTATTTTATGTTGAATAATATCTAGATGAGAAGTTTTTAAATCTTCATATGACCATGCAAATACATCCATGAATTGTTTAAAAAGATCTATATACCTTTCTTTGTACTCCTTAGGAACTCCTTTAAACAATTTGACTATTTTAGGCTCATGTTGAGTTCCTAAATTACAGTCCTCCATTTCTCCATCTTGGGATACATTTTTATGGTTCACTGCCACATCATTAGCATCAAACAATCTCTCAAGAGGTACAAAACCTCTGGGCAAAATATTATCCTTCAACTTAATTATCTTTTGATCACCAATTGAATGTTTTAGATTTTTAGACATATTACTTTGACTACTTTCATCAACTTCAAAATCAATTTGACTGTCTTCAAAATTTCCAATCATCGTTAAAAATTGATTAATCTGCTCATCATCCTCAAAAACCTACCAATGCTTCATATTATCAGGGATGGAAGGCCCGTGTCTCAATTAAATTTCATATCTCAACCTTGGATTAATAGGTGGCTTAAATGTACTGGCTGCAATTGCCAATGAATTTTCCATTCTATTTTCTTCTCTTGGAATAAACTGTAAATTAAAAGCTTAAAAATAATTTTCAACTAGATCCCACACCTCATTTCTATAAGACCTCAATCTGGGATGTTTAGTCTGGCACCGATTCTTAATTTGTCTTATTATTAATTTAGAATCACCAAAAAAAGAGATACACTGAATTCCCATCTGTTTCGCTGTTTGTAGACTTAGAATCAATGCTTCATATTCAGCTAAATTATTAGTAGATTCAAATTCCAATTTGAAGGAAAAAGGTAAAAAGTTACCTTCAGGAGATATAAATATGAATCCAGCTCTAGTGCCCTCCTTAGAGAATGCACTATAAAAATAACACTTCCAAATTTTATTTGAACACAGCTCTTTATGTACGTTGGCTGAAGAGAGCTTCTTTTTTTAATCTTCACCAAATTTTGCATCTTCATGCAACATGAAACAAGAGAGATCCTCCTTCCCTTGACCATAAATGGGGGAATTACCTGCATCTTTCTTGGTAGTAGTTTTCAAAAATCTGGTTTCTCTGTATAACCTCCTTTCCTCCCCATTAAAAATAGGAATAATGGCATATGTGAAATCCAATTTCAAAACTCCTCCAAGCTTTGGCCCCCAAGATCTACACAAAAACATACCAAATCTGGCTGGAATATCTTCTACTACCACATCCATCATAATACTCTTAGCTGGAATTTGAGCCAAGGCAACAACCATATCTTTGATAAGACCTACACACTTCACCCTTTTTGAATCAAAGGAAGAAAGGTCTCTATATGGCTTGGTGATTTGTAAATTTAACTCTTTCATCACAGACAGTGGCATTAGATTATGCGATGCACTAGAATCTAGCATACAATTATGTAAAATGAAATCATGCAACAGAACTGATATATAAAAAGGTGGAACAGAAGAATCTACCTCTTCAACATGAGGTCCAAAAGTAACCACTGGTTTCTCTTCTTGCAGATTCACTATATCACCCACCTCATCAGACTGAGATAAATTAATAAAATCTGCAATTTCTTTCTTATAACCATGTGTTTTAACCAACTCAAGAAGTGGTACTTGAATCTTTACTTTTTCTAAATATTTAGACAAACTGAAAGTTTGATTTTGTTTTGTTAACTTTTTAGGTTCTTCTTGGTTTTTGTTTGAACTTGCATGTTGATCAGGAACAGTAAAAATCTTCTCCAACATATTAGGGTCATTAGGCTTTACTTGGGAAGCCTCAGCTTGCTCCTTCTCTTTCTTTTTTTCTTGATCCATGGGCTGTTTCCCCTTATCTGATTTTTTAATTGGATTCTTCTATGGTGGAGTCGCCATTGGAGTATATATTGATTTTGATTCCTTTTCTTGATAATCCTAAGTTCTCAACCTCTTTTTTGACCTCAAATCATATTTTTTATGCAACTCTGCTTGCATAAAATCAGTAAAATGTTTGCAATAATCATCCATTTCTTCCTGATCAAATGAGACATCAGCTTCTTTACATTCTTCTGCATATTCTTTCTCACTTTCTTATTCTGTTTCACCATCCTCCATATACACAGTAGAAATTTGATCTTCATCTTCTTTCTGATCATCATCAACAGAATGTGATGGTGCTGCCTCTATATATTAAGGTGCTTGGACTTGGTCTTGATATTTTCTTTCTCTCTGTAGAATATGCAGGGGCTATTTTCTGAATTGGGGATTGAAAGCCCCTCTGTTTTTTTGTGCACGTTTCTTGTTGTCTAATTCCATCTTTACTAATTTGTTTGACAAATTTTTAATGACCTTAGTCATGCCATCGATCCTTTGATCTTGTGATGAGTCTTTTTATTTTTCTTTTCCTTTATCTTGAACCTTTCCAGCAGCAGCCATATTTGCCTCAATCTCTAAGGCATCAGTTTGAATCTGTTCAAGGGTGGAGGATCTTCTTTCTCTGAAGGTAAATCTGAAATCTGATGAAAATGCACCAACAAAAACAACCCTTTCTCCAATAGGAGGAGGTTTCATTTCCACAGGAAAACTATTATAAAACTTATTAAACCTTTTGATAAAATCACTTATGTTTTCTTTTGATTTTCTCTTTATAGCATTAAACTCTGTTAAAGAATAACCATGGTCTCTTTTTTCACCCCATCTCTGGATGAATTGTCTTTCTAATTCATCCCAATCATTGATTGAACCATTTGTTAATCCTTTAAACCATTTTTTTTCCTCTCCGCTTAGAGACTGCACAAAAAGTCTCATTACAACATCAAGATGTTCTACATTAAAATTTTCGGCAAAAGTGCAAAACAAAGGCAAGTGCTATTATGCAGTTATTTCATCTTCACCAGTAAATCTAGGAAGTAACTTAAGGTACTCCTGAGGCATTTCATTCATTGGTTGGGGTAGATTTAATGGTGCATATATATTCATCAATAAAGCAGTGGCTGCCATGTTTATGCCTTGATTGAATGCTCCTTGAGTAGGGGTAAAATGAATACCAGTTGTAGGTGAGGATAAATGGGATGGAACAAATGATATAGGAAGGGGTATATGAACAATAGTAGAAGAAATGGCAACTGTTTTAGGTTGATATTTTGTGAATGGAAATGATACAGACTCAAAATTAGTTCTTCTAATGTTGGTTCTTGGAAATGAATGGGTGAGGGTAAGGATTCTTGTTCCCAGAAAATGAGTTTCCAGGAAATATCCTTGGAGGGTAAGATATGAGAACTGCTGCCTGGTGCAAGCAGTGTGGCATCAGGTGTAGAAAATATTTTTGTTTTCTGTTCCTTCTTTGAAATTAACTTTTCTGGATCTGACAGAATAGGGGCTTATTGTTGAGAGGTATCTGACCTTGTGTGAGGCCTCTTAGGAGCCAGAATTATTAAAATAAATCACAGCCTAGTATTTCATCCTCTCTGAACAACTAGAGGAAATATGAACAAAACCTAGATAAAACTTCTATTCTTTGTTCCCCGACAACGACGCCAATTAATGTTGTACCTTAAGAGACAATCCCTTAGCTGTGATAATGAATCAGTGCTTAAGACATTTATATGATTATGTCACAAATATATATGTCTCTGTTTTATTAACCCTCAATTATTTATGATCTAACCCTTAAATATCAAATATGATGAATGCTTCACAATGCTACCATTTGTAGATGTTGAATGAAATGACTAGAAGAAAATGAAAGAAGAAGCCCAAAATGATATGCTATTTTATATAGAAATATCACCTCAAACCCTAGAAGAAATATATGAAAGAAAAATTTAAAACAAAGGAGTGCCAATTAAGGTTTTTAACTCTTACATACAGAAGTAAAAAAAGACTTGCTGCTCATAACTTTGTTTTATTCATAGATAGAAAACACAAAATGTAAACTTGAATACATTTCAACATAAAAAAATGCTAGAAAATTGCTTACTCATTCATTAATCTTTGAATCTTTTAGTACAAAAATGATTGTCTGAAGGTCCAAAACTCGGAACCTTTCTTTCTCTTGAAAATTACATTAAATACAGTAAAAAGCAGTTTGGAACTGTTGTAACCAATTCTAACTACCAAAACTACTTAAGACTTCGAAGGCTGTCTATTACATGCCTTGAAAATGTCTTATTACAATTACATTGTCTTCAGAAAATAATATAAAATAAACATCCTAATCTATAGGAATTGATGATGATGTGGCTTCTTTTTCTGGGTCAACTAATTTGTTTTCCTTTGATGTTGATCCTTTAGGTAGGTCTATTGTCCAAGCTCTGCACTTTTTTCATATTTCTACCTTCGTCCTGGATGAATGTGTCAGATTGTGATATTCCAATATGAATGCAGTAATTTGATCATAGGACAACCTTTCTGTGAAAATAGTATTTACCATCCACAATAGTTGAAAATGCCTCTGCAAGAAGTTAACCATTGTTTCTCCTTTAAGCACCTGGGTATTTTCATGCCTGTTATCACCTTTTCTTTTTGTCAATACTAGTAAGTTCTCATAAGAATTCCATGGAAAAATATTTCCTTCAGCTCCCCAACATGATGGCAAGCCTACTCTTGTCATTTTGTCAAATGACTTATCAAACTGACTTACCGCTTCCTTGATTTCCATTAGCTTCTTTTCTGCAGCCCTTCTGAGATCATTTATGATAATCATTTTGTTAATTTCTACTGCATACAACATTCTGTCCTGCATGTCATTCTCCTCTAATTCCTGATCTGATTTAGAGTTAATAAAATCAATGAATCTTTTGGCCCAAATGGCTCTATTAATTGATTTTTGTTTATCAGACATGATTGGTTCTTCATTTTCTAACATAAGAATTTTCTCTTTTGCAACTATCATCAAGAAGCACCAATTAGATTTCATTTCTGAGATGATATCAGTCCAAATGATATCTTTGGCTTGTATCAGTGAGAGATTTCCTTTCAACCTTTCTTTGAGATTTTTAATCTCAGCTTCAACATTTCGGAAATATGTTTTGTACTTGTCAACTTCATTTCTATCACTTTAATCAATTTTGTTGTAGTCTCCAAATATGTTTGAGCCTTCTTCCGATCTATTTCAGCCATCTGCAACTCAGTATTTAATTGAAAAATCTATGCTTGAGGATCATCATTACCTGTAGGAAAAATAAAAGTACAACTATGGTTATCATTATGATTTTGCAATGAAATTGCAGTTTGCTTTATTTTGGAGATTTCTTCATCTTTCTGCATGAGTTGTTGTAAAAGCTTCTCCTTTTCCTTCTCTACCTCTGCCAGTTCTGCAACCATTGAATGTTCTCCAGTAGGTAATTTTATCTTTTTCCTCAATGTGGATATTTCTACCTCAGCACTTTGCATGAATTTCTGCACAACAGTCTTGTCACTGGGGTCTACTCCAATCTTTATAATGATTTTTTTCAATTCCTCATTCTAAACTGTTAAGGCTCTTGAATTAGCCTTCTCTAACTTCAATTGTTTAATTAATTTTCCCAACATATTTTATGCCTTTACTGCCATTGCATTAGTATTTGTGAGGTCATTTACAAATAACTGACCTATTTGCATATGCAAATTAATTTTATCTATCAGTGGGATTTTCTTCACATCCACAGTCACATTTACGATGTTGAAACTGTTGGAAGAACCAATTGACATGTCTGTAGGATGTGACAAGGCAATTCTAAATTGATCTTTCTCAAGATTCGTTACAGTCAAAAATATTGTTTGATCAGCAGCAACTTGATGTTCAGTTTGGGCCTCCATGCTGATCTTCATCTTCTGATTTCTTTCCTCAATTTGTGAAAACATCTATTTAATAAAAAGCACATGTTCATGAGAAGCTTCATGAATCCTGGGTGAAGTAGGAGCATTTTTCTCTTCTTCAAAATGTAAAGAAAAACCAGGTGAATTAGATGTAGGATCTTTAGCAAAATTTGTTCTCTTCTCGGCTCCCTGCTCCTCATCCTCGAGACCAATAACTGCTTCTTTGTTTCTTTTATTTGTTTTCTCTGCTATGACAGGAGTCTGAATATTTGCACCTACTGAAATCATCATACCTTTACTAGCCGTGTTCTCCTGTTCTGGCCTACTTTCATTAATGAAAGCAGAGTACCCATTCTCAATTCTTCTATTTGAAATTACTCCAAAAGGGTCATAAGCCCAACGTTCTCCTAGTAGCATATACATCTCATCTAACATTCTTGTTACTTCATCAAATGCATACCTCATATTGACTATGAAATGGCCTACAATCATGGGTAATTTATACATATGTCCTTTTTTCATTGGCACAAAATGAACCTGATCAACATTTAGGCTCTGTCTAATAAACTCTAAAGCAAAAAGCCTCATTGGTACAAATGTTGGGAGTCTATAAGGCTCAACACTTGCTCCATACAGCATTATTTCAGAGTAATCCTAAAAAACAAACCAATCTCCATATTTGAAATTGTTTCCTAAATGTAAAAACTCTTGAGCTTTAGGTAAGAAACAAGGAGGAGGAATTCCATTCAATATCTTACATGCAACTGACATGTAATAGTTAGCAAAATCAAACAATCCAGCCTCATTTTGCTCCCTTCTAACTACATCTGTCCATAATATCATTGATTGCCTTATTTTGTTTGCATCTATAATATTTAGACCTAAATGCATGAATTATTTCACATTCTGATATAAGAACAAGTATACTATCAATGAAGGAAATTTGAAAGAATCTGTTAATGAAAGGCTCATTAGCTATGAATTAACTACTTCCTGCCAATATGATGGAATATATAGCACCATTCCTGGCTTCATCATCATAGAAAAAATCCTTAGGACTGATTTGTCCACTGTATTATCATCATTTTTACCCAGAATTTTTGCAATGTTACTTAATACAGGACGAGTTTCTGCGTCAAAAACCTCCATAGAAAATTCCTTAAAGTCTGGCTGAAAATGCTTCATGTCAGGTTTCAAATAAAACATGAACTGATTAAACTCTTCACCTGCAAGATTATCATAATAATGTACCAGTGAATCGTTATAAAATTGGATGGATGACTCTGACTCAGGATAGCAAAGGGCTTGGCAGATTAACTGGGTGGACACTTGTAGAACGTTCTCTCCTTGGGAATTCATAATAAAACACTTCCTTGGATACATGAATAACACCAACCAATAGATAAATTCAGGGAAAAGATGGGTCTTAGGAATGCATGCAGAAAGAATGTTGGACTTGACCATGGCAGAATAAACAGGGGAAGCAATATCATTCAAGATAACTTGTTAATAGAAAGGAAGGTGAATTATAGAACATATGGTATCTTGAATATCCCTCTCAGTATCCATGAGAGGGATATGACTAGCTGAACCTGATAGAGATGACCGTTTATCCATGGTTGAAAATTTATGCAAGAATAATTCACAGGGTGGTCAAATTTGTGTAGGTGGCGGAAAATTAAACAGGGTGCAGCGCAACAAATTACAAGTGTTTTGAAAAAAAATGAATATCTTGTTTAAATAGGTGGCGCGACTTTTAAATTTAATGCTGACAAGATGCGCCAGCGAGCCGTTGATTCCATTCGACGTGGAAGACAACTATGAATAGCTCAGTGTCTCATGTCACTGTAGGGGCTCCCAGGGTACGGAAGAAAAATTTGGTTGGTGCCCCCGCAGTCGATCTCCATCGTTCTTCTCTGTTGTCTCTGCAGTCAGCCTGGTCAACTATGGAGGCACTCATCTCGATATCTTTCACATTGATTGTGCCCGCGGGTTGGGCCTTTCGATAGGAACTTTTATCATCAACGCTTTCCACCCAACAAATTAATCGATGTTTAACCATCAAATGTGGAACCTATTTATATAAAGTTTAAATGCTTAAACTTTAACTCAGGTATAGCGAACATACATATTTTTCATGCTAACGTATAAGGATTTTGATACTTTAACATATTTTTCAATAATTTATAATTTTTATATTTTCAAATATTTGAAAAATAAAAGGATATGTAGATGATCCACAACAGGTCTCGTCCTCGTGACAGTGAAAAAAAATGATCTTGGACAAGTCTCTCTTACCCTCTTCGCCTTGGGACTTCTTTCCCTTAGCTTTCTTTCCTTTTCCGACTAATGCACAATATTCTTCTTTTTCAGTGTTGGAGTTCTGTCTCTAGTAATTTGCCTTATTTCTTCTATTACCAAATTGGACCACAAACACTTCCAGTCTGGTAACTTCTCCCTCCCATTCATAGAGTCCTGGTAACTATGCCAGCTCTTTGGAAGGCCTGTAAGTGCTAGGCTCACCAAATCATCCTGGGCTACTATCACACCAACACTTCCAAGCTCATCTTGACATTGAGTGAACTTTGATAAGTATGTTGGTATCATCTCACCCTCCTCCATCTTGATCTTTTTGAGCTTTTCCTTCAGCGCCAACTTCTTGTTGTCACTACTATTCTGAAATAGATCTGTCAAGAACTTCCACATAGCATATAGAGTCACCTTCCCATGGATACTTGAGACTATATGATCTCGAACTCCCTCCAACAAGATTCTTCTTGCCTTTTCTACCTTCTTCTTCCATGCATCAATAAGTTGGGAATTTGCTATTGCAGGCTTGGGAATATTAGTATCTATGAATTCCTTCAACTCTTTGTCCTCCAAAACTACCTCCATACTTTCCTTCCATGCTGTATAATTCAAATTTCCCTCAAGAGCATATTCAAGTCTCAAGCCATTGAAAGACATCTTGATCTGTTGTTGGATCTTGAAGAATAAGTCTGAAAATTTGAACTTGTTCAAGATAAACTCAATTTCTTCTCTTCTATTGTGATTCCCGACACTCTGTTACCATGTAGAAATATCACTCTGATACCATGTAGAAAATATAAAAATTGGATTCAATTTGATCTTGTAATGTACTAAAAAAAGATACTGAATCCTTATACAATATTTGTGGAATAAAAAACACGATCGCTAAATCACATGCAAGTAAGAGAAAGAAGCATATCAATCACAAATTTCAACAGGAACTACAAAAAACTTATAATTCCCATACCTAGTCCGAAAATTTGTCTTGTAGATGCCGTCTTCTTTGATGTGTACCTGATGGTATCCTAACCTCAATTCGATCTTAGAGAACATTGTTTCTCCCTTCAGCTGATAAAAAAAATCATCGATCCTCGACAACATATACCTATTCTTGATGGTTACTTTTTTCAACTGTCTGTAATTAATTCATAGTCTAAGGGTACCATATTTATTCTTCACAAACAATATCGGTGCGTCCCATGGAGATACACTTGGTCTAATGTAACCTTTGTCAATCATATATTTTAGATGCAACTTTAACTCTACCAACTCAGGTGTGCTCATCCTGTAAGGTGCCTTAGATGTTGGTGCTACTTCTGGGACCAACTCAATAGAAAATTCTACTTCCTTGTGAGGTGGAAACTATGAAATATATGCGGGAAATACATCCTGAAAATACTGTAGAACTGGGTTCCTGCTCAAAACATATGTATCCTCAACTTCCTTACCTTTGTCGCTAGAAATATGCACTGCAAACAACACACACCCTTTCCTACAACTATGCTTGGCCTCCATAGCTGTAACCATCCTAACTAATGTTTCTTTCTTCTTACCGTGTAGGAATCTTTGTTCCCCATTGTCATCCAAGCACTCAATATCCTTGTCGTAACGATATACCTTGGTCCTGTGAAGATATAGCCAATCCATACCCAATAGTATACTATATGACCCCAACGGTAATATGTTCAAGTGCACTGTTGTATACATGCCATTCAACTCAAATTCAAAATCTCTTCCCAATGAGGAACTCTTTTCTTTGTACCTGTAGCAAAGTGCATTAACCAAGACTCTGCATGCACTTATTATTCAAACCAAACTTATCCACTAGGTAAGAACTAACATAACTATAATTAGATCCAGGGTCAATCAAAATAGAAACAACTTGATTACAAAATTTACCGTCCATCTCGATAATAGAAGCCTTGTGATATTCCTGCATGTTATCTAGTGCTGCATAGATCCTAGGAATACTCTATCCAACATCTCCCACTTTTTGTGCCTCCTGCGCACTATAGATCTGCATTCTACCACCTTGATGTTGTGGAAAATCTCTGCTGCGATGATCTTTGCCACAAGCTCAACATTGTAAAGGCTTCCAACCGTCATTCTTATTCTTCTCCTCAGATTTAATTTGTGTCCTATTCTAGATGTATTGAACTTCTTAGGTGGTGCAACGTTCTCTTTGCTACTTGTATCATGATGTCTTGCTTGCTTCTTGTCCCATTTTCCTTTGTTCCTTGCATTACCTTTCTAGTTTGGTTAGTTTTAGATCTGCGCTTTGATTTCTCATAACAATGCTTTAGTTTCTAGATGACCTCCTCCAATGATCTAGGCTCATCAAACTCAATCATGTCTTTGAATGCTATCGAAAAACCAATGATGAATATCTGAAACTTGGCCTTCTCCTCCTTGAGGTAAGGTACATATCACAAAAACTTCAAGAACCTGTTGGTGTATTCCTCATCAGTCATAGATCCCATCTTTAACTCATATAAGTATTTTTATCTGTCATCATAGTATCTCTCCGATAGGTACTTCTTTCGGAATAGCCTCTCGAACTCACTCCAAGTAAGCTCCTCCTCATAAATATCTCTAACATTATTCACATATTCCCACCAAATATTTTCTTCACCTCTGAGGCCGAATGTAGCTATTTTGGATTTCATGTTTTCTAAGTAGTCATGCAACCTAAAGAAATTCTTCATAACAAGAAACCATGCCTATGCATCTTATGGTTTCTTCATCTCTTCGTCAAATGTAGGTGGTTTTTATTTCTTAATCTCATCCAAAAATTATCCCCTGTCACTCCTCCTATAAGGATGATAATGATGATGATCATGATGCTTGTCAGAACCAAAACTAGAATGGTACCTGGGTTTGTCACCTCTCCTATCTGGAGTGTCCAAGAACCTTCCATATCTAATCGTGTCATCTCTATCTGATTTGTGACCATTAGGGGACCTACTGCCATATGCCCCATTAGTCCCATCCTCTTTTCCATCGTCGATCCAAAGTGGTCCCTGTTTTTGCAAATCTAATAAAATTTGAAGGATTACTACATTGACTTCCACTTGATTTTCCTATGCCTGCATGAGTCTATCATTATCTGCCTTGCAATTCCTTATTTCTTCCTTCAAAATTCTCAGTGTGTCTTCTAATTTAGAAGAGTTCCAAACACCATGCTACTCGTGTGATTCATAGAGATAATATTTGTAGTCTACCATCTTGTTATTCATCTTTGATTTCTTTCCTGCAATGCCTACTATGTCAACTAGACCAAACCACAATAAACCAATGTACTTTAGCATAATTAGGGGAGGATATCTCATTTTCAAGATAAAACAATAAGCGTAATTCATGTATAAATATAATCATATCAGCATATAAACATATAACACATAGGTGTATCAACATATAAACGTCATTCTAGCTAGAGTCCAGTCATCAATGCATGACCATATCACTACACATACCATGACCTCATGCATGAAAACATCCACCATACTAATGTACACTAAAAATACACAAGAATAAACATGGACAAATCACAAGCATAAAATCGGACAATACACGTGTAAACACAGACAATACTCAAGCATAAACACCATGTAACTAAGCATAAATAGAAAATACCTGTAACAACATGTATCAACAGGTAACCAAGCATACACGGTAAATAAATTTAAGCACTTGACATGTATAAAAAACATGTAACTATTCATACACTCATGATGACACATTCCACAATAAAATCATCTTCTTCCACATGGCGACATCACCACAATCATGATCGACACCATGCATATACAACAAGCATATAGACTGAAAGGATGATTAACATGCGTGTAACCGACATGAATGCATAACCAACACACACCGCCCATCTATTCCAAGGGGTGAATCATGTTCTGATACCACTCTGTAACACCCTCCTCCCACATCTACCCAAGCAACCAGCCAACTAGGGTAAACATGTGATGAAGAGTTACCATGATTTGATTCAACCTCCTAGGTGACCTTAAGGAAGTGGAACTGATGAAAAAAATCAAACATACCTTCCACATCAAAAACAAAACTCCCAAGATCTAACCCAACCACTCAGGTATCTAGCCCCTAGGTCCCACTGAGATTTTAGGCTTCTTGACCCTCGGGCACTCCCAAAGTATGGGCATGGGTGCGTGTGGGAGGATCTTGACACTCCCAAATCATATGCATGCTTGAATCCAGGGAATTTTTCCCACATACCTATGCCAACTTCCTTGAGATTTGAGCCACTTTTTCAGGCCTAGAGCCCAGGTCACTACTCAGAACTCAGTGACAAGTTCAGAAATGAAATATAACAACAAAGCAATGGTGCACAAGAAAACATTCGAATAAGGAATTGACTAGATCCCTACTATCCATGTCCAATGTTTCGTCAAACATATCACTAATAGGTAATCTACAGGTTTGAATAACATATATGAGCATAGGGGTCTCATACTTATCTGATAATCACTAAGAAACATTGTTTCTTCACCACATTAGCTGCATTATTGTCTGTTTAGGCATAGATACATTGTTCATTCAATTACTAATAAAAACATGATGAGAGCCATACATCATCACCATCATAAAACTTAGTCATAACCAAAATATAAGAAACATAAATTTCAAGCACATAAAAACCAATAATCCATAGAATAACAAGCACATTTACCCATCAATACAAGAGGAAAAGAGCTCTTATTGTCATAAGAAAAGTGCAACCAAGTCTGGAACTTCAACGTTCCACCCAACCATAGACATGGATGAGCCAAATATCTATTCATCTAGTCACCCCCATGCCATATTCTAAGCATGAATGTGGGATATCATAAACCAAATCCATCAAAACCAAACCAGGGCTTCTAGAGGCTAAACCACCTCAACCCTCAACCAATGATTCCACCTCACGGTCAGACATCACAACCATCATGGATTGGTGGGTATCAAAGTTTTTTCAGTGCTCCAGAGTGTTTTTTCCGACCATGGCTTCCAGGACTAGTAACTCAACGCCAACTATTACAGGGTTTCTAGAGAGTTTGTCCAATCAGGGCTTCCAGGACTAGTAACTCAACCCACTTAGAGATTCCAGAGCGTTTGTCCAACCAAGGCTTCGAGGACTAGTAACTCAACCCACAACTATCTATCAGGCTTCCAAAGAATTTTTCCAACCAAGGATTCTAGGAACTAATAAATCAACCCATAACCAAAGGCACATGAGAACCAACCAGAAAAAAGAAGAAGATGAAACTAAACCCATAACACCATGGCTATCCAGGAAATGGAAAGGCTAGGAAAATCCACTGTCAATCTAGGAAATCCTCCATGCCAATGATAGATCATGACCAAGAAACCACATGCATACACCATGAATGCCAAAGCTAGTGAGGAAAACATACATGCAACTCAGTACCTCCAATCAAAACCTATTGTAGTTGTTGATCCCGATGTCCTATTGCACTTTCTTTCTCTTCCTTTTCCTTCTTACTCCCAATATCCAAGTATTCCACACTCTACAATGGTGATCTAAGAAAACTATAAGTATCCAAGAGTATGAGAGAGAGAATAATGAGAGCTCCATAAATGCACTGAACAAAATCCATGAACTAACCCTCAAAAGCCTTTTTATTAATGAGGCTTCTATTTTCTTCATTTTCCATTTTCTCACATGCAACCTGTGACCTCCCTTTTCTCCTATTTTCCATTATTTTCATAAAAAAAATGCCAATTAATGCGACTTTGCCTTTCCAAATCCTTAGCCATTTCCTTTGCCAATTTCCATAGCCATAATAAATCATGTGAACACCCACACTAGGATGTTTTGCCCAAAATTTAGCTTGGAATACGTGTCCCATGACCTAGGTTATTATTTTTCATTTATTAACTTTTATTACTTGGAATTTTCACCAGGGATGTTACATCAAAAAATTATTTTGGAATTTCCGGTTTCTCAATGAAAAGCCACCCTTGTGCTAATGATTCATATTTTCTAGATCAATTGCTGAGTTGAGTGTGAAGAGATCGTTTCTATTTAGGAAGTCTGCTAAATCTTCGAGAAGTCTGTAAGCATCTCCACAAATGTACCATGGACCAATGCTTACTCTCAACCTCTGACCATTTCTGACTCTCCATGAGAATCCATCTTTAATCAAGGGAAGGGAATCAAGAATTTCCTTCCAAATAATAGACATGTTAGCACATCCTTAATCAATCTTCTCATCTAGTCCTCAATTTAAAACAGGGATATGTATTTTGAGTGCACCACTACATCCAAAGACCGAGTGAAGAAAATTATCCATCCCACTTTGGCTGCAAGATATTTTACAGCGAGAGGTAAATTCTTTAGGCCCCATCCCCCCAAGGCTTTGGGAAAAAAAATTTGTCCATTTTACCTAAGGCATATCAAAATGATTCTAGGAACCTAACCAGAGAAATAGTAAACATACCTTTCATATATTTTCTAGAATTATTTTGGGAATCCATGTAAGAGCCTTCCAATAGAATAGAATGGATTCCAATATAGATTTGATCAGCACTAGTCTTCCTTCCTAGGATAGCCATCTTACACTTCAAATTTTTAAGCTCTTTTCAAATTTTTCTATAAGGAAATACCAATATTTCTTGTAGGAATTTTTTTTCATATGGAAACCCAAGTACTTTAGACCATCATAAAAATAAATTAGATAAAAAGGGAAGATAATTTACACATAGAGTGCCTCCACATTTTCCAATGTATGAATGTAAATGGTTTATTTAGCGTCATTTATCTACATGCCTATGGCTATCCGGAAGAGAGATAGTGTGTGATGAAGGTATTCAATAGCTCTCCTTGACCCATCACAAAAATAAAAATATCATCTTCAAACAAAAGATGATAAATTATATGATTTTTTTCCACCACAATTCCTCTAAATAAACCTATTTGTTTAGTAACTTCTAGTAATATGCTAAGTCCTTTAGCAACTAGCAAGAAAAGAAAAGGAGAAAGAGGGCATACTTGCCTTAAACCCCTTTGTGCATGAAAGAAAGGAGACATAGAACCATTACTCAAAACTGGAGAGAATATCGTATTAAGAAAACTCATGACCCATGTGATGAAGGGAACTTTAAAGCCAATATGGGCCAGGAAAATACAAATGTAGATCCAACTGACATAGTCGTAAGCTTTGGAGAGATCAATTTTTAGGAAAAATCCTTTCAATTTATGTGTTTTGAGATTGTGTAAACCGCATGTCCCACACCAATTGATTCATGTATTTTTCGACCTTCTAGGAACCCAAAATATTCTTTGGAAATGAATTTAGAGAAAAAGGGTTTGATCCATCGAGCTATAATTTTGGAAATTATCTTGTAAATACATACACACAAAGATATTTTCCGGAAGTCATTGAAGGTAAGGGCGTTGTTCGCTTTGGGTATCAGAGCTATGAAGGTTGTGTTGAAGTAAGCCAATACCTTTCCTATCAACCTAGAATCCTACACTACCTTTAAAAGGTCACTTCCCAACGTTTCAAAAAAGCCTAATAAAAATTTAATGTCCACCCATCCAGGCCTCAACTCTTATTCTTTTGAAAACTATGGAGGACCTATTATAGCTCTGAATCTATGACTTCTTCTGTGAATTTAAGATTATATTCCTCCTCAACAAATCTAGGAAAAATTTGGATAATATGACCACCTCAGTAATAGATGCACCATCCTCTACTTTAAAGAGAGAGTTGAAGTGATATTTCCCAAATTGTGCTAGCTCCTCAAAAGAATAGGCATAGCCCCCCCTTAGAGTTTCCAAATTCCAAACTGCGTTGGAAATCTTATGCTCTTTTGAAAATTTTTCGAAGAATTTAGTATTTTCATCCCCTGCTTCCATCCAAATAGCCCTGATTTTTATTCTCCCAGTAGCCTCCTTATCTTCAAAGAGTTTTTTTGTTTTTTTGTTTTTTCCCGAGTTTCGAGGTGGAGGAGCCTAGATTTAGTATCATCATTAATCAAACCCAAATATTCATTATTACAAATATCCCCGAGTTCCATTTCCACATCCTTTAATTCCTGCTTATCCCTTATCTGCTTATAAGTAGCCCACTGAATGGTAGCATTCTTAAACTTAGATAAATTTGTTGCGAAGTGAACACCAACATATATATATATTCCTAAATCAGGATCATGTGGAACCTAGTTGGATTGGACTAGGTTGAAAAAATCTTCTTCCTTTAACCAAGTTGTAGTAAAATTGAAAGGGATCATTGAATGCTTCACCATCCCTTTAATTTCTAAAAATATTGACTAATGGTTAGATTATTCCCCATTCCCAACCCCCTGTTGCATCAGAGGAAAGCCTTCCACCAACGCTTCTGAGAGGAGAAACCAATCAATATTTTTTTTCCACCTTGGCCTCTGCTACTTATTGATTCATCCAATTTGGCTGAGCCTTTGTCAATTCAAAATAAACGAGCTTATGTTCGATAAAATGGTGCTCAAAGTAGTAAGACAGGGGTATGGTCTTGCATGAGAAACTCAGATTTCAACTGCACCTAGGGGAAAAATTAAGGTCCCCACCCATGATTAAATTCTTTGTTCCAAACATTTGCTTTTAGAGGAGGGCTTCCCATAAAGATGGTCTTTCAGAAAAAGGGCATAAACATTTATCACTCGTAATTCTAGACCCAAATCAACAAAGACAAAATCCAAGCCCAAAACTGACTCAAAACCCCACTGATTTAGAGCCTTGATGCTAAGTGGGTTCCATCCAATAGCAAGCCCACCCACCCTTCCTCGAGCATCATAAAAAAAGAAACACCAAACTTTTAATAGAGACTCCAACACTTTGGTTACTAATTCCCCCTATCCTAAGTTCTCCTATAGTAGTAGTATGTTTGGATAATTAACATCAAATAACCTCCTAAGGTTAGTTTTTTGGAAGGGCTACCCATACCCTATAATTGAAAGATTGAATGATCATGAGGCAACCCCCCAAGTGGCTTCACTAATAAAAGTGTCGATGGAAAATTGTTTCCCAGTAGCCACGTCCAGGCATGCCTTGAATTGGGATTTAGCTAGGTGTGATTTTATACCCTGACAACCTCCCTTCATCGACATAAGAATCCTTACCCAAAACACAAGGAGGAGTATATTTGGTAGTAAGAGTAGGTCAAGGTCATAGGAAGTAATGAACAAATGGAATATATGAGTCAACCATTTTTTCTACTTTGAGGGATATAAATATCAATGAGGTGTATAAAATGATAAGGGGACACTGACAAGAGACAATGGCAAGTTTGGGCTTTGCAGAGGAGAGGGGAATGGAGGTGTCATAACCATTGGTGCTATGCCAACCCTTACCTAAATCAACAAAAGAAAAAA
This sequence comes from Pinus albicaulis, assembly GCA_034641835.2. Classification (NCBI taxonomy): domain Eukaryota; kingdom Viridiplantae; phylum Streptophyta; class Pinopsida; order Pinales; family Pinaceae; genus Pinus; species Pinus albicaulis. The sequence continues at coordinate 345,564,968 of CM076581.1, read as the reverse complement.
CTAAAGTTGACAAAGGATTGGAAGAAAGAAAAGTACCCTGAGTTAATGCTTCATTTTGTACCAGTGTCAAGGTTACAGTGACTGTATGAACATGTCCCATGTTCCTATCCTGCAACTGCTTGTTAAACCCATCATTTGAGGTATGGTGAGGAGGATGAGGGTTGAATTGATCACTTTCTGGACAAAACTGAGGAGTTGATCCATATTTATGATCAAAAGAAATGAAATACATATTTAAACCAAAACATAGAGGTACAACGGAACTGAAATTCAATTAATAAAATAACAAATGCTGAAAATGTTTACTTGTAGAATGAAATAAAACTAGCTCGGGCATAATTAGCCTATCACTGAGAAGAGATGTGAAAACTACATGCCTTTTGAACCGTGTTATAATGAGGCTATTTGGCCTTTTTATCACAAAGAACAATGAGAAACCATAATCATACAAAAAGCTAACCCTAGGAGATGAAGCACCAAAAGCTTATGGGCCTTGATGGGGTTAGTTGGAACATCAACTTCATGGGTCGTAACTTTGGCATATGATCTTTGTTTGGAACATACGATAGACTATTAGAAAGGTCTATTTCATGACATTTTTTTTTTTTTTGTAGATGTAATTCTTTAACTTACAGTTTCTAGTTTCCCCAAAGAACATCTTTTAGTGACTCAAAACGAATTTGAAAGTTCGAGTCCCAAAAACTTCCAAAAATAGAAAATTGTTGAAATAGTAAACTGTTAGGTCCCTATAATACTAGTGTATCCCCCTTATTGTTATTGTTAGTGTATCCCCTTATTGTTATTTTTGTGCCCATGTAGCCCCTATATTGTAATTTTTGTGCCCTTACATTATTTTTTTTTCACGGGGAAAAAATTCGTAATCTTTCATTATTAAGGAAAAATTACATATAACATTTTACGATGTACTGTCCAGAAATTGACTATAGAAAGAGTTCAGTCCACATTACAATATGGTGCCAATACTGTCTAAAACATATTCATGACTTATAGCATTCCATCAGGTAAGTTACGGTGCATGAACTTATCCAGAGTTACATAAGAAATAATAAATATCAAAAAGTAAATAACAATCTAGCAGCCGATATATACAAATGATATCGATCAAAAAGTGAGTATATGGAATCAATAATGCAGTCATGTATCAACTACGTCCCTATCCTGTAAATCGTCTATGAAGGGTCTATGGAAATATCTGTAGACCTGAGCATCAACATGTTCAGTAATGTGCTAGCTGCCCCAATCTTGCTCCGCGACTTCCTTGGATAATTTGTCTGCCATTTGGTTCCTTTGCCTGTAAATATGAGTGACATATATAGAGTCAAAAAGAGATTTGAGGTGTAAAACTTCTCGCAAAAGCGCAGTAAGTGTGTGAGAGTAACATTTTGCTCGAGAGTTGAACCAATTTACAATAACAAGAGAGTCCCCAAATATTTGTATGTTTTTGCAATTTTTTTCACAGGAAAATAGTAGAAGAAGACGAAGACTAGAGAGCTCAGCAAAATTATTAGATCCTGGGCCTAATCCCATTCTGATATGAAAGTAGTGCTGATCAGATAGATGCAATAAAACTCTTCCCCCACAACCATTATGGTTCACCGCACCATCAAAAAATTCCCACGGGTGGGTGAAATCAATTATTTCTGGAGTGATAATTTTGATATGGGATTTTGACGAGTCTTCGGGAATAAGGTTGAAAGTAGCGATGTAGGTACAGGTTATATTTTCCTCATTTATAGGCCTGCTGTCAAATATCTGTCTATTATGGCTAGTCCATATAGCCCAGGCCACAATGAGCATAAGGTTTCTAAGCTTGGTGTTGTACTCAGTCATCCCCCACCAGTTAGTCTAGGCTGCAGTGATATTAGGTCCATGCCATCTAATAGAGTAGCCCAGAAACTGCGTAACCGATTTCCAAATGTTTTGAAAGACATTGCAGTCCAGAAATAAATGATGGGCCGATTCCTCATTTGCATAATAGAAACTGCACCTTGAGGGGCCATGGATAGCCCGGTGATGGAGATTTTCCATAGTGGGTATGCAATTTTTGAGAATGCACCACATTAAAATTATGCTTTTATGAGGTGCCTTTAATTTCCAGATGGGTCGCCACCACCATTGTTTCTCAAGAGGCTCTCTGGGTTGACACAAAATAAAATATCCAGCTTTGGGGGAGTAATAATCATTAGGAGCCAAAGCCCAAACCAACATGTCCTCCTGATCAGATAGTCTGATATGGGAAATATGAAGCGCTTTGATGTAGTTTGACCAGGCCCCATGACCTTGCTGAGGAATGCCAAGCTCACGAGCAGTCAACCAAACTTGTGAATGCCAAGTAGTTCACACCGGGTCAAAATTTTTGGCAAGATGGTGGTATCCATTATCTACCAAATATTCAATGATCCAATCAGGGAGTTTGTAGTGTACTCCGCACCTTGACCAAGAATCATCTCCAATTATAACAGATAGACCCGAACCTACATGCCAGGATAACCCCTTTTGAATCAGGTGAGAGGCCAAAGTGATCTCTTTCTAAATTATGGAGAATCCAGGACATGGATTAATGTTCCCACGTATCCAGCTAAGAGTATTTCTAGGTGCAATATACTTGGCCGTAATGACATCCTTCCATAAGCTATTCCCATTTATGAGATGCCAACACATTTTAGCCGCAAGGGCAGCAACAAAGGAATGGAGATCCTTTATACCCCAGCCACCCCATTGTTTCGGTCTGTTGATGCGGTCCCAGGCAATCCAGGCATAGTGACTATTTTTCTTTTGATTGCGCCAAAGGAACTCTCTGCACATTTTTTGTATGCGATTGGTGACACCCTTAGGGAGCCAAGTGAGAGACATCCAGTAAATAGGAGTGGCCTCAAGGACAGATTTGATGAGAACCAGGCGCTCTTCCCTGGAGAGCCACCGATGATGCCAAAGATTAATGCGCCTCTCAAATTTAGCAATCAGCCAGTTCCAATCCTTTATCAGATATTCATTAGGCTTTAAATGGAATCCCAGGTACTTCAATCCATCCCTGATGGTATGATGAACAAAGGGGAAGAGAGTGGCAGCCCTTCCAAGTTCCTGCACAGAGCACTTAGTCATAATGATAGTAGATTTTCTGTTATTAGGGGCCAATCCAGTAGCCTTACAGAAACATTGAAGAATTCTTTCAAACTGAATAGTATCTTGGCAGGAGCCATCTAAGAAAATAAGAACATCATCAACGAAAATTAAATGAGTCAGATGCAATAAATCATTTATATGTACTCCATGGATATCCCCATCGGTTTTAGCATTTTTTTTAAGAGTCGAGAGTCCCTCCATCACCAAAACAAAAATCAAGGGGGAGAGTGGACAACTTTGTCTCAAACCCCTACTAGCATGGAAGAAATCTGAAGCTGTGCCATTTAGTAGTATGTTGAAAGATGCATGGAAAATACAACCCATAATCCAATCAATGAACAGGGGGGGAAGGGCCAGTTTGAATGAGGATGAAGTGGAGATAGTGCCAATTGACATGATCAAAGGATTTTTCAAGGTCAATTTTAAGAATGGTGCATTTCAGGTTCTTAGTCTTGATGGAGTGTAGGGCTTCCTGAGTAGTACCAATAGCTTCATGGATCTGCGTATGGTGGAGAAAGGCAAATTGTTCTTTGGAAATGTTGGCAGATAATATGGGTTTTAAATAGTTAGAAATAATTTTGGAAATAATCTTATAGATACAATTGCATAAGGAAATGGGTCTATAATAATTAAAAGAGGTCGGTGGTCTATCTTGGGAATAAGAGCAATAAAATTCGAGTTTAATCCATCATAGATCCTACCCTGCTGCCAGCTATCCTCAATAGTAAGGAGAAGATCCCTACCAATCAGCTCAAATAAATGAAGGTATAATTCAATCAGCCAACCATCAAGTCCAGGGCTCTTATCCTTTTTGAACCATTTGAGAACCCCTTCAATCTCAGCCAAGGAGATCGGGGCAGTGAGTTCCTCCTCCTGTTCTTGACCCACATATCTGTGGAAAGATCTTGCAATGTTCATGATATCTGGAAGGTGATAGTTGAGAGGGGCCTTGTACTGTCTGGTAAAGTGCTGGGTCCCCATCTCCAGGAGCTGAGTGTGGGTACTAGCCACAAAGCCGTTTTGGTCAGAAAGTTCCCAAATGGTGTTGTTAATCCATTTACCATTTTCTTGTTGCTGAAAGAATTTTGTGTTCTCATCTCCAGCTTGTAACCAAATCGCTCGACTTTTTAATCTCCAGTCCGCCTCTTTTTGACGAAGTAACTTGGTTCTTGTAGCTTCCAGGTTAATGAGATGATATTTTGTGTCAGCAGAGAAATAACCCAGGAGATCATAATCATTCAGTTGAGAGATTTCCAGCTCAATTATGCTTAACTCCTCATCCTCTTCCCTTTTCTTCTTTTTGGCCCATTTGATAGTCAGAGCCTTGATTCTGATAAGGTTATCGCTAATCACCCTGGCCGGTTCCTTGTCTGGCTGATGATGACATTGTTGCCACTCTTGGATCACCAGATTATGGTAATCGTGGTCTAGGATCCATCTAGATTTAAATTTGAATGGTGGCTGAGAGCGAGTGACACCAAATACAAAATCCAAATAAACAGGTGAATGATCAGATAATCGACCCTTTCCAACCCATTATCTGATCTGATTCAATTGAGAATGTAGTTGTTGTTTGATCAAGAACTTGTCGAGTCTTCGAGCCAGAGCCGCATCCCGAACTCTTTTGTTCCTCCAAGTGGGTTGAATCTTGGCCATATGATGGTCTATAAACTCTCCATTTTATAACATAGTACTCAGTAAGCAGATCCGGGACAACATTTTTCCCCCAGGATTAAGTCAAACCTAGCGAGAAGTTAAGGTCTCCCCCCATGATGATGTGCGGAGCAGATAGGAGTGAACAACACATCAACGTGTTCCAGAACTGCACCCGGTTAGTACAAGGCCCATACACATTAATCAAGGTAATAAGGAGGGAAATTTCTCCAAACTGAATATCCATCCCAATGACTCCATCTCTTCCCCAACAGCTGATCATCCAGGTGGTCCGATTATTGATCCCCAAAGCACAGCCACCGGATCTCCCCCGGGCATCCAGAGTAATGAAGGTCCAATTGGGAAAAATAGAGGCGAGAATGGCTTGTATAAAAGTGCCCTCCCCCAGTGTTTCTTGGAGAAAAAGAGCGTCAGTATGATATTTTGACAAGAGGTCTCTAAGATCCAATCTTTTAGCAGGGTTGGCTAGTCCCCTACAGTTAAAAATGGTACAGATCATTGGGTAACTCCAAAAGTGGGATTTCTTGCTCTAAGAACCCTGAAGATAGAGGATTGAGTGCTCGCTTCCACCTCCAAGTTAGCTCGTTTGATAGCCTTGGCCAATGCCAAAGGCCTGTCGCGTGACTTTGAGGGGTTAGTGATCGGGTCTGGGCCTATTCCAATGGTAGACAGGGAGGCGGCATTGGATATGGATCGGAGGAAATAAGAGTGCTGGGAGGAGGATGCCGCAGAGGTATTATCAGAGGAGTCACATTGCAGATTAATCATAGTATGGGGAAAGGTATGCAGGATAGTAGGGGGGGCAGAAGCAATAGTACAGCTAAGAGAAGGAAATGTAAACTCAGATATTAAAGCAAAAGATGAAAAATTATAAGATTCATTTACATTAAGGGTAGTAGGGGAGAGAGAGGTACCCGGCACCATGGAGGCTCTGCTTGGAAGGGTGGGTGTCGACGCGAAATGGGTTCTTGCCTGGGTGATCGACCATTTTGGAATCATCGACCCTGATTGCACCTCCATAGCACAGAGTGGCACCTCCATGGCGCACGACACAGGAGTGATATAATCAGTCTGAGTCACAGCGTGAGAGGTCTTCTTCTTTTGTGTGATAGCAGCACCCATGAGAGGGCATTATTTGAATAGGTGTCCCACCTCATGGCACTTTCGACTTCTGAAAGGTACACCCTCGTAATCCAAAACCTCTTTCCACATCATGCCTCAAAAAAACATGTTGTAATTGTCATGTAGTCCATCTCTGGTATCCAAGAATCTAAGGATGTGAGCCACCGCCTTGTTTCCTATAACTAGAGAGGATTTTTCATGGTCCAAGTAATGGCCAAAATCCTCCCCTATGTTGCGCAAAGCCGTGTCAAACAGAGGAGACCATATTTTAAGTAGCACCAGATGCATTTACGGATGCCAATACTGGTTCAGTATCCAATCAACCTACGAGGGGAGCACAAAGGTGAGTGAGAACCAACCCCTGGTGAGGAGTGACACATCTGGGAGAGTCTCCAATACCCCCCCCCCCCCCCCCAAATCGCGGCCTATGCCCTTACATTATTATTTTTATGTAGGCTCTAATTATATTGTGACCCCTTAAACTTCTATATATACCATGGAGGTATTATCATTTGTATCATCCAATAATTATTCATTTATGTGATGTAAAGGAGGCTCCCCCCTCGAAGAGAATAATTTTCAAGTCGTTGCTTTATGTTTTCTTCTGTTTTGTGATCTAGTTGCATAACATTTGGTATCAGAGCTTTGGATTCTAAGGTTTTGCTACTTCAAAAAGTTCATCTTGGAATTTTCGCTACAAATTTTATTCTATGAGGTTTAATAAGCTTAAATTTCGACCACGTGGAGCCAAACTCTTGGTGAAATTCGTGTAAAAATTTTAGATCTTGTTTCGCTATATTTTATGAGGTATGGTCTGAAGAAATAGAAGTTAGTGTTTTTGCAGGCTCCATAATTCAATCTCAAATAGGCAACATAAGGAAAATCATCATAAATTTCTGTTGATAGTGTTGGATCCTCCAAAATTCAGGGGATAGTCCTGATATGTAGTCCCAATTATACCTCACATCATTTGGAGTAGTATCCCCATCCGGAATATGACTTGGTTGTTGAAGTAGTGGGTTTTAGTGGTATGAATGGGCTGTGATATCGTATAGAATTATGAATTCGTTTCTTTGGGGAAACAAGTGTGCAACTCTGTGGAGAGTCAAGTGCAATATATGAGAGTTCCTGACACAATAGGGGAAAAGTAAGTGAGCCCCTTAGAATCTTGTAATAGTACACAACTTGAAAGGGACACATGCTTATAAAAGGAACCATAAGTTAACTGGAAAAATAGTTCACAAGATAACCATGATTGAAATACATCACAACACGCATCCAACAAGATTCATAGTAATGCAAGAAAAATAGTTCATAACCGTTAGCATAAATAAAACAACTTATATTGCAAACATAACAAGAATAGTCCTACTACATTCACAACATATGTATGAAAACGTGTCGGTTCTGATATTTTATTAAAGTGAAAGTCCCAAACATACATATACAATCTCCAAACCATTAGTCCCAATAGTGTAACATGAATCCAATGCTTTCTCCTCCAAATAAAGATACTCCCTTTATCCTAAGGAGAATCCAAGGCTCTCAAAACTCCCACGCTTATGATCCTAAGCCGAAAGCTCAACCAAAATCCATTTACATTACTAATGAGGGTATATTTATAACAAATGGATTGAATATTCATCTCCCTTTGTGACTCTTTGACTTCCCTCATGACCTTTTGAATTTTTTCCATATTGACTCTTCATATTCCAAAATAGACACTTGGACTTCCACTTACAAAAATATTTTAAATACAAAATTACATGTACCCATATAAGACAAAAATGGGTAGAGTAAACTAGATAGCCCAATAAGACAAAAACATGTCAAGGATGAGTTTGGGGAAACTCTAGCTTGGACACCTCAACTTGTAGCTCTTCGGTTACATAGTGGTACCAAAATTTTTATTGTGCAATGACTTCCCCAAACCTTGAAATGGGTTCAAGCTGGAAGCAAAATCTAGCCTCCATTGCATTCAGGTAGACTATCTTAGAGCCAGTCCGAGTTTCCTTCTTTACCATAATCAACATGGTATTGATATAGATAGGGCCACCAATGTACTTTTTCATATTATGTTTGTTCACCTCCAAATATTCCTTGGTGGTGATATGCCTAAGTTGGTCCAAGTATTCTTCGACTTCCTGTCTCACCTTGTTCCTACCTTTAGCTTCGGTGAGTGAGCCAACTAAAGGGATCTTGTGTGACTTGACCATGAAATCCACACTATTATATAACCATGCATAAGAGGCTTGAATATTGGCGATGAATGATTCCATTTGTTTGTTTCTCTAGATGAGTATCCAAACATTTTATTTCTCTAACTCAACATCTTTCCTTGTCTTCTTCAACAACTTTGAAGGTGCTCCTTTGTATTTCATTGCCCACTCATGCTTTGCAGCGATGGATGTATGAACAACCTTGATGGATTTATCATTTTCTTTGCACTTCTGCTGCATGTCGTGTAAGCAGACAACTAATTTATGTGTGGTAAAAAGCTCCTCATAAAGGTTTTGCATGGTATATCCCAGTGGCGATGCTTCACCAAGTATGGCTTCCTTGAGTTATTCTAGATATACCTGTTCGGGAGCTACTTTCTGGACCTCTGCATGGAGCTGCTTAATTTTTTGCCTTGCAACCTCTATATTCTTCACCATTTTTTTTTCTCATGCATTAGATTCTCTGTATTTGACTTGGAAGCACCTGCAAAGGCCAATTTTGTTGCAACAATGGCTTGTGGATTCTTGCTAGTGTCCATCACGATCACCTTTTATTTAATAAACACAGGATGTGCGAGATCATCAAGCTATATATGTATATCATTGTACCCTTATTGAGAGGAGAAATTTCCTCTTCCTCGCTTGGATCTTTCTTTGATGTCAGAGGAGGGGGAGACTTAGTAGAGATCGTTTGTGTGGTTGACATGAGATGAACATCTTGGTTTAGCAGCTCCGGTTCCACCTCCATGTCTTGAATTACTATCAGATCTTTAATCTCTTAAGAAAGTTCCTTGTCTTGCAGTTTATTTCTCTCTTCTTCCAGTGGATAGTTTTTTTCCTCCTCTTTTTCTTGCTTTCGTGATGCTTCTTGATATTTTGTTCTCCGCCTTTATTATTCTTCTTGTTTATGTCTTTCTTCTTCTAGTATCTTACTCTCTTGTTCTTCCTTGTGAATTAGTTCTTCTTCCTGCTTCCTCCTCATCTTTGCTACTATGGCCACTTTCAAGATAATTGAATTCGCTTTCCATTTTCGGCTTTGTTACTCCAATCGAATGTGCAAAAATTTCCTCTTGCTCTTTTCACGCACTAGGTTTCACCTTCCTACTAGTTCCACTTCTGGAGCGACTTCTTTATGAGGAGTAACTTGTGATGTACATGCGAAGTTGACTGGTTTGCGGGGCTTAGTTGCATTGTAACAATTATTTATGCTTTACTCCTCAGGTCTAGCAAAAGTCCCACTTGGAAAAGTGAAATGAATCTGTGCACCGTGTTTTTTACAAACACTCCTAGGATCATACGAGTTGAATTCCATGAGATTGAATGAAAACTCCTCTATCTCATTTCCTTCGGTATCTGCAACCTTTAGATTCTTGATCACGTACAATTTGATTTCAAAAGGAAGAGGTGGCCAAGGTGATTTATTCTTCCTCTACAAGACTCCTGATAACCCCATGGAAATATGATAAGAAAATTCTTGCATGACCAAATTTTCAGTGGAATAACTGGGTAGTAGATGTGGAGAATTATGTCTGCTAAACACTTTGAGGTAAGTGTTATCTAGTGAGGCAAACTAATCTTCCAATTCTGACACTGCTTCCATTTCCTCATGGGACATGCAAGGGTGGTCTTCCTCAAAGATCAACTTGTACAATGGAATGAGGAAGTGATAAATAAGATTTTCCATAAATCCTTTATAGCTAGACTCTGAAATAAACTTGTAGTAAATGTGCACAACAAGTTCCTTTGGTGACCAAGCCTAGAGCATGCCAAGAAAGGAATTTTGAGTGCAAATTGCATCCAACAAATAAGAATACATGATCTCGCTTTCTTACCCTTGGGAGGGTTCTTAGCATTAGTCACTTGAATCCTCAACTGTTGAGCCAACAAGTCTGACTAGTTGAATGGTTTTACTTACTTCATGATCTAGTGCAACAAGAATTCCAAACCTTCAAGAAAGGTTTTAGTACTTTGTTGACCTTATATCTGTCAACAAAGGAATACCAAGTACTAAAAGGACTTCTTGAGATATTTGGTCTTGTAGGTGTTGTTGGGTGTTTGGTGGAACCTGGATGGATCTTTTACCCAACCCTTGATGACATCATTCTTGCTCAAGTAGTTGGTGGCTGCATCAAATTGGGAATCCATGTAAGGTTCTGGTAGCGGTAATGACACATGCTTCGAAAATCATGTGACATAAAAGAGGCAAGCCTTTTTCCACTGGAACTGTTTAGGGTCATAGTCTTGGTATCTGCATGTGATAGAATGCAGTTGAAAATGTCTGCGCTTAGAAAGTTTGGGTACCTGCATGCAATCTTGCGTAATCCTGACCTTTGGACATTGATGTAAACCTTCATGTCTTCAAGATATGTTTTGAAACTACTTGTTAAAAATTTCTCATTCACCTCATGCCATGTAATGTCTGAATCTTTCTCTACAAATAACTGAGTGCCTGAGAAAACTGGCAAGTTCATTGGAGTACTCTCAATTACCTCCCTAGTGCTTCTTTTTGTAGTATCCTTTTATACAAATCCTTGGGAGCCATAGTAACAGTAACTGACAAATATAAGTGCTCAAAAAATGCAGTACCTGTAGGAGAAAAATTCACTCATGGAAAACATAAGTTAGCTCCAGGAAAATAACCTACAAAAAAATATCAAGGTGGCAACGATAATTATATATGAGAGGAATGAATGCACAATTCCTGGAATGAAGGGGAGAGTTTGATCTTAGGAACTGTGCATTTCACAGTCTCAGTAGACAAGGGAGAAGTTAGAGGCTTGAGATTGCGCAATGTGCAGTCTCAACCTAGGCAAACTGAGGGAGAGACTGCACATTGCGTAGTATCAATGGCCAAGGGTGAGGCTTGAGCCATATAACTATGCAATGCATAGTTGAGAAAGCCAGGGACTGTGTATTGCACAAACTTAAAGGCCAAGCACAAGGCTTGAGCCTTAGAGTTGATAAATGCGCAATTGATGAAGGCAACTGCTGGCTAAGTTAGAGTAGGTCTTCCCAAGAAGGGGGTGGAAAAGTAACAGATATGAGTGATAGTGAAAGCAAAAGTTTAGATATTACTAAGGGTAATATAGATGAGTGAGAATAAAGTGAAAGAATTCAACATGAAAAAGTGAAAAAAAAATCATGCACAGGAATACATCGTAGTGGCAACCACTACTGGGAAAAAGAAAGATGCTGATGCGACACTTGAAAAATGTGAAAGATAGAATGAACCAACACTTTTACAAGCTAATATAGGTTAAAATGATGGCTAATATGAAAATAAACAAGAAAAATGACACTCATATAAGCAAAGCGACAAAAGGCAACACATGTGAAAATTACTCGTAAAAACGCCACAAACTCAACCAAAAGTTCCCTGATCTCCTTGGGAAGGCTAGAACTCCAAGATCAAGGGTGAAAATGAACTCTAGGGGTGTCTATTAAATATATCTACGCAGTTTAGGGTTTTTGACGTGTATGCCTAAAATCAAGGAAAAATCATCACTTGTCTGAAAGTTATAATTAACAACTTAGTGGACTTCATCGGACATTAATCGGGAAACTCATATCTTTTAGGTATGCCAACTTTTATTTTTTTGGAAAATTATTTTCACCTTGGAAAATGATATTGCGTAATTCCTAGGCTCAAGAGTTTGGGAAACTCCTTGGCTTGGTGAATTGTGCAGTTTCAGAGGGGAAGGATAGATTTTCATAGTTTCTGAGCTAAAGGCTAGCTTGGCCTCTAGGATTGTGTAATTTCTTAGCTCAAAGCTGGTCTTCCTCTCAATATTGTGTAGTATCTAAGCTCAAGGTTGGCTTGCCTCTCAAGATTTCACAATTTCAAAATGGAAGACTGACAGTGCTGCAAGGTAAAGGCATGATATGGATTGTGTTTGAAAAGGTTTAGATCGAGGTCAAAACAAGACATCACAAGCACTGCATGAAAGGATAAGTATTTAACATAGAATGAATACTTGATGATAGTGAATGATAGACTCTTGTAGATAGAAGGGGAGGCTCCAAAATCAAAGTAGGGAAATTTTTTTGGAGGGGGGTTGTAGTGGCTACAACACTTGGCAACACACTGGTAGAACTCCAGCTCTCTATATGGGTCTCGACTCATGTAAACCATGTATAAATATTCAGGAAGTATTATTCATTTTAGTGATTACCATAGATTCTTTTTAGCTTGCGTTAAATATATATCCCTTACCATTTTCTTCATCGGTGACACACTAACAAAAGAGAAGTCAAACTTAGTTTCTTCGATTAGGGATGAGGAGTATATAAATTCACAAGTGGAAAAGGATTATCAAAGCCTTGGTTTTCATATCTGGTGTTTTTCCGCTACTAGCAGGCCTTGACAGTACTCTAAAGGAGTCACTTTAGGAATACAAACATTGCTCTGCTGCCAGCGATTCTAGACAGTACCTCATGTGAGTTGCTTGCTTCACCTCCTTGCGTAGGGAGCCTTTCTCTTCTTTCACCCTTCATATTTATTTTTTTATATTTTTTTATCATAGAAGCCTGCATCGACACCTATTGATTTCATGGGACGGAAGGGGTATCCTGAATTATTGAGAGAAAAAGAGGTTTTCCCTTCAGATAAGGATATTTATAAACCTCTAGAATAAATTTCACTTGTTCAAGTTTCCTCCCCACCTTACTCTACTCAACTTAGTTGACAAGGAAAATATGAACAAACATTTAAAAAATATATATATTAGCGTAGGTGGTACTAGCTATAGATTCAAGCATCGCAATTACACCAAGGTTTGATATGAGAAAGAATGCATTTTCCATTAGGGTATCATCGACTAAAATGTGAAAGGCTCGTGCAAAGAGAAGGAATAAATAGAAATACAAGCCTTGACAGTCACACAATTTCCTCTTTAACTTCACCATGCTTGCTTCAGAAACTAAACATGGTCTCATGTGGAAATTTATTACAAGATAAAGGATAAAAAATAGAGGAAAGGAATGAAATGACGACAAAACAAACTAAAACAATATAATCCTACTCCTAAACTATCCCAAACTAGGCCAAGCTTATGTGAAATGAAACTTCCAATGTAACCATCAAAGTGTTACCTGACATGAGTGGGTTGAGGGCATCAACATCAATAAAGATATTCAAGAATAACAACTGATAAGAAAGATAGATCACGAAATGTTATAACATTCGAAGATTGAAAATGCAAGAAGAAAAATATAACAAGAAATCATATGCAAAATTTTTTGCTGATGCATTATGGTGCTTATGCACATTGCAACACGGTGTCATGCTGAAGCATTATTTTGAACTTTCAAACTTGGAAAAAATAAAGAAAGTTAAAAGCTTTTGTTTTTCTAACGGGCTTGCCAAGTATGATTCCTCCAATGATTTACCGATATGATCATGTAAAACAAGTGGAGGATGTGAATATTGTGAAATATATTGATTTTCAACATGTATGATCGAGTGATGAGGATTTTCGAGAGATGAAGTAGTATCCTGATCATTCTTGGGACTAGCATCAAGACTGCGAGAACCTGACATAACCCTCAATGTGGGCTAAATTTCCTCAATAACTTGTGATAGTTCCAAGACATCAGAAGGTGGATCATTGAAAATAGGTGGTTTAAAATAATCAACAGTGGAAGATACAGAGTCATGCATAGATGATTCGATGAATAAAACATGACAACCATGATAAACAATATTATCGTTAGCAAGAAATGAATCCTCATGATTTGATGAATCGTAGAGGGGCATATTGAAAACCATCAATTACATACTCTATTTCTTCAAATATAAAAATGACACTCCATGAGTCATGAGAATGATCAAGATTAACATTGTTAGAAACTAATTCATTGAAATATATAATAGGTATGACAAAATCATGGAAGATGTCAGGGTAATGAGGGAGAGGTGAGATAGGAGAAACATAAACGTTCGTTGTAGATTATTGTTCAAAAAACAGAGTCCCACACATAGTCATTACGAATGACACTACAATTTCTTGGGTTAACACTAACTCCATCTCTAATTTGATCCTCATGAGAACCAGAAGAAATGATTAAAACATGCAGATACAATAACTCACAATCAAGAGGACCAAAAGAACCAACAGATGGAGGACAAGGAGAAAGAACATCACTAGTAAAATCAAATTCACAGTCAAAACTTGCGTTTAAATTCTAAATATGTGGGGTGGGAGAAGATGGTGGTAGATCAACAGATGGACTCTCAAGTTTTCCAACCTCAACTTGCGTAAATGGAGTTGTTTGATGAGGAGAAGGATGTTGTTTGTTGCGAGTTAATTGGATCAAAAACCTCCTTCGTCGCAGATTTAAGAGCTCCATAACCAGTATATGTTGGGAGACTTTCGAAATATTCACATTATGTTAGATTCATTGAAATATGAACAATAAATTGAAACTTATATTTCATAAAATTCCAATCAACATCATCCTCAAAAGATTCATAACATAAATGAATAAAACGGTCATGAAAATCTTCAAGAGATTCATCAGGTGCTTTTCTGAGATGCATTATTTTCTTATAGAAATATTTATAATCATACCTGTTAAAGGCATGGTAAAGCTCCTTTACAAGATATTCTAAAGATTGAATAGAAGCGGTTGGAAATTTGTAACACCATTATTTTATGCATGCTTCAAACGTAAGGACGAGCAACCTACAAGTAGTATCCTCATAGTGAATTTTGTGATGAGTGAATAATTCAAGAAAGCGAGTGGTGTGGTCAAGAATGGTTGTTCCAACCTTGCCATCGACCTTCATATCTGACAAGTCATGAATTATCCTCGAGGGCACTTTCAAATTGGAAAATCTTGAAAAAACATGTTGGGGTTAATATATGGGAAGAATCCATTACATATAAGGAGAGTTCAAATAGACTTCATAGGCTTAGCTTGTCATCTGGCCCTCCTTCTAGCATTAGAAATGTTGATGGATCTAGATGCACCAACATTCAAGGGGTCTCCCCGATATGAATTCCCAATTATACCTCACACCATTTGGAGTAGGAGACCCATTTGGAATGTGGCCCGATTGCCTAAGTAGTGGGTTTTAGTGGTATTCCTTAGCTGCGATATCACATAGAATGATGTATTTGTGCCTTTGGTGAAACAAGTGTGTAACTCCATGGAGGTTCAAGTGCAATGCATGAGAGGTTCTAACATAACAGGGGTAAAGTAAGTGAGCCCCTTAGAAGCTTGTAATAGTACGCAACTTGAAAGGGACTCACAAGCATAAAGGAATTACAAGTTAACCTACAAATAGTTCACAAGATAACCACGATTGAAATACATCACAACCTGCATCCAACAAGACTCATACTAATGCAAACGAAATATTTCATAAAAATTAGCATAAATAAAACAACATATATTGAAAACATAACAAGAATAGTCCTACTACATTCAAAACATATGCATGAAAATGTGTTGGATTTTATATTTTATTAAAGTGAAAGTCCCAAAAATACATATACAATCTCCAAACCACTAGTCCCAATAGTGAAACATGAAGCCAAAACCTACTCCTCCAAAGAAAGATACTTCCTCTATGATAAGGATAATCCAAGGCTCTCAAAACTCCCAAGATTCTGATCCTAAGCTAAAAGGCGAGCCAAAATTCCTTTACATGACTAATGAGGGTATATTTATAACAAATGGGGTGACTATTCATCTCCCTTTGTGACCTTTTGAGTTCCCTCATGACCTTTTGACTTATTTACATAATGAATCTTCATATTCCAAAACTGTCACTTGGAAATCCACTTACAAAAATGTTTTAAATACAAAAATACATGTACCCATATAAGCCCAAAATGGGTAGAGTCAACTAGACAACCAAATAAGACAAAAACATGTCAAGCCTGAGTTTGGGGAAACTCTAGCTCAACCACCTCAACTTGTATCTCTTTGGTTACATAGTGGTACCAAGCTTTGTATTGTGCGATGAATTCCCCAAACCTTGAAACGGGCTCAGGCTAGAAGCAAAATCTAGCCTCCATTACATCCGGGTAGACTATCTTGGAGATAGTAAGAGTCTCCTTCTTTAGAAGGATCAACATGGTATTGATCAAGAAAGGGCCACCAATGTAATTATGCATATTATATTTGTTCACCTCCAAATATTCCTTGGTGGAAATATGCCTGAGCTGGTCTAAGTATTCTTCAACCTCCTGTCTCACCTTGTTCCTGCCTTTGGCTTCAATGAGTGAGCCAACTAAAGGGATCTTGTGTGACTTGACCATGAAATACACATTGTTATTTAACCATTCATAAGAGGCTTGAACATTGGTTATGAATGATCCGAGTTGTTTATTACTATGGATGAGCATCTAAACCTCTGATTTCTCTAACTCAACCTGTTTTCTTGTCTTCTTCACCAACTCTGAAGGTGCTCCTTTGTAGAAAAACCTTGAGGGATTTAACATTATATTTGCACTTCTGCTGCATGTCATGTAACCGGATAACTTCTTTATGCATGGTGAAAATAACCTCATAGATGTTCCACATGGTATCTCCTAGTGCCAATACTTCACCAAGTATGGTTGCTTTTATTTCTTCTAGATATACCTATGCGGGAGCTACTTTCTGGACCTTAGCCTGGAGTTTCTCGATTTGTTACCTTTCAGCCTCTAGATTCTTCATTGTTTGTTTTTTCTTGACCATCAGATACTTTTTATTTCACTTGGAAGCACCTGCAAAGGCCAAGTTGGCTATGGAAATGGCTTGTGGATTCTTGCTAGTGTCTGTCACGATCATATTTTCTTTAATTAACGTAGGATGCATGAGATAATCCTGGAAGTGTTTCTTCCTAGCTTGTATGATCTTCTTCTATAGCTCCTCATAGGTCAAGATATATATGTCCATCACCAAACCCTCATCAAGAGGAGCAATTTCCTCTTCCTCGCTTGGAGCTTTCTCTACTGTCGAAGGAGGGGGAGACTAAGTAGTGATCTGTTGCATGGTTGGCATGAGATAAACATATTGTTTTAGAAGCTCCAATTCCACCTCCATGTCTTGGGTTACTATCAGATCTTCAATCTCTTGAGAAATTTCCTTATCCTGCAATTGATTTCTCTCTTCTTCCAGTAGTCGGTTATGTTCCTTCTCTTCTACTTGCTTTCGTTCCGCTTCCTCCTCTTATGTTCTCTGCCTTTCTTCTTCTTGTTGTTTCTTCCTTTATTATTCTAGTCTCTTATGCTCTTGTTATTCCTTCTTCCTCAATTATTCTTCCTACTTCCTCTGTTTCCTCTTCTTCTCTGTTGTTATGGTTGATTTAAAGATAATTGGATCTTATTTCTATTTGCGTCTATGTTCATCCATTGGAATGTGCACAAATTTCCTCTTGCCCTTTTTTTGCATTGGAGTTGTGCCTTCCTACTGGTTCTTCTTATGAAGTGACTTATTTCTAAGGAGTAACTTGTGATGTACCAGCAAAGTTGACTAGTTCACAGCGCTTAGCTACATTGTAACAATTATTTATCCTTTCCTCCTTGGGTCTAGAAAAAGTCCTACATAGGCAAGTGAAATGAATCTTTGAACATTGTTATTTTCAAATGATCCTAGGATCATATGGGTTGAATTCCATGTGACTGAATGAAAACATATCTATCTCCTTACCTTCCATCTCTACAACCTTTAGATTCTTGATCTCATACAATCTGATTTGCAAAGGAAGAGTGGGCCAAGGCGCTCTCTTCCTCCTCTGGAACACTCTTGATAACCCTGTGAAAAGATGATAAGAAACTTCTTGCATGAACAACTTATCGGTGACATACCTTGGTATCATATTTGGAGACGTATTTCTTCCAATCACTCTAAGGTAAGTTCCATTCGGTGAGGCAAACCAATCCTTGAACTCTAACACTACTTTCATTTCCTCATGGGACATGCAAGGGGGGTATTCCTCAAATATCAACTTTTAAAATGGAATGAGTAAGTGATCAGTCAGACTTTCCATAAATCATTTATAACTACACTCTGAAAGAATCTTACAGTAAATGTGCACAACAGGTTCCTTTGGTGACCAAGTCCAACTCATGCCAGGAAAGGAATTATGAGCACAAACTACATCCAATAAATAAGAAGACATGTAGAATTTGGTTTTCTTACCCTTGGGAGGGTTATTAGAAATAGTCACATGAATCCTCAACTGTTGAGCCAACAAGTCTGACCAGTTGAATGGTTTTACTTCCTTCACAATCTAGTGCAACAATAATTCCAAACCTTTGGAAAAGGTTTCAGTACTTTTTTGACCATATATTCATCAACAAAGGACTACCAAGTACTTAAAGGAATTCATGAGAGATTTGGTCTTGTAGGTGTTTGGTAGAACTTGGATGGATCTCTTACCCAACCCTTGATGACATCCTTCTTGCTCAAGTAGTTGGTGACTGCATAGGAATGGGAATCCATGTAAGATTCTCGCAACGGTAAATGATACATTCTCTGAAAATCATGTTCCATAAAAGAGGCAAGCCTTTGTCCACTGGCACTGCTGAGAGTCATGGTGTTTGTATACGTGTGTGACAAAATCCAGTTAACAATGTCTACGCAAGAAAAGGCTAGATACCTACATGAAATCTTGTGCAATCCTGACCTTTGGACATTGATGTAAACCTTCATGTCTCCAAGATAAATTTTTAAACTTCTTGCTGAGAATGCCTCATTCACCTTATGCCATGTAATCTATGAATCTTTATCTATAAACAATTAAGTGTCTGAGAAAAATGAAAATTTCACTAGAGTACTCTCAACTGCCTCCCAAGTGCTACTTTCTATAGTATCCTTTGAGATATATCTCTTAGGAGCCATAGTAACAATAAATGACAAAGAGAAGTGCTAAAAAATTGCAGTACCTATAGGAAAAAAATTCACTCATGGAAAGCATAAGTTAGCTCAAGGAAAACAACCTACAAAACAAGATCAAGGAAGTAACCAAAATTCTAAGAGGATTAACTATGCAATTCTTGGAATCAAGCAGAGAGGTCGAGCTTAGGAACTGTGCATTGCACAGTCTCAATAGAAAAGGGAGAAGCTAGAGGCTTGAGATAGTGCAATGCGCAGTCTCAGCCTAGAAGGCTCAAGGAGAGACTGCGCATTGCACAATTTCAGTGGCCAAGGGTGAGGCTTGAGCTTTGGAAATGTGCAATGTAGTTGGAAAATCCAGGGAATGTGCATACACAGTCTCAGAGGCCAAGCACAATGCTTGAGCCTAAGAGTTGTGAAATGTGAAGTTGAAGAAGGCTAGAGAAAATATGCTCAGGAATGGGGTGAAAAAGTGATAGATCTGAGTGATATCAAGAAAGAGTGTATATATAATGAAGGGTAGAATGGGGTGAAAAAGTGATAGATCTGAGTGATATCAAGAAAGAGTGTATATATAATGAAGGGTAAGATAGATCAATGAGAATCAAGTGTAGAAAATCAACATGCAAAAGGGAAAATAATCATGCACAAGAAGACGTCGTAGCGGCGACCACTAGTGGGAAAAAACAAGACGTTGATGCGGCACTTGAAAAATGTGAACGACAGACCAAACCAACACTTTTACAAATGAATATAAGTTAAAACTCCAACTACTATGAAAATAAACAAGCAAAATGACACTCATAAAAGAAAACAATAAAAAATGACATAAAAAGTGACAAAATGTGACACATGCAAAACTTACTTGAAAAAGTGTTGCAAACTCAACCGAAATTTCCTTTGTCTCCTTGGGAAGGCTAGAGATCCAATATTGAGTGTGAAAATGAGATATATGGGTGTCTATTAAATAGATCTAGGCGAGTTAGGGTTTCTGGCATGCATGCCTAAAATCAAAGAAAAAGTGCCACTTGTCTGAAAGTCATAATTAGTAGCTTAGTGGACTTCTCTAGACATTAATTGGGCAACTCCTATTTCTTAGGGATGCCAAATCTTCTTTTTCGAGAAACTATTTTTTCACATGCAAAGGATATTGTGCAATTCCTAGGCTCAAAGGCTTGGGCAACTCCTTACCTCATTGAATTGCAGTTTTTAAGGGAAAGGATATCATTGCACAGTTTCTGAGCTCAAGGATGGGCTGCACTCTAGGATTGCGCAATTTCTAAGCTCAAAGTTGGCTTGCCTCTCAGGATTGCATAGCATCTGAGCTCAAGGCTAGCATGCCTCTCAGGATTGCACAATTTAAAAAGGGAAGGCCAACAATTCTACAAGGTCAAGGTAGGAGATGGCTTCTGTTTGAAAAGGTTCAAATCAGGGTCAAAACAAGACATCATAATAACTGCATGAAAGGGTATTATTCTTTAACATAGCATAAATACTTGATGACAATGAATGATAGAATCCTGTAGACAGAAGGGGAGGCTCCAAAAGCAAAGCAGGGAAACAATTTTGGAGGGGGGTTGTAGCATCTACACCACTTTATCTTTGAGAATCAGATTTAAAATTCATAAAAAGTGACTAAAAGTGCAAATATTGTAGTTTTTCATGTATCATTTTTAGGGCTAAAGGTTGAAACAGTGACACATGGAATTTCGTACAAGTTAGCCCTATTGAACTAGTCTATAATCAGGTCATTGTGGGAGATTGGGCATAATTTTTTCTTGAAGAATCCAACCTTCATATGACTTATGGAATTCTAAATAAGACTCAAAAGGCTACCATAGGACAAAATTTCAGAACTTGGAGATCCAAAATTACAGAGATATAACATTTATAATATCAAGCTCCTAAAAAGAAAGAAAAAGGTGTGTATATTTTTAAAAATTGCATAACTTTTGTTTGAAAAATAAATTTGAAGTGATTCCAAGGGAATATTGAACCATACATATCAGTATTTGGTTCTAAAATTCCTCCCAAACAAAAGAATTCTACACCCATTGAGCACTCAGAAACTATGATGCATGAAGAGGAAGATTTGCAACATGATATATCAAAATTACGAGACCAAGTGCAACAAATTTCTCTCTCATAAAGAGCAACCGAAGATGAACTAAAATGGGGCATGGGTGGTTTAAAAGCATAAATAAAAGGTGACATGGATGTTTTAAAAGCATAAATAAAAGGTGAAATAAATGGCTTAAAAGTTGACGTGGAAGCAATGATGAATGTCAAGATGGAAGGTTTGAAGGAAGGGTTGACAAAGTTGCTGCAAGAAATGCTTCCCAGTGATGAAAAGGTAATCCATGAAAATCATGATGAGGAAAAAATGAATATGAATTATGATTTTAGAGATTCCAATGTTGGGTTTAAGACCCACCACATTCCAAATATTGAGATAAGGAAGTTTGATAGAAAGGATCTGGTAACATGGATACTACAGATGGAGCAATATTTTGATCTGCATGATGTGAAACACACACAAAAGGTACACATTACATATTTATATTTAGAACCCAAACAATTTGTATGGTATCAATGCATTTGTTCTCATAAACCACTTGTCACTTAGTCAATTTTTATGGAGGAAATGATAGTATATTATGAGGATACAAAGAGCAACACCTTCTTTAGCCAATTGATAAATCTCAAACAAAGGGATCAATGGTGGAGAAATTGAGGACTTCCAAAAATTGAATATCAGGGTAATTGATATCCCAGAGGAGCACATGATTGATGTCTTCTTATGGAATTTAAAGGATAACTTCCAACATGAGGTTCACCTTTGGGAACTTGATTCATTGGAGAAGGCATTCACGGTGGCAAGAAAAGATGGAAGAAAAATTATGGAAATAAGGAAGTCTACCACTCACAACTTTAAAGATGGAAGTGATTTTTCTCCTAGGCTTACACAACCTACAAGTTTGACACCACAAAAATTGGAGGAAAAAAAAGAAAAAGGGCTTTGTTACAGTTGTGACATCAAATACAATAAAGTTCATAAGTTTTCAGAGAAGAAATTATTTTACATAGATTGTGAAGAGGAGGAAGAAAAGGAACAATAAACATCAAAAGAAAAGGATATACATTGAACTCTAAGAACCTGTATATAGTTTCATCCATCTGGGCTGCGATTTCAGGAGTTACACAGAGATCACAATGTATAATGGTTGTGATCATTTAGATTGTCATCCAGTCATGGGTCCACCAGTGGCATCTGTGGACACGTCTTTTTTATAGTTATACATGTTATGTTTTCTTATGTGTTAAGTGTGGGTATGCCTCCCTCAACGAAGAGATGTCATGATATAAATGTATTATAACAGATGTAGCTCGTTGGTTGTTCTTGACCCCGACTTGTCACAAGGTAAAGTAGTTCAATCATCAGTCGTCATTTATGACTTTGAACTTTAGGGGGCATTCAGTTATAGGAAATTTTGTCACATCCAGTCATTAGGCCTCCTAATGGGATCAATCAACATGCTATTACCCCTTGTCAACATCGTTGCCCAAATCCCTAAGTGAACCTCCTTCATTTCCCAGAATTTCTGCCTGAAACCACCTCATCTGAGCCAGTTTTAGCACCAATGTTGCCTGGCCTTCCTCTGGACAACGTTCACCTACAGGTTGCATCACTGTGGCTAGTGTTGATCAGCTAATGGTTGCTCCCCTTTGCACCTAAGTTGGTTTGAGAAATTCGGGAAAAAGAGAGAATTTCTAGAAACTTCCTCTTAAAGAAGCTTCCATAATTTGTAACAAACATTTACCTTGGATTAAACATTCAGATCCTATCTCATCCTTCTTTGGAGTTTCCATCCCTTATCCTTTGATCACATCCTTCCATCAAAGTTCGATCTAAAACCTTATATTGGTAATTGGATAAGAAATCCCAAATTACCCCACTCCACTATATATTTATCATCTTGCCTATGCAAGGGAGGATGGTTGGCATGTGGATTCTACCCTTATGCTACTGAGGTAAGAGGTTAACATTCATGAATTTGGGGTGATTGAAGGTGCATATTTTGACAAGGAAAGGACAAGTTAAAAACTTGGAGGAGCTCTTCTACAATATCAACATCTATTTGTGGTTCTAATCTCCTTCCATTTATATTAATGTAAAGATTTATTTGTTTTCTTATATGTGATTGTCGTTATTTCACTTATTTCAATGTAACCATGTTGATATATTAAATATAGTACTTAGATGATACTACATAGATATCGTAGTTTCTTAGCTTGTGTTATCTGACTATGCAGGTTCTAATTTTTGCAATCAAAGTGTGAATTCGAGCATCCAAGCTTAAGAAGGAACACAGTGTGTGGTGAATTCCAGATAGGCTTCATTCCATCAACTATTTAATTTAAGTAAAGCATTGGGTTCCTTGTTTCTATGTTGTTCTAGGTTGGTCATTGAACCTAGGGGAGATACTTTTTTCCGCAATCACAAATCCCGCATAACAAGGTATGAAGCTTCCTCAGGCATCCATGATAATACTAATTCTTTATCAAAAAAATTATGCAAGCAATTCATTCTTTATTTTTCTTTGATTACTAAAAACATTGACTTTATGTGTACAAATAATTTCCAACATTCCTTCAAGGAATTAAAAACAAGATAGTCCACGGCTCCCATCTTAAGAGAGCCCAATTGGTCCTTCCCTTTTCATATATCTATAGATGCTTTGTATATTGATATTGGAACTATCTCGAGATAAGAATAACATTATCATCAATACAAAATATACTTTATTAGTAAGTATGTCTCTCCTACAAAATTAAATTACATGGTAACAAAAAAATAATTTATTTTGGCGAATCATGCTATAAATATTTTTTTGCATTATAAATGGATATCTTATGATATTACATGCTAACTACCCTTCCATTAAGTGTCTAATGAATATTCCAATTCCTATTGGTAGGGTGGCTAGATGGTTGTTACTTTTGTAGGATTTCGATATAACCATCATAAATAAAAAAGGAAAAGAAATGTGGTAGAATTTTTCCTTTTTGGGCTTTACCATAAACAAAAATGAGCCACATATCAAAGAATCTTTTCTTGGTAAACACCTTTTCATAGTATCTACTAACTCATAGTGGTTTTCATATATGGCTAGCTATTTGGCTACAAGGAATCTTCCACCTTATGTATATTGAGAGGAACAACAAAAGATCATCAAGAAAAGTTAGATTTATTCGTGGATTGATGGATGTCTCCTTTACACTTGGTTGGATCTTGTTATTCAAAAATGTGTGAGAGAGGATAAGATCCATGATATACTAAAGGATTTTCATGATTTCCCTTGTGGAGGCCACTTTTTAGACAAGATGACTAGTTAAAAATAATCCATCAAGGGTACTATTAGCCCTTGATTTTATAAGATGCCAAACAATACGTGGAAATATGTGATAGTTGCCAATGCATGGGAAGGCCAATCCAGTCAAATGAAATGCCATTATAGACAACTATTAATAGAGCCCTTTGAGAAATGGGCTCTTGATTTCATTGGACCCATCAACCCTAAATTTTTAGATCCTAGCAACCCATTTGTCAATGTGAAAATTAATCACATAGTTATTCTAAACACATTGCATGACCTTGGATATGTTATCAATGTGATGACCTGAGAAATAATGGAATCCATAGGACTTTTAGGTCTTAGGTAATACATCATCAAACATAAATGGATTTTGGATGATGTAGTAACTTATGTGGATTCTTGGGAGTATCTTGTTGATTTCATAATGCTACAACCTAATTATTCCCTATGCGGGTATCCTTTGATCTTAGGAAGACCTGCGCTAACCACAAAAAATTCATATATCAGTCGCAGGTACAACAATATGATAATTTGTCTCAAGGCCTCCACTAAGAAAATCACCCTATATCCTCTAACTAAGCGCAACATCAATCATAAAACTCCATTTTGGGTAGATGGAGAGGAAAGTGATAAGGAGGTAGTTGCTCATCAAGTGCTTATTGTAGACTAATATCTCGCCCTCAGGAATAAAAGTGAAGATAAGGACACTGATGATTTTATAATTTCATCCTCTTCATCTGAATCACACATTCTCACTCATATATTAGACCCAAGTTTCTCTTGCCACAAAAGATGCATCACCCTTAGAAAAGGAGTCCTCTCCTGAGGAAGAGAACAACTTTGAAAACTATGGAAATTAGCCCCAATTTTCTTTTGAATATAACTTAAGTTTCACAAAATCTTAGTGATGCTTTTTAGTAGGATTACACTGACATGAAGGGGCCCATATTGACTTGTGCACTCACCATATTTATATCTAGGAAGACTCAAAATGATTTTTTCAACCCAATGAAAAATCTTTCTCTGTAGGACATAGTCAAAGAAGAGTTGAAAAAATTACTTTTAGTTTTTTACCCTATTCTTAATAGCCAATGGGTCTCCCTTATTTATATCATGCCTAAAAATATTGGAAATTGGAGAATTTGTGTTGTCTATAGAGAAATAAATAATACCATTCATGAACCAACCCCATAGAAAGAATAAAAGAATATGAACATATCTTGTAATGCCTTGGAAAGAATTACGACTCCTCAAACTCTCAAGATAGAAGGATATACTAAGAAGAAAAAGGTAATAGTGTTGATTGATTCAGGTAATACCCATAATTTTATTCATTGTAAGATAACCAAGGAATTAAATTTCTTTCTATATCCAACACCAGAGTGTCAAGTGATGGTTGCAAATGCAAGAACTATAAAATTTTCTGGAAAGTGCCATAATATCAAGCTAACCATGGCAGAATATGTACTGAATGGTCTAATGCTTTCCATTCCTATGGGTGGTGTTGATGTTGTATTAGGAGTCCAATTGTTACAATATTTGGGGACGATAGCTTTTAATTTTTAAGAACTTTAATTGAATTTTTTTTGGGAATGAAAGGAAGTTGAATTAAGGGGTATCTCGAGGAAAACATGGAATATAATAATCTATAGTGGCATGAAAAATATTCTGAAGAAAGAACAACGAGACGTAATTGCACAATTATGTTCACTAGAGGTTCAAACATCAAAACCATTTATTTCTCCAGATCTCCAAAAAGCCTTGGACAATCATTCCAAGGTATTTGAGACTCCCAAAGGCCTCCCATATATTCGTGATCATGATCATGCAATTCATTTGATTCCAGGAAGTGTTCCTCCAAACATTAAGCCTTATAGATATCCCTATGCCCAAAAGATTGAAATTGAGCGTATGGTTGCAGAAATGGTAGAGACTGATATAATTCAACCTAGTCAGAGTTCTTTCTTTGCTCCAGTGGTATTGATGCACAAGAAGGATGGATCATTTTGTATGTGTCTAGATTGCAGGGGGCTCAATAAACTCACTATTAAAGATAAATTTCTTGATCCTTTCATTGTTGAATTGTTGGATGAATTACATGGAGATATTTACTTCACCAAGTTGGAACTTCATTCTGGATATCATCAAATTAGAATGAAGGTTGAGGACATTATGAAAACAAAATTCAGAACTCATGAAGGTAATTATGAATTTTGTTCATGTCTTTTGGCCTTATTAATGCACCTTCCACATTTCAAGGTTTGATGAATTCCATTTTCAAATGCTTCCTTGGAAATTTTGTGTTAGTATTTTTTGACGATATACTAATCTACAGCAAGACTTGGAAGGATCATGTTCAACATTATGATAAGGCAATCAAATTATTGGAGGAGAAACAACTATATGGAAAAAACTCCAAATGTTTCTTTGGATTACAAGAGGTGGAATATTTGGGTCATATTGTATCTCATGAGGGTATTAAGGTAGACCCTAACAAAATTAAATCCATTAAGGAATGGAAAATCCCCCAACCCTAAAGCATCTTCGAATATTTCTCGGGTTGACAAGGTATTATGGAAAGTTTGTTAATAATTATGGGATAATAGTAGCACATATAACAACATTACTAGAGAAATATGTGTTTTATTAGACTCTAGAAGGCCTTTGAACATCTTAAAGAGGAAATTTTCCAAGCATCGCTATTAGCTACGTAAGACTTCACAAAAACCTTTATTGTGGAATGTGATGCCTTAGGAAATGGAATTGGAGTTGTTTTAATGCAATAAGGAAGATCCATTGCTTTTGAAAGGAGTCCAATCAAGGGAAAGTATTTACACAAACCTATTTATGAGAAGGAAATGTTGGCAATATTACATGCACTAAAGAAATAGTGATCTTGCATAATGGGAAGACACTTCAAGGTAAAAGTATATCATGATAGTATTAAAAGCTTTTTGGAACAAATATTATATTCAAAAGAGCAACAAAAATGGGTCACAAAGATGTTGGGTTATGACTTTGAAATCATCTACAAAAAAGGGAAGCAAAATGTTGTTACACATGCACTCTTAAAAAAGGATGAGGATCTCGAAGCATTGCTTTGGGCCATTTCTATTATCCAACCTGATTGGATAAATGAAGCAAGGGATGAATGGAAGAATGATGAAGAGGCATGGACACTCATTCAAAAGTTGTAGCAATATACCAATACATTTGATACATTTATCTAGAAAAATGATTCATTATGGCACAAATATTGCTTATATATTTGTAAGAATTCCCAACTCAAAGAAAATTTTCTTTTGGAATTGGAAACCTCCCCCTTAGGAGGGCACTTAGGATTTTAAAAGAATTACCACAGGGCCAAGAAGGAATTTTTTTGGATGGAATTAAATTTTATATTCATAAGTTTGTGGCAGAATGTTTGGTTTTCCAACAAAATAAAGTTGAGACAATTAAGACCCTAGGTCTATTACAACCTTTAGCCATTTCAAGTCAACTTTGGAAGGAGGTCTCAATGGATTTTATCACATGTTTACCCAAGTATAAAGGAAAGAGTGTCATCATGGTGGTAGTTGATAAACTTACCAAGTATGCACACTTTTGTGCTTTTTCTCATCCTTTTAAAGCTAGTACAATTTCTCTTGAATTTATGGGAACAATTCAAAAGCTACATGGAAACCCAAAGATTATTGTAAGTGACAGAGATCCCATTTTCACTGGTAATTTTTGGACGAAATTATTTTCTTGTATTGGTACTCAATTAGCTCATAGCTCATCTTATAATCCTCAATCTGGCAGGAAAAATGAGATAGTAAAAAAATGTTTGGAACAATATCTTCATTGCTTTGTATTTGATAAACAAACACAATGAGTCAAGTGGTTACCTTTGGCAGAATGGTGGTATAACACTTCCTTCCATACTGCAGCAAAAATGACCCCATTTATGGCACTTTATGGATATCATCCACCATCCATCACATCACGTTTAAGATAAAATTCCAAGGTTCAAGTAGTGGAAGATCACATGGAGCATTAAGAACAAGTTCTAGAAATCTTAAAGTATAACCTCACTCTGGCGCATAATCAAATGAAACAACATGCATATAAACATCATAGTGAGAGAATTTTGATGTAGTTGACTGGGTATTATTATGGTTACAACGATACAAACAAATGTACCTCAACTAAGCTAAGAAGGATACGAAATTATCACCCAAGTATTATCGTCCTTACAAGGAGTTGCAAAATATTAGTACTATAGCATACAAATTAGAGATGCCTGCATCTTACCGAGTACACCCAATTTTCAATGTTTAATGATTAAATAAGGTTATCAATGACAAGCTCCCAGTTCAAACAATAGTTGCACTTGAAGAAGAAGGAAAAATCATACTTGAGCCTGAAGAAGTCACGGAAATAAGAACCCGACAACTAGAAAATCTATTAATGTCATAGTATCTCATTAAGTGGAAGAATTTACCCATTGAATATTCCACATGGGAGGATGATAATTTATATAGAAGCATTTGGAACTACTCAAGTGTTGATGACAACACTTTTTTGAAGGAGAGGGCATGTTAGGTCCCTATAATACTAGTGTAGTCCCCTTATTGTTATTTTTAGTGTATCCCCCTATTGTTATTATTGTACCCATGTAGCCCCCATATTGTTATTGTTGTGCCCTTACATTAATATTGTTATGTAGGCTATGATTATATTGTGACCCCTTAGAATCTTATATATACCATGGAGGTCTTATCATTTTTATCATCCAAGAATTGTCATTTATGTTATGTAAAGCGGGTTTCCCCCTAAAAGAGGATAATTTTCAAGTCATTGATCTATATTTTCTTTTCTTTTGTGATCTGGTTCCATAACAAAAACTGTGCTGAAAAATAGGGAATTGTTAGGAAATAATGTTGGGGGTCCAAGTGGAATAGGAAGGTGGCCACCAATATCCACTTGGATCAATCCTCCCCCCTTAGGGAGTAATGGTCCCCATTGCATTTAGTGCTACCATGAGATGGGGAAACTTATGTTGAACTTGGTCCCTAGTGAGCCATTTTCCTTTGTGCAGGAGTTGGCCAACTTTAAAAACGTGATACATCGAGATCCTCTTTGGGTGAGTGTTATTAATTTGTGAGTCATGATCTGATCAGTTGTGGTATGTTCAGTTCACTCTGGGTTGAGATATATTGGTTTCAGTTTCTCGTAAATGTCTGATGTGTCTAACAATGGTGTAAAGTATGGTCAAAGGCAATCCACATTGAATACTGGGTGTAGGTAAAGGAATGGGGGGATACTTAGCTCAAAATAATTGTCACATAAAAACTTGGAGATATTTTAAGGCCCATATTGGGGTGGTCATAGCTTCTAATGGGCTCTGGCTAGACATCTCTTCTACAAATGCAACCAAAGCTTGTCTCCCACTTGAAACTTATGTGGCAACCAATGTTGATCATGAAGTTGTTTGTACTTAGTATTGGCTTATCCAAGATATCATGAAATTTTTGGTGGAGTTTCTGAATGCGTTTAATAAACTTGATGGATTTGTCAACTTCAAATTGAACATGTGTGGATTTTTCTTTTGTAGTTGCAAGAGGAATTTCAACATCAATGGGACACAATGGTTGAAATCCTAGGCCCACCTAAAAGTGGATGTGGAAAATTGAGATAGCTGTGTTGAACATAAGGAAGGATCTCATCCCATGTTCCTGGATGATTAGAGTTTTATATGCATAATATGTACACTATCATAATGTTGACGAATTCTGTTTGACCATCAGTCTAGGGAAGAAAAGTATTCGACTTAGTGAGATTGGTATCCAACAATGACTAGAGGCTTGACCATAATGCGCTAAGGAACATGTTATCCTAATTTGATGTGATGTTCTGCAAGATCTCAAAATGTACCCATACCCATTCGAAGAAGAGCCTGATAGTGGGCTTTGTTGTGATACTCTTCTTGGAGGAAGCCAATATGGTTGTCTTAAAAAATATATCAACGAACACAAACACATAATAATTACCATGCTTAGTAGAAGGAAGGCTAGACATATAGTCCATGGATATGGATTCCAAAGGCCGACTAGGAGTAGGTAGGGTGTGTATAGGCCTTGATTCTTAATGGTTGGCTTGGAAATGGCACAAAAAATGCACGATTCGATATATTTTCAAACATCTTGTTGTAGTTTGATCTAATAAAAATATGGCTGCAGTACTTCCACAATATTCTCTATGCCAAAGTTCCCTGCTACCCGACTATAATGTGCCTCCAAAATTAGCTTTTCATGCTCGATTGGAGGAAAACAAAGTCATGCCAGGTAGCACAACAATGTAATTTGGATGTGGAAATATGGAACTTTCTTTCCTCCCGTTAACATCTAGTATGTGGTGGTGAATTTTAGATCATTTTTGTATAATTGTGACCATCCAGAAGTCTCATCCCTACAAGAGTTGAGAACATTGGTAAGTGCTACAACTAGGGGATGATTGAGCCAATCTAAAACAAGATTGATGCTACCCTTTGTTAGGACCCTATAATATAGGTATTTGTTCTCCAGTTATCAATTTGAGAATTATTCTGATCATGGTTGAAAATTTTTCATTATAAGGTGATCATCAGCAAGGGTTTAATGGATCACCAAATGCCTAAAATTAGATCATCATGTATTTTATGTGTTGTCACCGGCAGGTTTGGAATTACCATGCAATCACATATGTTTATGTTATCCCTTGTGCATTTTCCGCTTACGGACGATGAAATTTGATTAAGATCAACGGTTTAAATTCATTTTTGGACCCCTTCAGCGCTTTGAAGTTTAATGAATGAGAGGGGTTAGAAAAATAGCATTTTTCAAATCCAAGCCTAGACCATGTGGCAAGCTGTGGGGAGTTCGCACCCCCCTCGTTCGAAACTGCTTACCATGTGTTGGGCCCTCCGAAAATTTGTGTCAAGGCTAGATGTGAAGACAATGATAGGGGAAGTTCTTCGCACCATTTCCAACCATTAGATTACAGTGGTATATCCAATGTTTCAAAAAATACATCATATGGTAGGTTGGAAATGTTTTTACGTGACGTTTTAAGGTTTAAAGTGGCCAAGTTAGGCGTTTCCATGAATTTGGGTATGATCTAATTTTTGTAGAAAGTCTGACTTTTGGTAGCTAAAAGTAGTTAACTGCACCTATTACTAGCTGCCACAAGTACCGAAAATTCCTAGGGTTTGTACAGTTGTGTCATTTCCATGTCATAAGTTAGTACACAAGTCATCATGAAAATTTAAGCTGCCATAACCACGCCAAGCTATCATTTCACCCGATTTTCACAAATATCATAACTCGTTCATATCCATATCACGCAATCATAACTCAAGACGTATCCATTCATCTCGTTTAAATCCCTAAAACGATCATGATGCCTCCTCCAGTGTTTTGAATTGGTGGAAAATCAGTCATTTCGTTCAAAAACATCACTCACAGAGGCCCGAAAACTCCAAGTTTGCATTAAGTTTCCTTCTGTTTCACGCTCTCTACGTCTTATATTTGGCCCTTTTTTTCATGCTTAGTTAGTGTCATCATATATTTGTGTCATCATTTACCTTCCGCATACCCTAGCCATCCTATGATTTTTGTAGTCTGTTTGAAAGTGTTTGTAGGTCCGGGAGAAAGAGATGTCGAATAGAGGTGCGCTGTTGAGGAAGGATTTACAAGATACAACTTACCTCAAGGCACACCCTTATGCATGTGAATTATTAAAACAGGTGGGTTGTTACAGGTTTTGTCAAAAGTTCTAGGGATACCATTAGGGT
Source organism: Pinus albicaulis (assembly GCA_034641835.2). Taxonomy (NCBI): domain Eukaryota; kingdom Viridiplantae; phylum Streptophyta; class Pinopsida; order Pinales; family Pinaceae; genus Pinus; species Pinus albicaulis. The sequence continues at coordinate 345,532,788 of CM076581.1, read as the reverse complement.
ATCACTGAAGCCTTTGCAAATAATTTCGATGGATGTAAAGTGCAGTTGTGACCCATAACTATGCGGATTGATGAAGCCAGTGTGGCAGCAACCACATAAATTCCAGTTGAAGGATAGAGGTGGTTTAAGACCACCTCCATCAAAGAAGTGGATTTTAGGTTTTTCCTTAAAGAAGAGCATCAGAACATGAAATGGCATAAGGAAATCCCCATAAGTTATTTGCAATAATAGTGGCAAACATTGTTGAATATGATCCAGGTATATATTACTTGTGAAGGGAGGTATGGGAGGACAATGCTATATCATTTCAGGTTACTCCACTTCACAGGTAAGAAACCACTTAACATTCATTTTTATCTTCTCAAAAGCCTCACCAAAATGGCTTCCAAAGTCCAATTTAAACCCCAGATAGCTAGCAACAACTTATTCCACCATGGATTAATTAAGTTGATAGTGTTAGAAGAGCTTAATAGGAGAAATAAAACATGTAATTATTTACTGTTTTGGGGAGATTTTGAACAAGAAATCCAGTCAAAGAAGAGAGGAACGCCCTCACAGGATTTTTCTTCTCCAAAAACCAGTAAGAGGAAAAGTCAGGCATTGTCTCTTGTGCAAGATATCACCAAAGATTCTCCCTCAACATCCAAAAAATCAAACAAAAGGCTAGAGTTTGGGAAGGAGACACAGGTTCAAGGTGAAACTATAGGAGCAGATGTTCAAGAGGAAACTACAAAAACAAATATTCTCAACCTACCATATTCAGATTCAAACTCTGAGCCTTTAGTTGCAGAAAAGGAGGTGGAACCCTTAGCTGCAGGAACAGAACCAAAATCTTTAGCTGTAGAAATGGGAGGAGGGACATCAGTTGAAGAAGAAGAAACCCATGGAGAAGCTGCGACATCATCACAGAAGAAGGTCAGTAGAAAATATAAGACACAAAAGTTGCAGGAGGAAAATAATGATCTAAAAGTTTTGGAAAGAATCCTGAAGAAGGAGAATGAAACCTTTAAGAAATCATCAAGCAAGATCAGTTCAACAAATTAAATATGAAACAATCAAGCATAAGAAGAAAAGGCTTCACTAGAATAATGTCAAGTTTCAAAATAGGAACAAAGTTATGAGGTTTAAACTTATTCACAAGAAGCTAAAGCCTCAAGCTCACCACACAATAGATGCCCTAGCTCAAGCTTCCCTTGAGTTTATTTGAAGTCGCTGCAATGAATGAAATAGGGTCAAAGGATAGCTCAAAATTTTTTGGTTAAGTTAAGAAGAAAATACCGTTTTTGTCAGCTAAAGGCTGGTTAAGAATCTACAGTTAGATGTCGAAAATCATGCCTATATAATTGGAAGATAAGCGCGCTCTGTTTGGCCTCCTTAGCTCCCGAAAGCTCTGTTATGGATAGAAGACAACCAATCTCCTCAAATCAAGGTAAATCGACTTCTACATGATCTCCAAAGCCTCCAAAGAATTTTTTTAATTACAACTCATCGTCAACATGCTACTGACACCTCAGATTTGATCAGATTGGGCCTTAAATAACATCAAAGCAAATATATTTTTGTTGGGATTTTGTCATATTTTCCAGATTCGAGTTGTAATCAGCAGACAACTTTGGTTGTTTTTTCCTTTTCAGTATTGGAGATTGAATATTTTTTAATAGATTAGAAGACATGCCATGGTTGTAAAAGAGATCAAATCTCTATTTTGTGTATAACTCAAATAGACATTTTCCTAGAATATCTGAAATAGTTAAAGTAGAGATTTGAATCATCCTGATCTGTAGGATCTGAAATGAAATGGGGAAATATTATAAAAGATAGGATGTAATATGGGAAAGGGTTGTTAGACCTAAAGGGAATTCTATTGTAAATATGTTCAACTAGATACAAGCAAATGTTTCTTGAATGAATGAAAGGACCTTGTTGTTTTCGAGATTCTTGTGTCATGTTTTAATGGTGAAGTTCTTCTTGATGCAATCTGCTATTATTTTATTTTTCCATTGCTTCATGTCATTATTGTTTGTAAGAAAATTTTGTTCAGGATTTTTCATTAGACACCCTGCTTAGGGTTTAAAAAATATTTATGTTTTCTTCTGAAGTTTGAATGTAGAATTCAGATAAGGTCTGCTCTGCATTTAGATGGAATCTTAATATTTTCTTCTTTGCCACTCACAAATAGTTAAGATCCACAAACATTAATATCTCTCCTGGTTACACACGATCTCATTCACTCATTCATTTTAATTTTCTTTGAACTTTTGACTCCATTAGCCCAATGGTCCTCTTCTGTTGTCTCAACTATAAATTTCAAACAAACCCCTTTGCCCTCATAAATAGCCTACAATTCCCAATCAAACAAAGCTACATTTGATAGAGAGATCCCTCTCTGAGTCTAGGAGGGCTAGATCCTAGGCTCGAAGTGGTTTTGATGTTGCCTCCAAGATTCAGTCCTTTCAACCTCAGAATTAGAGAGCGCTAACATAGTGGCGACCATACTGGGGAATCTCAAACATAGTTTCAAGTTCCTCAATAAAAATTGTCAAATTTCAGATGTGGTTGATGATGGTGGAAAAACAGTCAGACACAAGGAGGTTGAAATCATCCACCTGGTGACTCCACTATTTTCAGTTGATCTAAAGACTCCACTGGCAGAATAATTCAGAATTGTTATGAACTTATGGTGACTTCATTCTATGGTTGATTGGTTTTCAAGGTGAATTCAAGAATACAACGCAGGTATGCTCCTTTAGACAGATCAAAGATCCCAGGTTTTCCAAACCCTATGCCAAACATTGATTGGTTGAAATATCTTCCGGTGTTTAAAGATAAAAAAGGAGATGATGTTGTTATACATTTATTAAGGTTTCACATGCACATTTCTAGGTTTAAAATCAAATTTATAGAAGAATATATTATGAAGATGTTTGTGGAAAGTTTAGAAGAGAAATCCAGATATTTGTATGAAGGTCTACCATCTGCTAGCATACCTTCTTTGAAGTGTTTTCATGCTACTTTTTTTTACAAGTATAAAGAAGATTATCCATATTTGTCACTAGTCCAAGACTGCTGTGATAATTTTCAAAGTTTTATTGAATATCTAGATGATTATTATGATGATGATCAGTTTATGAATGATGAAATATTAGAAGCATTAGAAGAAATACCCTTCCATAAAGTTGAAGTCTTGTTTGAAATTTCTTCTCATCGTGAAAAAATAAATGATGTATGTTATCTAGAGGTTCATGAAGTTTCACCACAAGAGACAATTCTAGCAGTAGGTGGAAAAACTGATCACCAAAAGGTTAAGGAATAACTTCAACTCCCTTAAAAAAATCCAATAGAGGACAACAGTGAAAACGTACATCAATCTAATGATCCGGAAGAAAAGGTAGATAAACTTGATAGTATTGATTCGGAAGAGCATCTTCAGCAAGTAGTGTTTTCTGCAGAGATTGAAGACCAATCAGGTTTGCAGAATGACAACTGATCAAATTCTCTTTATAATTTTGTAGAACTTGAAAAAATCATAAGAGTTCTATGTCATCAATTTCTTCATTAGATGTTAATGAAGTTGCACAACATATTGCTATTAGTCATCATCCTTTGCCCGAAATGATTGAAAGTTTGCAACTCCCTTGCAAATTTTTGTATGACAAAGGGAATGATGAAGAGCACACAAAGCAGTTGATTATAATGGACAATGATAAAAAACAAGTGTCTTCCTTGCAATTTGAAGACAATCAGTTTCAACACAGAGGCAAAGTAGCAGTCTAGGATGAGATTTGTTTTTATGTTACAAAGCATCTAAAAGATCTCATGTTGCATGCTTACCTCGATACTTTGAGCAGTATATTATAGTTATCAGTAAAGGAAGAATTCACCAGGTTAATCAACATAGCTATTGAATCCAATGGAGGATTTAATTTGCCATGTTTTGAATCCATTATTCTAATTACAGAAATGGAATGCCTATTTCAGTTAAACACTCATTTGATTGATTGGTTACATTGGAAGTCTGATTATTACTTGATGTGGTAATATTTTTATCAGGTTAGAGTAGAGAGTGCTAATAAGTTTGCAAGATAAGCATCTTTTATTTTCCAGATCCTATTTATAAATTCAGGTTTTCAAGATGAAGCAGTGTAGTTTCAGTTCATATTCATAGGATTCAAATAAACTTGATGAGTAGGCATGTGGTGTTCAGTCACTTAATGGTAGGATAGATCAAGAAGCATATTGAGGGATCGACCCAATGGATAAGGCACTGAGTTATGAAACCAGACATCTGGGATTCTTGACACCTCCTCTGAAGCTTCCATCCCCATTTGGAGCCAATGTTAGGACCCTATAATATAGGTATTTGTTCTCCAGTTATCAATTTGAGAATTATTCTGATCATGGTTGAAAATTTTTCATTATAAGGTGATCAACAACAAGGGTTTAATGGATCGCCGAATGCCTCAAATTAGATCATCATTTATTTCATGTGTTTTCACCAGAAGGGATGGAATTACCATGCAATCACATATGTTTGTGTTATCCCTTATGCATTTTCCTCTTATGGATGATGAGATTTGATTAAGATCAATGGTTTAAATTCATTTTTGGACCCCTTTAGCGCTTCAAAGTTTAATGAATGAGGGGGGTCCGAAAAAGCGTAGTTTTAAAATCCAAGCCTGGACCACGTGGCAAGTTGTGGGGAGTTCACACACCCCTCATTCAAAAATGCTTACCATGTGCTGGGCCCTCTGAAAATCTATGTCAAGACTAGATGTGAAGACAATGATAGGGGAAGTTCTTTGCACCATTTCCAACCATTAAATTACACTGGTATATCCACTGTTTCAAAACAAACATCACATGGTAGGTTGGAAATTTTTTCACATGAGTTTTGAAGGTTTAAAGTGGCCAAGTTCGATGTTTCCATGAATTTTGATATGATCTAATTTTTGTATAAAGTCCAACTTTCGGTAGCTAAGGAGTCAAAATATTTTAAAGGTTATCTTCCAAAAGTTAAAGCTTTCAGTAGCTAAAAGTAGTTAACCGCACCTATTTCTAGTTGCCACAAGTACCGAAAATTCCTAGGGTTTGTTCGGTTGTGTCATTTCCATGTCATAATTTGGTACGCATGTCATCATGAAGATTTAAGCTACCATAACCGCACCAAGCTATCATTTCACCCGGTTTTCACAAATATCATAACGCATTCATATCCATATCACGCAATAAGAACTCAAGATGTGTCCATTCATATCATTTAAATCCCGAAAACAGTCATGATGCCTCCTCCTGTGTTTTGAATTGGTCAAAAGTCAGTCAGTTCGTTTAAAAACATCACTCAGAGAGGCCCGAAAACTCCGAGTTTGCATTAATTTTCTTATTTTTTCACGCTCTTTGTGTCTTCTGTTTGGCCCTTGTTTTCATGCTTAGTTAGTGTCATCATCTACTTTTTGCATACCCTAGCGATATTGTGATTTCCGTAGTCTGTTTGAAAGTGTTTGCAGGTCCGGGAGAAAGAGATGTAGACTAGAGGTGCAATGTTGAGGAAGGAGTTACAAGATACAACTTACCTCGAGGCACATGACCTTCATGCATGTGAATTATTCAAACAGGTGGGTTGTTACAGGTTTTTTCAAAAGTTCCAGGGATACCATTAGGGTATCACTAAGGCCTTTGCAAATAATTTCGATGGATGTAAAGTGCAACTGGGACTTATAACTCTGCAGATTGATGAAGCTAGTGTGGTAGCAACCAAAGAAATGCCAGGTGAAGGGGAGAGGTGGTTTAAGACCACCTCCATCAAAGAAGTGGCCTTTAGGTTTTTTCTTAAAGAAGAGCATCAGAACATGAAATGGAAGAAAGAAATCCCTAGGAGTTATTTGCAAGAACAATGGCAAACGTTGTTGAAGATGATCCATGTCTACATTAGTTGTGAAGGGAGGTATGGGAGGATAATGCTATATCATTTCAGGTTACTCCTCCACTTCACATGTAAGCAACCACTTAAAATGCCTTTTTATCTTCTCAAAATCCTCACCAAAATGGCTTCCAAAGTCCAAGATAAACCCCAGATAGCTAGCAGCAACTTATTCCACCATGGATTAATTAAGTTGATAGTGTTAGAAGAGCTTAATAGGAGAAATAAAACATGGAATTATTTACTGTTTTGGGGAGAGTTTGAACAAGAAATGTAGCCAAAGAAGAGAGGAACTCCCTCATAGGAGTTTTCTTCTCCAAAAAAAAGCAAGAGGAAAAGGAGGGCAATGTCTTCTTTGAAAGCTGTCAACAAAGCTTCTCCCTCAACATCCAAGAAATCAAAGAAAATTCTAGAGTTTGGGAAGGAGACATAGGTTCAAGGTGAAACTACAGGGGCATAGGTTCAAGAGGAAACTACAGAAACCAATATTCTCAACCTACCATATTCAGATTCAGGATATGAGCATTTAGCTATAGAAAATGAGGTAGAACCCTTAGTTGCAGAAACAAAACCAGAATCTTTAGATGCAGAAATGGGAGGAGGGCCATTAGTTGAAGAAGCATAAACCCATGTAGAAGTTGCAACATCATCACAAAAGAATGTCAGCAGAAAATATAAGACATGGAAGTTGCAGGAAGAAAATAATGAGCTAAAAGTTTTTGAAAGACTCCTGAAGAAGGAGAATGAAACCCTTAAGTAGTCATCAAGCAAGACCAGTTCAACACTTGATCAAATGGACATTAAATATGAAACAATCAAGCATAAGAAAAACAAATTTCGCTAGAATAATGTCAAGTTGCAAAATAGGAACAAATTTTTTAGGTTTAAACTTATTTAGAAGAAGCTAAAGCCTCAAGCTCACCACACACTAGATGACCTGGCTCAAGTTTCCCTTGAGTTAATTTGAAGTAGCTGTAATGAATGAAACAGGGTCAAAGGACAACTCAACAAATTTTGGTTAAGTTCAGAAGAAAATATAGTTTTTGTCAGCTAAAGGGTAGTTAAGAATCTACAGTTAGCTGCCAAAAATCATGCCCAGATAATCGGCAACTAAGCATGTTCTGTTTAACCTCCTTAGCTGCCGAAAGTTCTGTTATGGATAGAATACAACCAAAATCCTCAAATCAAGGTAAATCGACTTCTACATGATCTCTAAAGCCTCCATAGAAATATTTTAATTACAACTCATCATCAACATGTTGCTGACACCTCAGATTTGGTCAGATTGGGCCTTGAACATCAAAGAAAATCTAGTTTTGTTGGGATTTTGTCATATTTTCCAGATTTGAGTTGTAATCAGCAGACAAATTTGGATGTTTTTTCCTTTTTAGTATTGGAGATCGAATATTTTGTAATATGTTATAAGATATGCCATGATTGTAAAAGAGATCAAATCTCTATTTTGGGTAGAACTCAAATAGACATTTTCCTAGAATATCTGAAATTTGAATCATCCTGATCTGTAGGATCTGAAATGTAACAGGGAAATATTATAAAAGATAGGATGTAATATGGGAAAGGGTTGTTCGACCTGAAGGGAAGTATATTGTAAAGATGTTCAACTGGATACAAGAAACTTTTTATTGACTGAATGAAAGGACCTTGTTGTTTTCTAGATTCTTTTGTCATGTTTTAATGGTGAAGTTCTTCTTGATGCAATATGCTATTATTTTATTTCGTCATTGATTCATGTCATTATTTCTTATATGAAAATTTTGTTCACGATTTGCCATTGGAAACCCTGATCAGGCTTTAAACAATATTTATTTTTTCTTCTGAAGTTTGAATGTAGAATTTAGATAAGGTCTGCTCTGCATTTAGATGGAATCTTAATATTTTCTTCTCTGCCACTCACAAATCATTAAGATCCATGGACATGACTGTCTCTCCTAGTTACACATGATCTCATTCACTCATTCATTTTAATCTGCTTTGACCTTTTTACTCCATTAGCCCAATGGTCCTCTTCTGTTGTCTTAACCATAAAATTTCAAACAAACCCCTATGCCCTCATAACTAGCCTACAATGCCCAATAAAAAAAAAACTACATCTGATAGAGAGATCCCTCTCTGAGTCTAGGAGGGCTAGATCCTAGGCTCAAAGCGATTTTGATGTTGCCTCTGGGATTCAGTCCTTTCAACCTCGGAATTACAGAGCGCTAACACCCTTCTTGTATTTATAATTTTCAAATGGAATTGTTGTAGACATGTGGATAATTTATGATGGAGATCATTTTGTAAATTTCCTTGTGTGTGCATAAATTGGAAAGGTTAATGATCTGTGTGGATGATTGTCTCCTTCCCCGTAATGTAATGCTTTACTGCTAGAAATCCTTCACGATGGAATACATATCCTTATCATAGGTGGGGTATCTATCGATAGTATCATAGAGTGTCTCACTATTATAGGCCACTGGATACCCTTATTGAGTGAGGAATGAACCAATGGCATAGTCGAAGGAATCTATCTCAATCTCAAATGGATATTGCAGGTCTGGAATGGTGATGATTGGTGCAAAGAAGAGGTGGTGTTTTAGCTCAAAGAATTCCTTTTTTTGTGAGACAGACCAAAAAAAATTTGTTTTCGCTCCACCCTTGGTAACTTGACTTAAGGGCCAAGTGATATGAGAGAATCCCAATATGACCATGTATTAGAAATTAGCAAGGCCCAAGAAGCTACGAAGCTCTGTGAGACTCGTCGGGGCTAGCCAGTCCCAAATGACTTGTATCTTAGTTGGATCCACATGCACACATTTCTCATCAATAATGTATATTGGACCTTTTCCATGCCAAAGGAGCATGTTTCCAAGTTCACACATAGCTTGTGTTCTCGTAAAGTATCCAAAACCTGTCGAATATGTTGCAAGTGATATTCCCAACTCTTGCTGAAGATGAGGATATCATTGAGATATACAACCACACTTGAGTTGGTGACATGCTGCAAGATGCCATCCATGGGCCTCACGAAATTCACAAGGGAATTTATCAAACCAAAGGGCATGAACAACCACTTAAAAAGACCCTACTTGGACTTGAAATTAGCCTTCCACACATCCATGGGTTCTATTGGAACTTAGTGATAGAAGGAATTAAAAAAAATCTTTCTAAAGTATTTGGCTCCCTTTAGCTAATAAAGAAGGTCGTCAATATGTTGAATCAAGTGCCTATTCCAAACTATCATTTTTCTCAGGGCTCGATACTCAATACTATTATAGCATCATTTATCACCATTATATACTTGATGACTTATGCATTGGCCTTGGGCAGCCCTTCCATTCAGACTTGGTCACATTTCTCAAAAAACAGTATTTTTAAATCCATACGTGACTCTGCCCAGCTTTTTCTGCGTATATACTCGGGTCCATATATAGTGAACCCGCGTTAAAATATTAAAAAAAATAAAATTTCCCTATTATTGAGGTGGGGTTTACAGTTTTTTTGGTAACTTAACTACCCCGGCCCGTGGCCTAACTCTTCCCCAACTGAAAAAAACTAATTTGAGGAAGTAGAAATACCCCTCAAGGGAATGGCCTAAGGGAGGAAGAGAGTGAATTATAGATATTATAGCCTGTTATAGCCCTGATCAAGTTTGATATTTCCCCTGTGTCTCCTGCACTTCCTAGATTTTTAGGAAACCCTTGTTTCCTTGTGATGATCACTCTCATTCTATGTGACATCCTTTCTGCACCATTCATGAAAGAAGCTTTGTGAGGCTAAGGGTGGACAAATCTAGAGGACGGTTTGCTCAAGGCCATGGTAGATCTCAGGTGATTTCTCCACTATTGTTTTATGTACATGTTATCAATAAAATAAGTGCTATCTTGTTCCTGATGTTCATGTGTCATATATCTCTTATACATGATTAATAATATTTTTAGTTAATTATTTCTTGTTACCTTTATGAGATTATGTATGTTATGTTGCTAACATCTAGCACATATATGCTATGCAACTAGGTTTTTGTGCTTTTTCTTTGTTGATTTGCAGGTTCTGGAGCACGAGGAGTTGCAGGGGGTTTGAACCCTACGGGATCTACTACAAACAAAGGATAAACAAATAAGATATGAAAATACTCACTTTCTAGTTTAAAGCATAGAATTTGGTTATTTGAGTCCTTGTGATGACATGCCCCTAATCTGTGAGGTTTACCAACCTAGAACCTTAGGGTAACATTTCCTGTAACAGAACTAGCGACTCCTCTGGGGATTACATCCGTATAATTCCTAGTTTGGGTTGTTTTTATCTGTCTTGTAGGTTCCTTGACATGTTAATCACATTTACAGTTTAGCAAGTGTTTTTCCAAACCAGACAAAAGTCTTGGTCCCTTGATCAGGCTTGAATTTTCTTTTTTTTCCTTATTTATGTTTATATATGCTACTTAGGATGTACACAATCACATATGCCCTCTGTATCCTCCAAAATGACCCGCGTATACGTGAGTTTCTTTGGTTACATTTGCGTATACATGCATGTTGCATACAGTGAACCCGCGTATGCCTAGGAAAATATGAAATTTTGAGTTTTGAAGCCCTTTAACTCTTTTTGGTCAGTGGGTGGCCACTCCTGTGGTGCTTTTAAGGTTTCTAGACTATGTTTGTTGTGGTTGTATGTCCATTTCTCTCTCGTTCTTGTGAAAACCTATCCATTTGTTAATTTTCCTGTTTTGTGAAATTGCAATTGCGGCTGTAGCACCAAGATCTCTTCCAGGAGTTCTTGGTTGTTCTATCCATTTAGAACAGTGAGCCTCCGCTTGTTTTCTCATATTGGCCTTATGCATTGCATCGCTTTTGGTTTTTTCCTCTTTTGACTTCTTTGGTTTTCTTGACTTCTTGGGGCTAGCCTTTTAGCAAATCTTGAAGTGACCTTTCTTGGTTTTTTGTGTCTTTTTTCATTGGAAGAGTGTGCTACTATTCTGAATCAGTTTCTTGGGTATTTTTCTTCTTCTTGCTTATTTGAGTCCCACTACAAAAGTAGCATAGTTGGCTTATGCACTTTGAAGCCCTTTTGTGATCCATTTTCTTGATTCCGGTTCTTGAGTAGTTTTGTGCTTGTCTTCTTGAAATATTTTTCTTTCCCTTATTAGTGAAAAGCCAAAAAAATTTCTTGTTTTCTGTTGCTTTTTCTTTGATTTCATTTTTACGGTTTTCATATGTTTTGAAGGATTTTTGTTAGTTTATTTTCTTTGATTCATTTTCTTGGTTTTGAAAGGAGTCTTTTCTAGATTTCTCTCTTTTATATCAAGTACATTTTGGCATTTTCTATGCACAGGAGTTCTTGTTGGGACTAACCTTGCTTTTCTGTCAAAAGTGATTGAACCATTTCTCTCTAGAGGCTCTTTTTTCTTCTTCAAATTAGCGATCTTAGAATTTGCATATCATTGGTAGTTTTGCATTAAGTGCACTGAAGCATTTTAGTCTTTTTCATAGTTTTCTGAAGTGTGTGAAGAATGAGTATCTGAAAATAAAAACAAGTTTCTTTGCTTATTTAGTTTTGTAGAACCCATTTAAAAATCTCTTTTCATTGAAAGAAAAATATTGCATTCGCATGTAGTAGGTTTTCATTGATTTCTTTTACATCGATAAACACCATCAGTTTCATTTCCATATACCTTTGACTTAAGTAAAAACCAATTTAAAATCAAGCACTATAATTAAAATCAACTAGAAGTTTTTGTATTATTGTCATTAATCATACACCAACTAGCTAGGTTGTAGGGCCTTGGAATAGGTGAGTGGAGAGTTGACTCTCCAAGGCCGCTCAAACTGTTAAACATAGAAAGTTTATTAATGAGCGAAATCCAATTCCGTTAAGTGGATTGGGAAAGCTCTACCTCCAGATATTTAAGCACAAGGGAGAGTGATGACAGAGAAGAGAGATACCCCCTCTCCTATTTGCTTAATATTGACCTAAGACCGTTCCGCTCAGCTACCGATATGGATTGGTGCCCTTAGTTGCCTCTCCTAGGGACCACATAGGTGATTGCGAGAGGGAATACCCATGACACCTGAGATAGAAATTGCATCAATTTCATCAGTACTTCTATAGGGTGCGCTTATGAAGCTCGAGGAATTGCACCGGCAAAGGCTGTTTTCAGGAGGTCAACGTAACTATTTTTGTTACCTTCGCTAGTAGGCCTGGGGCATAATTACCCCAGACTATTTTCAGAAGGTCCTCTTATTTCGCTTTCTTTTATTTTGGTGTCCGGTCCTAATCACCCTGAGCAGAAATACCTGAAGAACGCTTGATTGACTATATCTTAGGAACTTTTTAGAGTGTTCTATTTGCTCCTAGATTGCTTAGCTTCCTATATTTTTGAGTCTAAAATTAATCTCATAAAGTGGATAATTGATCGCCTCATCAATTAAGGACGCTTCGTGGGATTTCTCTTGCGAGTGCCGAGCCTTCTTCAAGAATGCATAGGAGTAATTCAGTGGGTCATTTTTATCTAGCGCTTTCGAACACAATGGAGAGTGATCCTCTATCTAGGCTTGTTGTTTCTGTTGGTGATTCGAGTACTAGTAATAGTGTAGAGACGAGTACTCCAATCATCTCTAGATTCTTGTTTCTGGCAGAAGAAATCGAAGTCAAAGAAGTTAATTAGCCTCCTGAGACTCCTTCATCTCCTCTTCCTGCTAGTTTTCCTAACGTCCTTTTGTACATTGGACCTAAGTCTCAGAGACGGGCTAATCTGTCTCCATCATATCCCTTTCTTTCGATGGCCATGACTGGGAACACAACTTCGAATATTAGCACTGCAAGTATTCATACTCCTATTTCAGTCTAAGGAGGAGGAACTATTTCCATATCGAAAATCACTTATAGTGCTGCTATGTTTGGCTCTGATTCTATTCCATCTTTGAGTGGAAGCACCCAAGCATATGCTTCTCAATCTAGCCCCCTTTCTTTTGGAATGCCCTTTAGTGGAATTCCTTCTGTCTCCTTTTTTGTTATCTCAGCTGTCTCCGCGCCTATACCTTCTATGGCTAGTGGATCAACTTCATTTCAAGGTTTCCCCTTTGGAAGTGGAAATATTCCTCATTCAAACCCTTCCTTAGGATCTCTACCCTTCACCTCTCAAAATCAAGGATTCAATCCTATTTTCGGAGGTCAAGGCTCTAATGTTTTTTCGGGATGGAACCCTGCTTTTACAACATTTGGAGTTGGGAGTCAGTTTTTCTCTGGTCGGAAAGGGAATGTTCATTTCCCTTAAGTGGGTGCTTCTCAGGGTTTTTCTCCATTTGCAAATGCTTGGAACCCTTACCAAGGGGTTTCTTCTTCATTCAATACCTTGGTTGGAGGGAATGTCCCTGTTTTTAGCAACCCTATGTTGGGAGGGGGTCCTTCTCCGAATGCTAGGTCACAAGGCTTCTCTTATGGCTCAGCATTTTCTACGAACAACATCTGGCAACCTGGTGCCTCAAAAAATCCAGGCTATTCTTTTTAGAATGTGGGGAATCCCTCCTATGGGGGATGGAATTCCCAGGCTCCTCCACGCTTGCCATTCCTGGCAACTTTAAACTTTCCAGATCTATTGAAATTGACTAACGATCCTATTTGGTATAGTCTCAGTTGGCCTTCGGTCCCCACCAAACTACACTCAGACATTCCGAAGTTTGAAGGGAAGACTGTTGAGGATCCGGTGGACCATGTCACCACTTTCCACTGATGGTGTTTGTCAAACTCCCTTATCTACGATTCAATCACGTTGATATTATTTCAACGAACCTTAACTGGAAATGCATCGGAATGGTATATCGAGCTGACAGGGGGCAATTTTTATACTTTTGGTGAGTTGGCTACTATGTTCTTAAACCATTTTCAGTTGCCTGTCCATTATGATGTCGGGACTGATCTCTTTGCCAATTTCCAGTAGGACAAAGCAACTCACATTTCTGATCATATTCAGGAATGGAGGAGAAGGAAGAGGCTAATCAAAGCTCAAATTCCAAATGAGTTCCTTCTCGAATGGTTTTTGAAATCTATGTAGCCAAAATCTCAAAGGATGTATCCCTTTCAGGGGTATTTTATGAAGAGCAGGCTATTTTTAGGGCTCAACAACTAGAACTAATCTATTCTTAGTCTGGAGTCCTTAATAAAATATTGTTGGATGATCCTCACTCCAAGCTAGATTTAGCCAAAAATAAACTTGGTCCTCATAGTAACGGACTTATCAGTACGATCGATAACGGTATGGATAAACTGGTAAATCAATTGCAACAGTTGTCTATAAAATATGCTCCTTCTGGTCAGGCTACGCCTTCAGTGTCAACTCCTTCTCAGCCCTTGGATATTAATGTCGTTCAAACTTCTAACCCCAAAGGAAATCAACAACCCAATGGGAAGAAGAAGGGAGAAAATAATAAGAAAAAAGACAAGGATGGGAAGGGGAATGCGAACAGATCCAACGATCATGTTGGAGAGGGTAAGCGGGATAATAAAAATAAGGTTAAGTTTCCATGAAAGTTGTGCACTAGAGACCATCTTACTCACCTCTGCCCTAAAAATTAGGATGCTCAGCGCTTGTTAGCGCAACAAGATTCTTCCAGTTCCCAGGCTGTACTGACTAACCCTTTTCCCCAAGGGAAAATTTTTTTTGTTGGTAAGAATGAAAATACTAGAGCCCTTACTGGGGGCAACCGGGAAGGGGAAAATCCATCAAAAATATACATGATGAGTGATCACGCAGATATCGCTACGAGATATCGTGATTATGGTAAAGCTAAGTCTTCAAAAGCTAAAATTTCTCCTAATAATGCTGAGCCACTCCATATAGAGATGCCTGCAGTTGATCCTATACCTCATGTTAGCGCTCAAATCTACCTCAGGCTGAAATGAAGTAAACTCAAGGCTACATCAAACCACGCTTAGCCTCGTAGCTAGCCCTACGAGGACAGGAGAGGGCTCTCTCCGTCAATCTCGAGAAAATGAGCAATAGGATGCGAGATGACTTACAATGAGAACTGATTTTAGGCTAGTAAACATATAAGAATGTTTTTTTTTGGGTTTTTTGGGTTTTCGCTGGAGAAATGGGAAAACAAATTTTGGGTCCGGGGATAAGGTCAGACCTTTGCAGATTTCAAGTTGGGGCGAGGTAGGTGAATGTCTTGATGCTTTCGATTGGATATATGGACAGATTAGACCGACGAGGAGCTGAAGAGGGCAAAGAAGAACTTGGATCCTCTCCAAACAGCTGAAAACATATAGAACTAACTGAATTCAAAGGCCAAGCACTGTAAACAATGGATTCAACCTTATTCACTCATTCAATTTAGTTCAGAAGCATAATGAAAGGACGGCATACATTAACATGAAGAAACTTACAGTAAACAAAGAAGAAACATCATCAAGAACAGAACACCACAAGGATCCCAACAAGTGCCGCAAAACCCCGATCTTTCCTTAGCCAAAATATGAAAAATATGTACAATGATATCAAAAGTATCCCAAGAGTCCAACCTCTCCAACCTCTGAAAATGATTGAGAAATTACAATATATAGATCACTCTAACACCTTTCCCCACCTCTAGGGGTCGAATTCCCTCTTCGGGGATCAGTTTCAACCAATTCTAATCATGGAACTACAATCTAGGCAGCTAACAACTTGCCTCTAAAAGAGTGGAAACTGATCCATTACATGATTTTTTACCCTTTTGAGAGTGAATCTTCTAGAATAGATAAAAATAAGCCAAAGTTACATGCCAAACATGAATTTACATCATAAAAACTCAAAAATTCCATCCACAAG